>VXBQ01011806.1:79781-93214 GCA_013400175.1 Phainopepla nitens | reverse complement strand
GTGGGGGAGTTGCACCTTTTCCTGCTGGTGCTGTGCTGGAGAAGAGACCACAGCCTAGAAAACTCTGGTGTCATTTGCAGCTCTGATTCACACCTCCTGTGCATTTCTCATACTCTGCTGTGTGGTTCATGTTTGTGTTGCTTCCACTGCTCCAAATATCCATGCTAAATCCACGTCATGGAAAAGGATGGGCCATGCTGAAGGCTGGAGTCTGGCAGCTTGGATAACCTGAAGCTCAGGGCAGGGGAAGGCAGTGCTTCACTTGTTAGAAATAAGAAATGACAGCTGTTGGACAACAGAAGAGATGATTACAGTCCCAGCATTTCCCATTCCCCAGTTCCCTGTCTGGAAAATCGTTACAATATTCTATATGTGAAGAGAAGTGTGGGTGCAAACTGCAGGGGAGATCAACAGGAGCTTTGCTGAATGACTTCAGAGCTGGAAGCCCATCATCCCCAAAGTGTCTGGGGTGGGCTTGGTGAGCTGTGATTTGGGAAATCATTTGCTGGTGCAGGGAAGGTGCCTGTGTAGCCTGCATTCCTGGAGGCCAGTTCTCTCTCTGACAAGGGGACAAGGTTTGCTTCCCTGTTGCTCTTGTTTTACCAGGAAGCCCAGAACAGAAAGGACCAACTGTCTGTACCAAACCAGCTTGTCCAGGACAGGCAGTGGGAGGCAGGGACCCTGCACAAGTCGTGTTCCCTCCAGATGTTCATTTCTATGTGAAAAAAAAAATATATTACAGCATATATAAATGTTGTACAATTCAGTCTGTTAAAATCTTTACAGTGTCTTGGCCACTAGGCCTCAAAATAAAGGGAGCTGATATTATATATGCTATTGTCCCTCTCATAATTTTAATGGGGATTTTACTAATACATAGGCTGGAGTAACTTGATATGTTTTTAAGATTTTAAGTAAAGCACAGTTCTTCTGTATCTCATCCTGATGGATTTTTTTTTTTCCAACTTACATCCCTGCAATTGATTCTTCTGTCTCCTTCTTGCTGTTGTCTGTTCCCCTTGTCAGAGATGGCAGCAGCTTGTTTCTTAGTTACTGTCTTTGTGATCCTTTGGGGATTCACTTGTGCTCCATGAGCAAGCAGCAGGATAGGAAGATGTTTCTTTAGGCTGTAAAATCCCCCAGCATCACCACTCTGCCTCTGAGTCACATCTGCTGCCAGAGATGAAGCAGTGCCTCTTAATCCCACATTGCCCAGTCCAGAGTTGTATTGGAAAAACATGCAGGGAAGTCAAGGGTGAAGTGGTGCACTGTGCACTGAAGCTTCCCCTGTCAGCAGAAAGAGACTTTGCCAGGGCTCCAGGTGTCTGTTAATCCATGTCCAGTGGCTGAGGAGCTGAAGTGAGAGACAGGTGGGAACGAGGACAAGAGGCTGCCAGAGTCACTGAGATCCTGCTGGGACCTGCTGGGCTGCCCCAGGCTTGCTTGAGTGGGGTCACTTCTTTGAGAAGATGGTGGGAATGTGGTAAGAGGATGCCTAGGAATTGGTTAGCAGAAATGGATCATGGTAAAATGTGTATGGAGCTGCTCAGAAATCCAGCCTGACCTGCCATCACTTTTTGGAGCCTCAGTGTGCTTCTTTCCCTTGTTCTTTGCTCTCCTAGATGATATTTTTTCACCTTGTACTAGGAACAGAAGATAGAAGAAAGAGCTGAATCTTTTCAGGACAGAAGAGATAAAGCTGGCAGTGAGCCAGAGCTGCTGTGCAGTGGGCAGTGAACACCAGGATGTGAACCTGTAATTATACATCTCAAATTCTGTGAGCAGCACTCCAAGAATCATTATGTATGGGCTTGTTTGACAGTACTGTGGCTTAAGAGAAAAACATCCCCTCAAATTACTCTTTAATTTGGAAGTCAAGAGATTATCAATTCAAATCTTAAGCTCTTCTGCCTGTAATTGATAATCGTGTTCATTTAACAAACCTGCTATTGAACTGCTCCTCATACTCTTAATTCATCAGGTAACTGCTGATTTTTCTTTTGGGAAGGATAATTGAGAGGCTCTACAAGGTTGCTTCCAGCAAAGCTGAGATCAAACCTGGACTAAAATATGGCAGATCCGAGGCTCAGCCACGCAGCCCTTCAAATGCAATCTTTCAGTATCTGTGTCCTTAACCCCTCTGGGCTGTAGCCACTGCTTTGATCCCAGGCTCTGGAAGCAGAGATCAGGATGGCTTTCATTAGGGGCCTCTTTAACAGGACTCCACCCCAGCTGCTAATCTGTGGAACTATATCCCTGGATAGTGACTCTTACAGTTAAAAAAAAAAAAAACCACAACAAAACCCTCCAACCCATAACCAGATTTTATGTATGTTGTTTCAAACATGCAGATGCCAAATTTAAGGACTCTTGTGCTTTTTCACACATAACTAAACTCTCCCCATCCTGCCTCAAGGTGGCAACACTCCAGACAGTCCCAAGCCCAGCCCAAGGATGGGCTCCTGTTCCCTGGCCTTGGAATGAGGAGTTTGACTGACAGGCTGATGGGACTATTCCAGATTTACACTATATAAATTTTTCTTTTTGATTTCAAAGCTTTACGGTCTTGAGTTCCTTTGCAGAATCATTACCACATCTGTCACTGTCACTGCTATCAGGGGCTAAGGATGTTTGTAATGGAGAGCAGCAATCCAAGCTATCACTCTTGCTGAAATACTGCTCCCAAGCACACGATGGGCCAGGTGCTGTAATTATTAATAATTCCCTCTGATGGTGCATATCAGCCCTACATTTTGTATTAATGCAATTTATTTTGAGTTATTTCTTCGGCGGTGAAAATTGTTTTGGAGAGATTTTTTGGAAGCATTGCGAGTTTGTTTGCTGGAATCCTCTCCTGGAAATGAGGCATGTCTCTCATGGGCTCCTGTTCACTCACACACAAATGAACTGCTAATTAGGATGATGAAATTGCTGGGAGAGGTGAAACCTTCCAGTTGGCCGCAGAGAAGATTGTGGATTAATCTGTGTAAAGCTGAAGGCTTGACTAAAACTGCTGCTCAACATTCTGGTGCTAATGAGACTTGTATGTCTGCCACTTGAGGAGCTGAAAGTAAGGCCTGTAGTTTTTGTTGAGAGATCCAAAGTGGGAGCTCACTCCTCTATGGCATTTAGTGCTTTCATCCCCACTAGTGATGACTGGAATTGGGAACATTCAGCAGTTTACAGTATCCAGTGATGCAAGGCAGTTTTTGCTCTTTGTGGATAGTTTTTGTACACGAGTAAAAGCATCTTGAGAGACATATGGATGTTTAGAAAATTGCAGTATGATTTGGAGAGCAATTTGTCTTGCCTGCCCCCTGCTACCATATTGTATCACTTCTTCATAGTTTTTAATGTACTTCTGCTTGCATCAGTTCACATAAAAGAGGAAACTGCTCTCTCCATCTCTGTGAAGCACCAGGTGACCTGTTCAGTGTCATATTGGGCAAAAAGTCCAGTTCCAAGTAAGTTTTTGAGCTTCTTAGGAGCCATGGAAGGGCTGGTACTGGTCAGATCCTCTTTTCCTGCCGTTTCCCTGCAGTCACTGAGAACTGATATATATACAGCTATATAAAATAATATACATCCATGCATGTATAAATAGATAGATGAAGGCAAGGCAGGTGTTTTGAGGCTGCTGCTGTGTTTGCAGGAAGCCGCCGGATCGTGGATGTGATGGATGTGAACACCCAGAGAGGAGTGGAGATGAGCATGTCTCAGTTTGTCAGGTACTACGAGACCCCCGAGGCCCAGCGGGAGAAGCTCTACAACGTCATCAGCCTGGAGTTCAGCCACACCAAGCTGGAGAACATTGTCAAGCGCCCCAACGTGGTAAGGGAGCCCGTGGGGATGGGCTTTATTTCAGCCTCTTCCCAGAAATAAATCAGGGAGTTTCAACAAGGTGATGGGAAGTCCCCGAACTCCTGCTCGTTTAGTGTCAGGATCTCATTTTTAGCCAAGTAGAAAGCTGGTCTCCTTGACCGTGGAACTTAATTTACAGGAATTAGGTACCTGATGAGCTGTTAATCATGCAATTTGCACTGATACACAGTTCCTCTCAAGATATTTAGGGGAAACTTCATCCAAAATTAAATACCTATCTAGTATTTTTCCTCCTCTAAGGAAGCTTAAACTATTAGGAAGCTTGGATTCATTATATATGAACTTTCCTTTTACCTAAAAAATGTTCAGGGGGCTCCAAAGCAAAAAAAAAATTGGAAACACAATTGTTAAATGTAGAAATGTTTACATAATTAAATTAGCATAATCACTGCTATGTCAGAATTGGCTGCACTGGAAGGGGGTAGATTTGTACATACTTTTTAAAGGTAGAGGGCTTTTGTGATTTTATTCCCGATGGAATCACTGGCATGAAACTGTGGCCTTATTAGTAAAGATGATCTCATTTATTGCTGAAATGTAGCCATGTGTGCTATGCTAGCATGTAGCTGGGTGTAAAACTACAGCTTTATGATGTTTTGTTTTCAGACACTTTTCACCTGATTTCTAAGTCCTTTTCTAGTTACAGCAGCAGTTTGTTGTTTTGGGGTTTGTTGGTTTGTTTTTGGTTTTTTTTGTTTTTTTTTTTTCCCTGGGAACATCTCTTAGCCAAGAAAACAATATAAACACCACATTTCTGCCTGAACAGGTCACAAATAGATGGCAGCTTTAATTGCTGATTTGTGGAAGTAATTCTTAACTAGACTCTCTTGTTCTTTTACACACAGATCACAAATTGAATATTAAACACATATTTAGAAGTTCATTCAGATTTTTGCTGTCATTCAGACACTTAGCGGGCAATATGAAGGTGCTCTGGGGAGTTTCTTGTGTTCAATTGATCCCGGTTTTCCCAAACACATTGTGCTCAGCCAGCTTTTAAAACATCTGTGAAAATTTCCTGGGTGCTTAGAAATGAAATACGCAGTTAGGTACCTGTTATCACGTGTAAATGGTTATTTCATAGCTGTTTAAAATGGCCTGAGTGCACAGTTGTTTGTAAAACCGGGAATATTTAGATCTCACCGAAAGAGAGATTTGCATTCCCATGGGAGTAGAAGAGAGGGTGTTGTGGAAGTCCAGTACCTAAAGTCAGCTCCCATATATTTGTATAAGACGTTCCCTTGAATCCTACAGAGTTTTGAGTCTGTGTAAGGCAGAAATACCTGATTTAGGTTCCCTGCTGTGTAAACTCTGGGTTGCAATATCAGAATGTGGGAATTATTTCAGAATCAGGGCAGTAAGCAAGTTTTGTTTTCACATACAGCTGTGATATTGATGGAATCAGTCCTATTGCCTCCTTGAAACAGAAGATATTAGCATTGTATAATCCCTTTTATATTTGCATTTTAATGTTCATAAATGCAATTTCTGGGCTGTTGGCTACAAAAATGCCACAGACAGTAGAAGAGAAGCTGCTCACAGGTGCTCATGAGCCAGAATTTGCACTCAGGTAAATTGACTGTAAAACTCTCCTTCCCCTGTGTTTTAAGGGGCTGAGTTGTGGTGATGAAATGCTGCACCTTAACAAGTTGAGTGCATGGGACTTGCTGAACAGCAAGGTTCTCCCTGTCTGTGAGCATCTGCTGCTGTCACTGGAAGAGTTTTAGCCCACAAGAAACCACGTGTTCAGGAGCTAACAGTTGATTTTGGTGGTGTTTCAGGTGGACTTGGTCGACTGGGTGGATAATATGTGGCCACAGCACTTGAAGGAGAGACAGACAGATGCTACCAATGCTATTTCAGAGATGAAATACCCCAAAGTGAAAAAGTAAGTCTTTAAAAAGCTCTGCTCTTGACTGCCTTAAATAATTTTAACTTTGCTGAATACAGTCTTTAATCAAGTCTCTTTGAAAAGTGCATTTTTATTTTTCAGTTTTGAGCAACTCTGTTTTGCAAGTGGTAGACTGACCTTAATAGTAAATTCTCTCAAAGTGCTGCCCAAAGAAATCACATCACACAGATATGTCACACATTTATGTCACAGTGTAGTCAGAGTCCTGCTGTAGGCTGGGCTCAGATCCTGCCCAGGTCCTAAACTGCTAGTGACAGACGTTACTAGCTGAGAAATGTTTTGTGAAATGAGCTTGAAGTCCATTTTTAATAGGTGTGTGTGACTTCCTAGAAACTCTGTCACTGCCCTTCCTGCCAGTTTGCTTTTCTATTCACTTTTGCAAGAGCAAGGTCAAAGACTGGACTGACTGGCCAGGCTCAGGACCCACTCAGGGTGGGTTTCAGACTGAACACAGGAGCAGTTTGTCCTGGTTCTACCTATCTCAGCTCTAGGCTTTGGGCAAGCATAGGCTCACTCTGCTTTTTCTTCTGCTTTAATGTCTTCCTTGAAACTTTTTATGTGGTGATTGGAAAAAGGAACTACTTGGGGGCCTCAAAATGTGCACTGAAGTTTAATGTGAATGAATACAGCTGAGATTGGAGTTCCTTTAATGATGTCATGACCTGTTATGGCTGATGAACACCAGGTAATCCTGGAAGCCCTTCACTGGTGTTTTTGTTTTATTGGCCAGACCAAATGCTGACAGCATCCCAGGCTCTGCTGTTGAACCGATCTCTGGTGCTCTGCAAATCACTCAGAACTCCTTCCAAACTGTAAAATAGATTGGTACTAACAGATACAAAGGAGTGTGCAGTCAGGAAGTGGTATGTAGCATTTACTCTTGTTCTGTAAAAATAAACATTTTGGAAGCTAAAGGTCTCCATAAAAGAAGAGACTCTGTGACAGGCATTGGGGATTATGCTCAGCACCACTGATTTCAGTGGAAGTTAAAGATACTCCTACATTTTGAAAGGAACAAACTGCTCATTAGGGTAGCTGGATGTGGACTGGACTGCCCCATGCATTTAGAAATGTCCTAAGTGACTTACCTGAGGTCACACAGTAAACCAGCAGCAGAGCAGCACTTGCTTCCCAAGTGGTTAGTCAGCTAAATAACATTATTTATAATGTGCCAGAGCTAAGAAACTGAACAATGATTCAGGGCCTAAGGATTCATGGATGGTACAAGGTAAGAAGTAAAGGAAACGATTCCTTTCCTAGAGCAGGCACACTCCAGATGCTGAAAAAGATGTAGCAAGTAAACACAGCAAGGCAGAGATGGTTTGAAGGATAAGGTAGCAACATGACTAACAGAATTTAGCAGAAAAAGCATAGTATATGCTTGCAGTTCACTACTTGCATCATGAAATGCCAGATGGTAGGTTTCAAAGGGATTTTAGAAACGTACCAATTCAACAGATTTTGACATGGAGTTTTTCCCATTTGTGGAGGGTGGCCTCGTAGAAAGGCAGGAGATGCCTGATGAAGAAGCAGAGATGGAGCCGTGGAGGTTGCTGTCACTGGCAAAGGGAAGGTGGAGGTTGACAGCTTGATAAACTAGTAGATGTGATAGGTACAGGGAAGCTAAACACTGAAAGACTGTGAACGCTTGAAATGTGACAATAGAGTTTGATGTTGGGAAAAGGAGTTACCAGGCGTGAGTGTTAAAGGCGAGGGTGATGCAGCTGGAGTGATGAGGATGTTGCTGCCGAGTGTCATCTCACAGAAAGACTAGAGAAGGATGATTTACAGCACTGTTGGCACAAACCCCTCATCAGAAGCCACGAAGACAAAACCAGTAACAAACAGTGACAGTCTGTGAGCATAAGAGAAGCTGTACTGGATCAGGACGAAGATCTGTGGCTCTCAGTAACCCTCTGCTGTTGGGTGCTGGTGTTGATGCCCTGGCAGGTGTGAGTGCAAAATGACGCCGCTGCTAAAAGTTATCTTCTGAACTTCGACTGTCTGCAGTCCAGGCAGGGGCTGTCCTGGGGTAGAAGTGGTTTCTGTGTGCTCAGTGACTCTCAAAGAGATTGCTCTTCCATGAACTCATCTGATTTCAAGATCTCCTCAAGGGATTTGCTTTCTTCATCTTTGGGAATTCAACTTGACCCTTTCCTGTAGAGATACTGGTCCCAGCTATTGCTGTGAGTATCCAGAGGGTTCAAGCCCTTATTAAGGAGATCAGTCGTGGAGGCACAAGTCAGTGCTGTCACTTGCTTCACATTGCCCATTCTTTTATATGAATCATCCATATTCATATGCTTTATTAATGACTGTTGTTGCTCAGAAGTGGGATCGATTCATTCCATTCTTGTTCTGAGCATTCCCATAATTCTGAGAGTTTGCAGTATGCCATCCCCACCATTAACGTGTTCCCTACAAACAAAAAGCACTCCAGCGAGAGCGCTGCAGTTTCGCAGACACAGATGGCATTACCAGACACAAATGTCTGTCTTGGCTCCTGCACGTCGAGTTCCGTGCTGGGAGTGAAGTTAGAGAACGCTCCATCTGCTGCCTCGGTTACCAGGAGCACCGCGCGCGCTGGAGACCACCCTGCCTCGCTCTTGGACTTGCACCATTAACTTCTTCAAAAAATTCTGGGTAATCAAGTTATTTTTCTGTCTGTAGGCACATGGCTGCTTACCTCACAGGGGCTTTAGAGGACTGAATAAAGTGGGGCAATAGTTTATGTCCCCTCTTTCATATCCCAGGGTGCAAGTTCCTGAGGAAAGTCCCACAGACACGGGAACCCGGATGAGAGTGGGAAGATGCTGTGTAACCAAGAGCCAGCAGAAAAAGGCAATGATATTTTAACATCAGCTTTTAGGAGCAGAAGCTTGTTATATCACCATAACCATTTCCAGGTAGCTCAAAACAAGCTCAGATTTGTTTTTCTGTTTAAATTCATCTAGAACTGAGGCAATCTGGATAAAGCTGAGTTAACAACAACAACAAAGTACTAATTTGATTTTTCATTTATCAAAAGAGATAGCCCTGCTGAAATTATTATCCTCTTTATTAGGTTTTGTGTTTGTAGCCTTGCAAGATTATTTGCAATGCAGTGGGAGTGATTAGCTACTGCTCAGGACATAAAAGAGTACCAGGAATTTCTAGGAACTTGGTAATGTTTGTGCTCTGAAACAAATGAAAACGAAAGCTTTAGTCACTGCAACATCCTTTTAACCTTCAAAATTCTTCCTATTACATGAAATATCTAAGCACTGCTGTAATAGGTCTCTATCTCACTGCTGGCCTTCAGTTAAGGATGGGGTATGTTGTTTGAAACATCTACCTGTTAACAAAAGAATGTTGCTCTGTTAACATGTCCTCAGCCCCATTCTCCCTCTCCCAGGCTGTTGTTAAGCCATCCATTCCTTTCTATTCATTCCTTTACTAAGTAGGGATGGATTTAAACAGATGCTAAAATGCTCTGCTGAGCTGTGGTCTAATTAGAAGCTGAGGGTGCCTCTGGAGACAAGGAATCGAGGGAGCTCACGGGTCCCACAAGGCAACCTGGCACTGGTTTATGCATGTGAGAGACTTGTCTGCACTTTGTATGCTATTTGTGGATTGCTTTTGATACAAAACCTCTATAAATACAATTCAGTAAAAAAAATTACACCAATAAGTGCGCGCTTGTTAGGACTTTACAAGCTAGCAAAGTAGTAAAATGTGATGTCTTCAGATCAGTGCATGAGTCTCAAATCCTCCTTCAGGTAGAACTTGGAGGAGCAGCATCACACATGTAACTCAAATAACCACCAGTGTTTATAACAGTTCGTGGTGGCCCTGGAGCTGAACAGCCGTGTCACAGGATGAAGAAATGAGTTGTGCTCTTCATTCTTAAAGTTCAGAGGTTCCTTCGCTCGTGCGCTGTTGGGTGCCAAAATCTGGAAGGTCACTCAGGGGGTCCCTGTGCGGTCGCGGCTCGGATGTGAGCCCACCCCGTGCACCCTTGGTGTTCCACCGGGACCGGGCAAGGGTGCGACGAGGGAAGTGTTGTCGCTTGCTTTGGTGCCAGTGTGGTCTGAGAGTGTGATTTGCAGGCACTTCACAAGCTCTCCGGTGCATGGCAGAAAATTGGCTTCTCTTATCTCGGGTGTTGTTTCTGTGTGCGACTGACTCGGACCGTAACCCCCTCGGGGCAGGAGCCGGGCCTTTCATGTGCGTTTGAAGTGCACGGGCTGCGGTGAGCACGGTGTGTGACGATTTGGTTTGTTCCCTCGGGCTGGGAGCGCTCGGTACCGCTCCCCAGGAGGGGGACGGGGCGAAGGTTGGTCCCGGCAGGGCACGGGGCTCGCTCCGGCCGGCTCCGAGCGGCCTTCCACGGGCAGGGCTGGCCCGGTGCTGGGGGGCCCTGCCGAGCGCAGGGAGCCGAGGTTCGCCATCCCTAACGGGGGAGCCGGGGCTCATCCTTGAGGAAAGCCGGGTTCATCCCCGCAGGAGCAGCCAGGGCTCACCCCTAGGGAAGCCGTGGCCCTCTGTGAGGAGATGCTGGGGCTCATCCCCGCGGGGCAGCCGGGCCCTCCCCGCAGCGGCGCTGCCCGGCGAGGCGAGGGTGGGAGCGGCAGCCGGGCCGGTGCCTCCCGGGTGACAATGGTTTCTTTTGTCTTGCGGCGCAATTCGTAGCTTCCAGTTGCAGGGCCCCAGTGTGGGAGCGCTGTCGGTGCGGGCCGAGGCGCCCCGAGGTAGCCTTTGTTCCCGCTGCCTCCGGCCAGCCCCGCTCGCAGGCCCGGCAGAAGGGCCCCCGCGGGGCCGGGATGCTGCCGGGGGCCGCTCTCCCCCGACACCCGGAGCGGCGCTCCCGCCCGGGGATGGGGAGCGAGGCCCGCGCCTTTCCCCGCGCTGCCACTTGCAGTTGGCTCATGGGTCTGTGGTATTCGGTTTCAGGCTCAGGGATTTCAACCAGCCGGCGCTGCTCCTGGGAGGAAGGAAGAGTGAGCTATACTTTTCTCATTGGCCCGAACAAAAAACAGAAGCCTCTGCTGGGGTTTGGGAGTGGTTTATGGGCTGAGCTCAGTGGCAGGGGAGCCCTCGCAATGCCAGAGGGAATAGAGCCGTATGGTGCGCGGTGCCTATTGCGGGAGAGAAGGAGCTGAGCTCAGGGTAATGCTGCTGCCTGTGAGTCCGCTCGCGTCTCCCGGGCCCATGTGCATGAACGGAGCCGCTGCCTGCCCTGCCCGCCGCTGCCTTTGCATCCCGGCGCGGCTCTCGCTGTCTTTGTTTCTCTGTTTGCTTGCGGGTTTGTAGCGATGCGTGGCGAGTGCATTGTGGGTTTGCCTGGGAGTGTGGGCTCTGCGCTGGGTTATGGAGCGGTGTCTGTGTTGTTCCTGTGTTCCCAGCTCGCTGTGTTTGCTTAGTGCTTTAGCTTCATTTGTATCATCTCCCTCTCTTTTTTTTTTTGGATCTCTGTGTTTGTTCTTCCTCGTGAGTTTGCAGGTTACTCCATATTTCTTTGCATCATTTCTCCAACAAATTTCCCCAGATGTTTGGGTTGGTTGTTTGGTTTTTTTTGGGGGGTGGGGGGTGGGAGGGGGAAGTTCCCTTTTTCTCCACATCACAAATCCTTCCTCCAAAATAACAATACATTAACTGGACAAATTTCAGGCTTGTGGAGAACACAAACCAAACTCTTCAATCAGGAAGGGAAGCTACCCCCCAACAGATTACAAGCAGCTGCGTGTTTTAAAACCCTGACTGAGGCTGTGCAGGGAGATAAAGTGAAGTGTGCAGGGGTTGGATGTGGTAGCAGTTGTGAAAATTTTGAACTTGGGGCATCTTTTGCGTCGGTGTAACTCTGGTCAGGTTATCTCCCCGTGCCTGACGTGGGATTGTGTTCCTGTAACCACTGTACCTGCACTGGCCCAGAGCACTGTGGCCACAGCACACAGTGGGATGTAGTTCCTACATTTCTTTCAACATGGATGCTGTGTTATGGCTTTTTATTTTTTCCTCTTTTTCCTTTTTTTTTTTTTTCCCCACTGTTGTTATGGAAAACCCTGAAAAGTTGAGCGGATCCCCAAATTAGCAGCTGCTGGTGATGAGAAGCTGCTGGCTGGGGCTGGAGGCGAGCGGTGCCTGAGATTAGCTGTGGCATGGAGTGTGCTGGGACCATGTGACTGCGGTGTACATTGGAAGAGGAAGCTGTAGAGGTCAATGCAAAGGCATTGTGCCAGACTCTGGCAACCAGGGAGAGAGCTGGATGGCGGAAGATCCTCCCGCAGGCTCCTGAGCCGCCCGGGAGCTGTTGGGCTTGGACAAAAGCAGGCCTGGGAGATTAACAGCATAAATTAAGGCATGGCTTGTTTGTGGATGGAAAGAAAAACAGTTTATTTTCCAAATGCTTTGCAGGTTTCTATTAATCGCCATGTGTGACTCTTTCACTAAAACCACCTTTATTGGAGTGGAAATTGTGTTTAGAGGAGTTTCAAGAAAACGGAGGGCAAAATGGGGAAAAACAAGGAAAAGAAAGAGTTGCGTGTTCACAGTTATACCTGCTTTGATGTTCTCTCACAGAACTAAATTTTAAGTGTTTTGATTTGACAGACTTCAGTCCTGTTACCACCTCTCTGAACGTAAACAGTTTTACTCCTTCAGGTTTAGATTATTGACTACTGAGGAATAGCTTAAACCAGCAAATGCCCAGGGTATGTTTGCTCTTCCAGAATATCTTAATTCAGTGAGTGATGGTTGGTAGGTAGCACTGTCTAGAAAATTTTTGTTGTTAGTATGATGTGTTTTATATCTGGTCTTTTGGAAACTGAAAATAATTGACTCCATAAGGATTTGAATTTTTCACTTTAGAACAACATGAACCTCTAAGTACTCAGCAGTGCTTACAAGCTGAGAATTTCCATGTTGATTTTTTTTTTTTTTCCCTAATGAGCAATAATTATTCAATCTGTGACTTTTTGCAGTTTGGCTGGAAGAAAGGCAACTTCCTTTCTGGGCTTCTTTTATTGTTTTTAAATTCTATCTGACTTGTAATCAACAACATCTTGGTAGAGAAAACATAAAAGGAGAAATTAAAAAAAAAAAAGTGTTTGGGAGGGAAGGACTCATATTTTGAAATGGAGCATATTGAGAGTGTAGACAGCTTCTTGGCTAGCTGTGATTTTTGAAGCATCTGAAATACCCCAGGGGCAGCAAAAGCTTCTTCCTGCTTCTGAAGGATTAAAAAAAAAATTAAGAAAATTCCAGAGTGGGCAAGAGGAGAGACGTGTAATTGCACAAGGAGAGGTTTTAATTGTGAGATGAAGGCACAGGACCTTTTTTGAAGCCCACAAATTGACTGTCTTCATGACAGCATTGCGTATCATTCTGTCAACTCCGGCTCGGGATGTGGTTGCTAGGCAGCGGCTCTTATGGACCCAGAGTGGCTCTGATTTGCCAGCCTTCTGCAGACACATGGTAAGGTCCTTCCCAGCCTATCATCTACAGGGACTTCTGCACGCCGGCTGCATACTGCTGAGCTTCTCCTACCTGAATGTGAGCAGAAAAAGACACACTTAAATCAAACCTTTTTTTTTTTTTTTTTTCCCCCCCTTCCTTTTTTTTTTTTTTTTTTTTTAAAAAAAAAAAAAACAAAACCCCCTTC
>VXBQ01011806.1:33529-79749 GCA_013400175.1 Phainopepla nitens | reverse complement strand
TTTCAAAAACCCCCCTAAAAAAAAAAACAAAAAAAAAAAAAAAAAAAAAAAAAAAAAAAAGGCCATGAAACGGAGACCGGAACAAGGAAAAGAGGTTAGTGGGTTAAGTGGTGTGTGTTTCCTGCGTTTGCAAAGGTGCCTACAGTGAGGAGGGCGGCTGTGATTCGGCCATTAGTTACAGATGGTGGCTGCAGGCTGGAGATTCCTGCAGCCAGACCACAGCTCTTGTGTCTTTTCCAGCAATGCAGACTTTAAACTGCTCAAATCCTGTATCAAGACGGCGTAAAAAATAGTGGATTTGATACTTAGCGTGGCTGCCAGCTGGGTCCTTTATGTATTTTGATACAGAATGCCTAGAAATGTGAACAAAAAGGAGTTAGTTTGCCAAATGAGGTTTCTGTCCCCTAATCCTTGCAAAAATGGCATGAGTGGCAAGTAGGTAAAGAACATTCAGGAGAATTTATAGGCAAATTAGATTTTTCAAAACTTTGAAGCAATTTGTGTACAACTTTTGGTGAAGGTTGTGTCTCTGAAGTGATGAAGGAGAGCATTAAACAGATCACCCCAGGGACTGGTAGTGGCATAAGAAATATTTCTGAACAGCCTAACTTTTAATGTTTTTCTATTCCTTAACTCTGAAAGCTTTAATTCCTCTTGTATGCACAGCAAACTCAGACATGGAGATACACATTTTTCAGCAGAAACCTCGTTATCTTCATGAAACAAATTCCTGTACTGTAAATGCAGAAACTTAATTGGTGGAAGCGGCATTGCACAGGCAGTTAACCTCTGCAAATTAAGATGTGAAAAATACTGTTTCAGACTGATTCATTTTTGTCCTTCACTCTGCTTGCAGGTACTGTTTGATGAGTGTGAAAGGATGCTTCACTGATTTTCATATTGATTTTGGTGGCACTTCAGTGTGGTATCACGTTTTCCGTGGGGGGAAGGTAGGTGGACCTTTTTTGATATTTGGTTTTATTTCTCTGTGCCTCTTACAGAGGGGAGGGGTTGTTTTCTTTTCTTTTTTTTCCCTTTCTTCCTCTCTTTTTTTTTTTTTTCCTTGAGGGGATCAGCCAGTGATCAGACTGTTCAGCAGCTTTGTTGATATACACAGAGTTTACTGAGCTAGAAGGGCACCACTCACCGTTATGAAACAAACAAGTGATTTATTTGAAATACCAAATGTGTTATTTGCTGGTGGTGATGCTTTTAGGCTCCCTGTTGCTGTGTGGTCCAGAAGTGTCTTGCAGTGAGATGTGGCTGTGTGTACCTTTGTTGGGTCAGAGTGCCCTCACAAGTCTCCTGTCGCTAAAGCTTCTGTTCCTTTTAGAGACTGCACCTTCCTTTGGTGTGCACAGCACAGTAAGCCAGAACTGAAACATTAAAGGATACAGAAGCCTTAAAACACTCAGCATGTACAGCTGTACTGACATCCTTCCTGGTTTAGGATGTTTTTCCCAGTTGTGGACAGTGTATGGTGGGAGCTGAAGTCAGTCAGTGGTACAGATCCTGTTCCTCTCTGTAGCTCAGCACAGCTCTCTTGTACCAACGTGCTCTTCTGGACTGCAGGTAAACCACAGGCAGCTTCTGAATAAGATATTTCTGGAAGAGGGATGACAAGTGACAGTTACCCAGCTACTTGCAGCACGTGGGCTAATTGCTGCTGCTGTCTGTGTGTGCCTCTGTGTACAACACCTGGAAAACAAGTGTTTCATGCAGAAAGCAGCTCATTTGCCTAACACACAGTAGCCTTGGAGGAGTCTCTCAGCTGTTTCTTTTTGATGACTGTTGGTAACAGTTAAATCTTAATTTTGTTTTTAGATCTTCTGGCTGATTCCACCTACTCTGCAGAATCTAGAACTTTATGAAGAATGGGTTCTCTCAGGAAAGCAAAGTGATATCTTTCTGGGAGACAGGGTGGAACGGTGTCAAAGAATTGAGCTGAAACAAGGCTACACGTTCTTCATTCCTTCAGGTATCCCTGTTAACTAACCTTCTGGAATGACTGGGATTGTGTTTTACTAACAGTTCTCTGTAAAACAATTATTCACACCTAAACCCCATACTAACTTCTTTATTTGCTGTGGCAGAAGAAAGGCCAGGGACTAAATGTGCTTCATTTTCCAGAAATAAAGACTGATGGAAAATGTACTGTGAGGAAGTGTGTGCAGTGATCACGTGTGTTTACTGGGAGAAAGGAGAAAGGAGTTGGGCCTCTGGAGCTGTCAGTTCACCACTTCTCATCAGAGCTGTACTGACTGCTGCTGTTAGCTTTCTGGGAACGACAGTCTTCTCTTTTTGTGATCTCTTCTGGCAGGTTTCACCTGCAGTTCAGTTCCTCGCTGCTTTGCCTCTATCTGTAGCCAGAGGTGGGTCTTGATTCCCTGGTGGAACTCAAGAGAGATTCCATTCCATGGGAGAGCAGGTGTTGTGCTCCCTCAGGTTGCTTCTTGGGGATACAGCTTCATTGTTATAACTCTTCAGAATTCCTGCTGATGGAGATAATGCTGAATCTGGACATCTTCCAGCAGCTCAGCCACAATTTTACACTGCTGCCCACCTCAGTAGCTGTGTTGCATCATCCAGGCTCATCTTGCAAAGCCACTAAATAGTTGTTGCTTTGAAGGCTGATGCTTCAGCCCTTTCTGCTCCTGCCTAAATTGGATTAAGGATGGTGGAATGTGTGACAGCCCTCATTTAAGATGATATCAGACTTGGCTTTCCGTGACTATTATGGGACCGTAAGTTTGTTTATAATAATTTAACACATTGCCTCTGTCTATTGGACCTTACCAGGGAAATAAATATAGGTAGACTTTCCACATGACAGAAAGGCAGGCTGGTAGTTTTTCAGCTCTGGAATTAATTACTCTGTGGAGATAGGATTATTATTTGTTAACCCTAGAGACAAGAGAGAATGCAGGTCATGCAGACACAGGGACAGTGTCCTCATCTGGGGAGTGTTGTTAGGATCAGTTAAGGCCACAAATGTGCACATTTTTAAGTGTTTGGTAAGAATCAGTCTGGGAGATGATGGGCAAAATGACTTTGAAGGTGGAGGAGTTAATCTGTTAAAGGAATTAGATCTTGCCTTGAAACAGGTCAGAATGTGCCGTTACTGTTTGAACTGGGTGTTTGAGTGTGCCTGTGCTGTTTGCTTAGATCCCATTACTGCATCTTCTATTTATCTCCATCCTCCTGTGAAAAGCCTCCCACAAGTGAGACTTTCTGTATGTCAGTTTAGTCATGTTCAGCAGCTGGAATACTGCAGGTTGTGGGAGCTTGGACAGGACACAGCTGTAACATGGTGGCTGACACAAAGTGATTCCAAATGAGTTTTTGACTGTAGTTTCTGTTTTCTTAGGAAAGCCCCAAGTACAGAAATGCCAATACCTCAGACATTTTAGGCTCCATGCCAGATTTGAAAGGCGTTTATGAATAATTTCTCTGTAAGCACCTCGTAGATTCAAGGAGTTTTGCTCTGCTGTATTTTTTTTGGAAAACTTATTTGCAAATCTCTGATTTGTGTGAAAGGGCATTATTTCTGCCTTTGTTTTAAGAGTATGGAAATGCCTAATTAAAGGCTGTTCCAGGTCAGTGAATTGAGCACAGCTGTGTAAAACAGGTCAATTCCTGTGACCTCTTTGCTCTGGTTTGTGCACATATCATGTTAGTTAATGTTTGAAAGTGGTTTTTATGTGCTTTAGAAGTGTTCTTAGTGTTTAGATTCTGTTTATGGGTGTCTGTAAAACCAGCGTGTCCTGTATTTTCAATTGAGCCTGATAAACCCTTGACCAGCCTCAACTCATCCATGAGGAAATACCTTCTAATTACAGGTTTGGTCACAGAAAGTGTAGAGGAATTAGTGCTCAGCTGGGCTGTGAATGGGGAACATTTCAGCAAGGGACCTTTCCCATAAAATATCCTGCTCTGCTCCTTCTTCCAAGTAATTTTTGGGAGTAGTCCTAGGAATGCTGTTACACCATAGCACTGTGAGGGTGAAGTAGGTAGAGAAAACTGTAAGAAGACAAGTGAGGGAGTGAAATCACAGACTGCTGGGAAATGGAAGGTTTGTCTCAGAATCTGGGATCAACAGTAGATCCAGCAAATCCCCGAAAGTACAAACCACTTGGACAAGAATGGACATCATTCTCAGGGAAGGCGTAATTATAGTGCTCACCAGGGCCTCAGGGTACTTTGCTCTCCATCACTGCCATCATCCTTTCAGGATTAAGTTTAAACCAGTAGATTTTTACTGATGTTTGTAACCCTGCAGAGCAATGAGAGCGCGATCCCGGCTGTGGTATCAAGGAGGAATCGAGCCCAATATCGTCAGCACAGTGAGTTGTTATGGGCCAGGGTGAATTTTTCAGCATTTTAGGAGTTCCTCCTAAATATGAGGAGGAGGAGAGTAAGCTGGGATTCTGAGGGATACTCTTGTAGGAGCCCAGCTGTACCCTGGTGGCCCCACAAGGCTGCTCCACACGAGCGATGCACCCTTACAAGTCCTCATCTCCCACTTTACTGATTCCCACTGGTGAGTCAAGGATGATAACTCTGCTAAAGTCTGTGGTAAAGTGATAAAATCAACTAGGAACCTGGCCTTTTCCATTAATGTAACTGGTGTCAGTGTGAGAAGTACACACATTGTACCACTCTGAGGTTTATAGCCAGATTAGATTCAAGATGTTAGACCAGCTGAAGGTTCAAGAGGGGAGGAGGCCATAACTGCTACCAGTGTCAGGGAATGATTTTTAATTTTTTTTCTGTAGAACTAAAACTGTTGTTTTCCCAGGATGGGAGCAAACTTCTCCTTATACAGGAAAAGTGCTGCGGCCCCAGAATATTTATACTCTGCATGTTACCATGGGCAGAGTTTAATATGTTAAATTTTCATGTGGTAAACATTCACCACAGATGAAATCTGGTCAAGGTAACACATCTCACTCTGGGATAGTGGACAGGGGATGCTGCCTATCTGACTCACATGCCAAATAAAAGGGAAATTCTTTATAAAGTGTGCTTCAGGTGGAAACTGATGATGCAGAAGAGAAAAAGCATAATTTCAGTGCTCAGTTATTATATCAGTAGGGAAACAACAAAATTTTACCAGTCACAGTCAAATCTAGAGCTTGTCCAGTACTATTTTTGCTGTAGTTTTCTTCTGTACCATGTGATGACTTTTCAGGGAAGATGTGTGAAGTGTTTGGAGTCTGTTGTGGTGGTGTTATGGAGTAGTAATTAAGGTGTCTCCCATCACTATGGGACACACAGAATCAGTGTTTGGGCAGCATCCCTCAGATTTCTACAGCTCTGGATTTCTGTGGACATGTGTTTTTGGCTTCTTCAGGCCAGTTGCTCTGTTACATCCTGACTGTTCCTTTACAGCCTTTTTGAAATACCACTCACTAAGTTAATGCCAGTTAACCAGGTTTTTTTATCTTCAGTGCTCTCCCTTTATAAGTATTTTCTCCTTTTACATCACTGCATAACTTCACTGCAACCTTTCTCTCTCCTTCTCTTGCCCTTCACCCTCCACTCCAGCCTTTATTCTCTATAAACTTTCTCTTTTCTCCTTGCACTTGTTTTCTCAAGTGGTGCATTCATTGATTTCCCTCTCTCTTGGTCTCTGGACACCACATTAGTTCCTCTCATGTCCTCCTAAACATCACTGTTGTTAATTAAACCCAAGCTCAAAACTAAACATATTCAAAAATTCATTTTTTTTCCGATCCACTTGCTCTTTTAAATCTTAGTCTTGCTGAATATGTAATTTTGATTGTGTGATGGACCTCTGACATGGATATTGTCTTTCTCCTCCTGTTTGTTGTCCTCTACAAGCAAGATTTTTGCCATAATTTGAAATACGTTAAACTTGTTTGCTTTTATCTCAGTTTCTTGGCAGGCCTCTCTTTCAAAAAACAACCTTTTCTTTCATGCATGTGTATATATGTCTGGTGCAGACACTTGTACTTCAAATTCAGGGGAGTTTGCACATGTAAAATTGGTGCATACAACAGCAGCCAGCTTGTAGTATCTTGTGGAACATGTGTCTTGCAGTGTTTTTGCCTGTCAGTGTGAAGTCAGAGAGCAATCAGTGTCTTGAAAAGGTGAATTTCAGCCAGTTCTGGATTGCCACTGTTGTTGTCTGCCAGAACATGGATAAACTTGGATATTTTTTTTTTTTTTTTGTGAAGAGCAGTTTTGTTGATCTCCCAGGTAGTTGCCACACTTGTTGTGGATACAGGTTGATTCCAGGGTTTGCAGTGGGATTGGCCTCAGAAAATTTGCCGACATCCTGCGTTTGGTTCCTTTGGGAGGAGATGGCTGATGCTGCCCAGGGTTGCTCCATCATCCTCTCTTTCTTACAGCCTTTTTCTGAGCTTCTGTCACTGGTCAGAGGCAGTGGGCTCATGAGCAGCTGTGGCCTTGGGTTGGCTCTGCTGATCTCACTGTAGGCTTTTCAAAGCTGTAGCTTTAATGTGAGTCCATGCAAGAGGTGAGGTGTTGGGCTGCCATTAGATATTGAGGAAGACTTCTGCAGAGCTATTTTATTCAACATTCCTTCAATGAAAATCCAGACAGGGTAACCTGCTGTCAACTGGATGATGTTCCTTTCTGGTTCTTCTTCAAACTTCTCGTGTTGCTGCATGCAATTTTATAACCAGTAAGTTGTGTTTCACCTGGGAGCTGGCAGTGTTCCACTGAAGAGTAAGCTGTTTGTTTTATTTTATTTTTCTTAATGTTCTCTGTACTGCACTTCAGGGCCTTTGGCATGGAAACATACTGTTAGAGTCTCTCTTAATTATTGTGGTAACCTGAGAGTGCTCCAGAGTTCTTGTCTCCAGTCAAATGCAGAAATAATGACCTTTCTCAGATGAATGTTTTTGGGAAGGAGAGTGGACAGAAAGAGATGTTCTGTGTGGATTGAAGGCAGCTATTTGCAGGGATTCAGAGTGTTTCAGATGCTGTCTCAGTGGTTATCAGTGGGATTTTGCCTATTAGGAGTGTGTGGTCCTGGGTCACCTCTGCTGTGCCAGTGAGAGTTTGATGGATTATTGTGTGATGGGGCCAGAAGGTGGCACATAGCCCTTACAGCAGGGAGAATGACAGGCTATTAAAATCTGGCTGGTACATTTTTTGCAGGGTGTTGTGCTAGGGCTGCAGAGCTGCCTGGCTATTTTTGGTTGCTGTTTAGCTTTTCCCATTCTGTGAGCTTCCACTGACATTAATGGAATCTCTGTGCCTGGAATCTCAGGGACCACATGAAGAAGACTGGTGGAGAGGATCAAAGAGGAGAGGCTTTTTGCCTTGAGTGTCTGCTTTCAGATGGGAGGTGACAGCATGATGTTGGATTTTTGGTTCTGTACCTAATGCCTCACTCTGCCTCACTCTTAAAAACAATTTAAGATTGAGAGTTGCTGTATTACCTGTACTACTGGGGCAGAATAGTAAATTATTAACTTTAAAAATGTAAACATGATCTTTCCTTGATAGATTCAGTTGTGGGCACTGTTATGATGCAGTCATTTTCTTTTCAGATTTGCTGGCAGTGCCCACTCTCAGGTTATCTCTTTAGTCACTTTTTATTTTTGAGACATATATATTTCATCTTTTCCACCCCAAGTTGCTGTAGAATTGCAGGAAAACGTGTGGTGACTTCTAAATCACAAGGCAAAATATCAGTTCAGTTACTAATGGAAACAGATGCACCATGGTTTTGGCTTGGAGCTTGTAGGCTGTTTGCCCCATAGCTTTATAAGTTAATATTCTTTTTCATTATTCTCAAATGGATGATTGCATCCTTGAGTAGGAATTTGCAGCCCACTGAAATATTCTAACAACTTTGCAATGTTTAATAATACTTGTTTTACAAAATTCAAAAGATAATGAGATCATATCTTTCTTTTAACTGTTCAGAAAAAACGTTTGTTACTGTTAATTTTACCTTCTCGATTTACTAGAGATGATAACATCTAAATATTCAAGTGTATCTTAGGAGTGGTGGAATAATTCATAACTGTAAATCAGCTGAGAGCATTTCTGAGTCTCCCAAATAGAATTCCTGCTCAGTGTTGGCTTGGCTTCATACACTAGGATTGTTTTGGGAAGGAAAAAGCACTTATTGATCGCCAGGAGCTGAAATAAAAACCATCAACTTCAGAAAAACCGTACGTGGATGGTCTTCTTATTGAGGCTTGACACGAGGGCTGTGAGCAGTGACTGTGCAGTGCCTGTACTCCCAAATCCATTTATCCCTCGTGGTGGGCAGCACTGGGCAGTGGCTGTGCCAGCTGCAGCTGCCCCCGGGGCCGGGCTGGTGCCACCTTCGCTGCGCTGCGGGCGCGGGCTGCCTGGGAAACCATCACCTCCCAGTTCATCACTGGTCCTCAAAGCCACACAGTCACTGTCCTCCTCTCATCTCTAGGATTTAGTGGTAGCTTGAGGTAGTATTTAACAGGTGCTTTTGTTTGTGTCTTTCAGACAAAAATTAATGATTTCTTGTTCCACTGACTTTTGACGTTTTCAGTCCTTATTCCAGTTGTTCTGATATTATTCCAGTGCTTTTTTTTAGCATTAAGGATAAAATGAAATTTTTTGGCTTTTTTTTTCTGTTTTTGAGACAACTACCAAGAGGTGAGATGTTATCTCCTGTCTCACATGAAGCCATGAAACTCAGAGGGTTGTGCAGCAGCAGCAGCAGCAAGGTTTGTGTGAGCAGCACAAAGCAGTCACTGAGGAGAGAACTGATAAAGTCACTCCAGAGGTGTGGGTATTGGAGGCTGTGTGGCAAGTTTGTGCTGTGAGAGCTGGAAGTCAGACACACAGGAACAGACATGACAGCCTGTTCAGCACAGGTGACATGATCTAAAATGTCAACAGACCTTCAATTCATCCAGCAGAATGTAACAGCACAGGTGAAGGTGAGGCAGGAGTGTGGTGGATGACATTAAAGCAAATCCCTTGGCTGTCCTTTTGTCGTAACCATACATGCAGCACTTCCTGTTCTGGAGATTTGTCTTTCCCTTTAAAAATCGTGGTAATTGGGGAGCTGACAAGATGGGTGTTTTTGTTTGCAAATGGTCACAATGAACATTCATCCTCCTCAGTTTATTTCCAAGTCGTGCTGTAGCTAAGCTGTGGGAATGGATTGAATGTGCCATCCAAGCTTCTCTTTTCTCAGAGCTCATTTCCACAATACATTATCCTGATGGAAACTGTTTCCTATTTTCTCTCTCTTTTTCTCTTGTCTCTTTCATCTCTCTTTCCTCCTACTTCTACTTTTCTGGTGGTGACCTCCAGTTTTTCTCCATACACAGCCTGGTTGATACTAGAACAAGAGATTTTCATGTTGAGTTTTTTCCTCTGTAACATCTGTGCCAATCTTGCTGGGATTTTGTACCTTGTCAGTTTTCCCATCTTTTTTGTCTAACCTTGCCCATTGTGTCCTGTGTCCCTGGAATCCACCTCTTGGTGCTCGTGTCTCTGCAGTTTCAATTATGCACGTACATTCCTCAGGCAAGTGGAAGCTATTTTGGGATTCAGTGTGACTGAAATGCTGCACAGCTGAGTGGCCAAAAATCTATTTTATGTGCAGGTGACTCCTCTGACAGGACTGTGTCCTGCAGAGGGGCTGAGCTGGATGCTGCCTGTGGGAGCACAGGTTGGCCAGGAAATCTGGGATTCCCCAGGACTGAGCTGTGTGCCCAGCTCAGCATTCAGCAGTGAGGGGATGGTGCCCACCCCATCATGTGCTTGTAAATCATCCCTGCCTTGGCAGGGGTAGGAACTTGACTTCCCAGGACTTTATAGGTGATGAGTTTGTTGCTTGGTCTCTCATTTATTTTTGTTTTCCCAATCCTGATGGGATTTTAGTTCTGTGTTATTAAAGGGTTTTGCTACTGACAACTGTGTCATTAACAGCAATATTTTCAGTCTTGTTATTAGAAATACTTGCATCTTGAAGGATGTAGTGTTCAGCTAATTCAGCAGCTGGGAGCTGAAGGTACTAATTGCTTGTAAGATGTTTAGTCCTGGATTATAAATGCAAGCAGGGAATTAAAGACCTTCTCCACAGAACCAGAAGTTGTTTCAGATAATTTACAGAAGATTTTCAGTTTGCACTGTACCAGCTCTGCAAGAATAGATGTTTGAAATATTTGTGTTCATTATTCTTTCTTTTGACCAGAGAAGGAAAGATGGAATAATTCCGAGAGCAGCCAGAGCCGTGAGCCGCCCACTGGTTTTATGTGCATCACATTTAGTGTGTGGAGTCAGAGCTGTAAATTGCCTGAAACTTGGAACAGGTTGCCCAGAGGGGCTATGGAGCCTTCATCCCAGGAGACACTGAGGAGCCATCTGGACACAGTTCTGTGCAGCTGGCTCTGGGTGGTCATGGGGGTTGGACCTCCAGAGGTCCCTTCCAGCCTCTACCATTCTGTGACTCTGAAATTCAGAAAAATGTATCCAGAGTGATGGGCTTGTGTTTCCAGGGAGAAAATTCTAGTGCTGATTTCTTTTCCTTCCTATCACTCTCCTACCAACATGCCCTTAAATGAAAGCTCCAGTCCTGCCATCTGCTGTGGCTCAAGGACTTCCCAAACAGAGCTTTGCAGGCCTTTGTGGTTGAAAAATTGTTGTGGAGGAGCACTTTTGTGGCTGCTGGCTGGGAAACCCTCTAGGTTGAATGGCATTTTCCTGCTCCCTCACTGATCTGGAAGTGAGGGAAAGCTGCCACAGCTTTAATGGAAAGTACTGCGCAGTCAGGAGAAAATTGACTGCCCCCCATGTTGCTTTGCTGTCTGCTGGTTTATAAATTGTAATGCTTTTCATTAAAAAAGGAGAGGAAAAAAGTGTCAGGTCTCCGTGGGTCCCAGATCATTAGCAGGATCAATTCCTTTTTCACTGCAGAGATCAGAGGCTACAGTCTTGCATAGCCAGAGCTTCAGCTCCTGACAGACCAAGCAAACAATGCAGAGGCAGAAGAGCTGGTGTGTGGCTGCCTGAATTGCTGTGCCTGGATTTTCGTTGTGATAGAAGATTCTTTGGAGCTTGTGAAATTAATTCAGTCCCTTGCAGGATTGGGTCAGAACAGTCTCATCAGCTCCAGTACCAGAAATGTTAAATCCCTTAGCTTGAGGCTTGCAGTGAAAGTGATTTCTTGGTTACTTCAGGAAGTTGCTCGTAGGTGATGAAACTTCCACCTCTGAAAGAGGGCTGGTAATAATTTGACCTCTTTTATGTCTTTTGTGTTCTGGTGCTGGTGGGAAGGAAGTTTGGTGTGCCTCAGTCCAGTTCCATAACCCTTGGCCCACCACCACTGCTGACATGGTTTGCAGCTGTGCTGGAGGTGCCAGTCTGAGAGCCAAGGGTATGGAACAGACTGAATTTACTCCTTAGTCATGGCCGTGGTTGAGTCATAAACTTGCGTGTGCTCAGTAAACACTGTAAGAGTTGGGTGAATAAATAGAAGAACTGATTTACAGAGGGTTGTAAGACTGCACGTCAGAAGGTGCCCTTCTGCTATGACTAGTCCTGAAGTGTGGCTGTAAGCATCCCATTTAACCTTTCACTGCTTTAACCTCTCATCCCCAGCACAGTGGGATTCAGGGGGTTGTTAAAATTTGATTATAAATTGCTCTGTAATGCTCTGTAGCACGAGGCATTCTCAGTTCTTTGCTTTCCCTCTCTAGGGTGGATACACGCGGTTTATACTCCAGTAGATTCTCTGGTGTTTGGTGGAAATATCCTGCATAGCTTTAATGTTCCCATGCAGCTTCGCATCTATGAAATTGAGGACAGAACAAGGGTAAGGATACTTGGTTCTCTTTTTAACTGAGCAGTTCTTTGTGGCTATGATCTGTCAGTCTCTCCCTCGCATTCCCTTCTGACAAACAACAACTGATGAGATCTCCGTGTCAGAGTCGTTGAAACAAGAGGTAAACATGAAGTAATGAGACTTTCAAATGTTGGTTATTTTTAGTGGGATTTACTCATGTGCTTCCCACAGATGTGTCCCTTCTGTGTCTTTTGTCTGCCTGTTAAACTTTCATAAAACACCTTCCCTTTTGCACAAAAACATATTGCACTTTACAGACCTTTGTACCAGTATTTCTGGTAACCCTCTGCTTAGCACCTCTCTGTGCACACCTGGGGTGGATGACAGATCCTGGAGAATTGATGGCACTGGGCTGGTTCTGCTGCCCACAGCTGAACTGACAAAGCTGTGCAGAAGCTGTGTATGAAATGACATCTTCTGTACTTGGCAGTCACTACAGTGACTTGATACCATGCAAGAATTTCTTCGAAGGGGGAGTCTGGGATGGGGCATTGATCGGAACATTGTGATGTTCATCTGGCTGTAGCACCTGAGGGAAAGGCTGGGGGAGGTTACTGTGCCACCTCTTTGCTGGGAGTGACAGTTTTATCCTTGGTTAATAAATTGGGCACCTACTCATCATAGCCTTGGAGTTTCAAAAAGTAGCAGGATCTGAAGGAAGTGTCTCTGATTTAGTAGGCTGTTAAATAACCTGTGCAAGGCTGTTAGGGCATTCTGATATAAAAATGGACCAGAGGAATGTGCAGTCCAGATGGGGACTGTTTTAGAGGCCTCACTCTTGAGACTGTGCTGACAAACCACTGACACAGGTGCCAGGTCTGGTGTTAATGGAGATTTGGGCTGGCAAAATGGCAGGAAGTTGCAATTTTTCTTCACTAAAAAGTCTTAAAATGGTGTGTTGTGGACACCAGTGCAGTTAACTGTTCACACCTACAAGAGGGCACAAATCTTGCTCCAAGTTGGCTTTTACCCCAAATTGCTTTCTTTACAATGAGAGTGCATAGGCCTGAAGCAAATACAAATTGTTTTGAAGTATATCTCTGACTCAGTGGGAGTGAGGTGTCCTCCCCCCAGCCTCCCTGGCTTCCCAGCGGGCACAAGGCCTGGCAATCTTCACATTGCAAAACAGTGGTGGGAGCAGTCAGTTTCCTGGAGTGACTTTAATGAAGAGAAGCAGAAAAATGAATTCTTAGTGGAAGAGAGATGAAGAAAAAAAGCTGAAATTTAGGGGGAATTAGAACAGAGGAGTGTGGCGGAGAGCAGAAGTAGAGGTAAGAGACCAGAGTGGATTCAGCCTGGCTTTGAACAGGTGAGAGTGTCAGGTGTCCTGAGAAAGTGCAGAGGCACTTGGACAGGAAAGTTACGGTGACAGAAGCAGGAAGGGGCTCAGTGTGGCCTGGCAGAGGTGCTGGGCACAGGAAGGTTTCCAGAGTGACTGTAAATAAGAAGCAGCAGTACATGCTGGGAGCACACTGCAGGTGTGCAGGGGAGGGTGTGTTGTCTCTGGGAAGGATGTTTGCACAGGCAGCTCCCATGGAGAACGGAGAAGGGGAGACTGGGAGGGAGGATCAATGCCAGAAATTTGTTATTTCCATTGGAATATTGAAATAGTCCATTGAAAAATTTCCGTCTTTGGGGAAGATGGGCAGGAAATGCTCTTTTTTCCTTAAGTTGTATAAAAACTGGCATTTTGTTCACACAGGGCTTGAGCTACCCAAGATCACACACCTTGGATTGTAGCTGCTCAGTTGTGCTTCAAGTCAGGCCCTTCTTGGGAAGCTGGGTGCAGCTTTGATTTTTCTAAGCTTTTTATGCCAGCAGGCAAAAATCCTTACAACAGTCAAATATTTTGGTGACTTCTAGGAACTAACCAGCCAGTTACACTGAAATGCCTCTTTAAAATTTACTGATTCTGTGAGGAGGTTCTGAGAGTTGGGTATCTGCATCTTGAAAAATGTCCTGTCACCATTAGCTGGGAAAGGGATACTGCAGCATTTGGAAATCCCAAATCAGACCTTTGTTCTTGTAATTTTTTGTTTAAATTTTCTTTGAAGTCTGTGTAGTTCTTTACCATTTTCCTTGCAAAAGTACTGGAGTGCTTTAACAAAGACCGATGAAAGCCAACAGCCCAGAATATCCACGACTCCACAGAAGCAATTTCAGCACTTGGATGTTGCTGGCAACGTGTTACACACAGGCTGTACCTGTGCTCACAAACTTGTGCTCGTGGGCAGATGTATAAAATCAGAACTGTGTGAACAGTTGAAGAATAGCAAGAATTTCTGGACAGAAACAAAATAGAAGCCATGCAGCTAAGGCATAAAGAAGTTTGATAAAAGGCAGGAAAATCAATACTGTGATTTAGAAATAATAACATTCCCCCCCCACCCCCGGCCCCCAAAACTAAAAATATCATGCAGGAATCTTGAAGGGGAAATGGTTTCAAAACAAGATTCTGGTGTGTACTACATTATTTGCTTTGTCAATCAAATTTTGTCATTTCTTTGTTGAAATAATTCCATTCATGCACTGGCTGGTCTGGCAGACTCAGTACAGTGTAGTTCACCCAAATTTGCCAGTGTGAGCATACTGCAAATGAGTTTCTCATCAGTATTGATCTTCCCATTGTGCATGGCACAGAAGTAAATTACATGATGTGATTGACAAAGTAATTTGCCACACTCAAATCAAAGTGTAATACAGGTGTGCTTCCCCTCTTAATTTTGCACAGAGCAATTTTATGGAGGTTTCACTGTGTTTAAACCTGCTATGTGATGTTTAATCATCTTTGATTGCTGATATTCAAAGTCATTTTTATGCTAGGTGTAGTTGTTATTGTCTTAGCTCAGACAAGAATAAATACAGGGTTGAAATGGTAATGCTGATTTACAACCTGATAAAATTGCCTAGTTTATATACTTGTCATGCTTATTCTAGCTTAATTCCTCATACCCCTGGGAGACTTTTTAAGAGGGTTGTAGCCATTTAAAAATAGTTTTAAGGAGTAATAAAAAACATGTCTATTGTTGGAAACAGCTCCTAATGTGCAATTGAGGTAAACAAATATTCTCCAGCCTTACAGTTGGTAGAGACTCTCATTTTGCAGCCTGGCTTTCCTGGAGGCCAATTAACAGCCAGTCAAACAGGCCAAGCTGTTTAGCTCTCTGCAAGCCCAGCTTGAGGAACTGCAGAGCAGGATGCCATGCAGGGATTCATCATTTGGCATAGAGGTGATACAGCTCTCTAGTATTGAGGAGGAAGAATGTGTCAAACTTACCCCAATTCATCTCAATTTAACTGTCTTAAAGTACTGGAAGGTGGTGGGAACAAGGGCACTCTGAATATATACGTAAGGTGGTCACTCACAGATGATGGTGTTTGCTATTCACTTGGTTTTCTGGAATGTAAGAGAACATATTAAGTGGCTAGATTAATTATTTTGTAAATAATTATAAATTGCTTTTCAGTATTGTGATTAGATTGATTAAACACAAGTGGAGTTTGCAATGATTTTAATGGGCATTGTGGAAGAGATTGTTACTTTTTTCAGGAAAACGTGTGTCTTACTTGCTTAGGGTTTTTGTTTTGTTTTTGGAGGGGTGTATAAATCTCTAAAATAATTTCGCTTTGAACTGAAGAAATTGATCATATTCCAGAGAGGATTTTTTTCCTTGCTATACAGGAATAATTAAATTTTTTTCAGTGGGTTGTGAATTATTAATCACAGAAGTTAGAGCTGGAAATGCTATTAGATGATCCAGTGTATATCCCTGCTGGTGGGGAATTTAGTCCTCTGGCAGTGTCTGTATCAGATATTACACTTCGAATTCATCACAGAACATTTTTAATTTTTTTCCTTCTTTCTCTTATTCCTCCTCCCCTGCCCATAAGAGTTCATTTGCCTATGAGTGTACAATGGAGAGAGTATGGACATGCACATAATGCAGTTCACATCCATTATAATTAATAAATGTTCAGGGATATCATAAAGAGCATATTCCTCTATACTTTTCCATAAGGCAAACTTTAAAAGTTTTTAAAGCACTGTTGGAGTCTCTTTAGTGGCAGAAGGGCTGTAGATCTCTGCTCAGTATCTCTGTCTACAGATGGCAGAGAGAGCTCTTCCTTCTGAAGGTTTGTAAAAGCAGAGCCTTCTCAGGCAAACAGTGGATTACAGAGGCATGGAGGGATTTGCTGTGGGTTGGAACATTGATAGCGAGGCAATTAGGAACTCAAATTGAATATTAAAGATTGATATACATAATGGGAGCACTGCATGCATTACTGCCTTGTCTTTCACATTGAATTAACATTGGTAACAACTAAATTTGGTGAAGCTCAGAATCTGTCAACAAATGTTGAGCAATGATGTCTTTAATATTCCCAGGCATGTGGCTGAAAACCTTTTGAAGGCTGAGGGGTGGAAGGCGGCTTCCTGTTTGTAAGTCAATTCTTTGCAAATTTTGTTTCCTGCAGTGCTCTCTTGGAAAAATTTGAGTTCCTTTATTAGCATATATTTTAGCATGGATAATTTCCCCTGTGTTCCCTAATAGTCATAAGTGACTTGATCACTTCTCTATGACAAATAACTAAACTAAAGGAAAAATTTTCTTCAATGCAAAAAGGCCCTGGGGTTAAATGTTCTCACATTTAGGGGGTTGTTGTTTGGCTGGTTGTTTTTATTTTTTTTTCCTTTTCTTTTTTCCCTTCTTTTTTTGGTATGTGTGCTTTGTAACAAACCACACAGGGAAACATTTGGAAAGGTGCAGCAGTGCTAGATGCATGATCTATAGCAACAAGCAGTTCAGATTTGCCAGCTGCATTTGTGTTGAATTTAAGGGATTTTAACTTCTGGGAATTGCCATGGAGTATTTAATCCTACACTGTGATACATCTAGTGTGACAATACAGTATTTTGCCTCTGTTACATTTTATTTTACTGCTAAGAGTGTTTGCATTTCCTGTGCCCTGGGAACAGAGGCAAGTTCTTTGGCTGTCCACCTTGGGGACAGTTTGCAAATCTGGGCATTCCAGTAAGTCACTGATCTGCTCAAGTGGATGCTTTGATCACCATGCAGGTGTTTGGACAGTGCCTGCTTTGCAGAGCTGAGTCTGAGTTGGCAGGGCTGGGTTAGTGGTTCTGTTTAGAATTTGGGCTTTTGGCTGGTCTGTGGTGGGTGGTGTTTTGGTTTTTTTTTCTGAGATAATGCTCCTTCCTGGTGCAGTCCAGCTTTTCAGTAAAGGTGGGTGCCCACCTCTGGGCTTAGGGAGCAGTGAATGTGCAGAGAATGTTTTAAAGCAGCTCCTGTAATCCCAGTGCAGTGCATGCACGTGAGCCTGCAAAATGCAGATTTCTGTGCCACCAGGAGAAAGAGGTGTAGAGTGTAAGTACAAGTGCATGCAAGATGCATGGCATCCATCTTTAACAAATCACAGCAATTACACATATCTTCCTGCATTTTAGGAGCTTCCCAGATCCTTGTGTGGTACAGTGACCTTCTACAGATACAAAATTATGTTGGAAAGGAAGGAAACCCTCTTTGTTTTCTTTTGTATCTGAAATACTCTCACAAATAACTAGTGTTGGAGAATTCAGCTTTTTGTGTGAGAACAACAGGTCTGAGATGTAAGAAAAAGTACACAGCTTGACAGGATCTTTTGGCAAAATCCTGCTTTTCTATTCTTACTCTGTTTCTGGCAAAAGCTAACTTGCTACCAAAAGGTAAACCACATAAGGGATTTTTATTTTAATGTGTAGTTATGAAGAATTTGTGTGTTCATTTCTTTAATCAAATTGTTGAGACAACCACAGATGAAAAAGATGAATTTCCTGTTTGACTGATTTTAGGTAATGTTGCCATTTTGATAAAAATCCTGTGATAGCGTTTAGGAGATGAAAACCCACACCTTTATTTTAAGTTTTAGTGACTAACATCTGTATGTGACCACCCTATGTTTATACAGCAGGTAAATAATTCTGTAAGGGCCATCCATCAGTTTCATGATTTCACAGGAACACAAACCCTCTCCTCTCCCACCACCCCAAGAGGATACAAATTAGTGAACCAAGAAATGATGCTGTCGTGGCAGGCAGGCTGGCTCCTCATTCCGTATGCTGGAGGCATTCAGCTCCCTGCTCCCACCCTCTCCCCTCCCCCTCCTCACACTGTTTGTGCTCTTGATAACACGATGGGAATGATGACTGGCCCTTGTGCTGCAAACTTCTCTCCCTTCCCCACGGCCTGACAGTGTTGATCTTGCTTCCAGGTGCACGCCAAGTTCCGGTATCCTTTCTACTATGAAATGTGCTGGTATGTTCTGGAGAGATACGTGTCCTGTGTGACCCAGCGCTGCCACCTCAGCAAAGAGTACCAGAAAGAATCAATGTTAATTGGTGAGTGAATCCTTTGAGTGCTCGTTCAGAACTGATGCTGCCACCTCAGGCTAGCTGCTGCTTCGGTTTCTGCAAAGCAGATTATAAATTGTACTGGAGAACTGGAGAAATTCTAATGCACTGTTTATTTATTTTGGGATGGGGAAGATTTTTGACTCTTAAGCGTTTCCATGAAGTACCAGCCTACTTCGAATTATATTTATTGAACATTCCCCTAGCAAGTGGATCCCAGAAAAATAATTTTTGGATGTGTTTGTTCCTTGGTTTCAGTAATGTTTGTGTTGGGATGATCTGCCAAACAGTTGAGGATTTACTGCCAAGTTCGGCACAGTACCTCAGTAGCCAGAAATGTGTGTATTGCAGATGTGCTCTGGTGGGGTGGATATTTTGTCCTTTTGTAGAGCAGCTCCTCTACAGAACATGTTGTGCTCACTAAACCTGCCTTCTTTCTCTTCTCTTTGCCTTAAATTCTGCTGTAATTCTCTGGTGACTGAGTTCTAGTTCTGCAGAAAAGCAAACCCAAGAAAACACCTACACAAATCTCCATGATCTGTAACCCAGGTACAGGGAGGTCAAAGAAACGTTTTACAACAAGAGCTGAAAATGGACCAGAGGAGAGACAGACAGATGTGCCTGAGGCATTACCTTGCCACTGGTGTGACCTTTGCATCAGTGTGTGACAATCCAGTTGTTGCTGTGCTGAACAGCCCTCTTTTTCGTGCTTTTGATGGAAGGTGGTGGTGGGCCATGTTCCTTCTGCTTTTAAGCACAGAATAGCTGAAAATAGCACAAGCACCAGCTAAATTTTCACTGATATGTGTTAAGTGTGGAGGAGGACTGAAGTATTTCTGTGCCTCCTGCTCCCTGAGGCCACTTGGAGTGAACCTGGCATGGCTGGCACTGCCCCAGGCTCTGGACAGAGCAGGGGAATGTTCACCTGCCAGCACAGTTCTTAGTAGAAGGGATTGAGGAAGTTACAGGCAGGTGTCACTCTCCAGTGAGTTTTACTGACCAAGAATAATTTAAGGGAGCTAATAATCTGTGTAGATAGGCCAGGGGGAATTCCTGGGGTCACTGGGCATTTGAATGCTTCACATTTTAGCTCTGAGACCCTGGTCAGAAAGGTTAGTTAAGCAGAAATTCTGCGTCCAGAGGAATTTTCTCATAAGATTATCCTAGAGGGGGAAAGGATGAATTAGCCTTTTGGATCAGCTCTTCAGAAAGCAGTGACGAAACTGATAACTCCATTCTTTGGAAAATAAGGAGCTACCTCCTTGTCTAAACCCCTGGCATGGAAAGGGGCTGGTCCTGCAGGCAGGGCAGAGGTGCCAGATCAGCCTTGTGCAATTTCAGAACAAATTAGATGTGGAGAGTGGACTGTTCAGGATATTGAGATGGGACCTTTTCCAGCTAAATCACCAGTGTGAATTCCAGCCCAGCTCCATAATTACTGATAATGGTTTGGTGATCCCCACAAAATGTGCCTCAGTCCAGTTAGCTGGGAGATATTCCAGTCATATAAAAGCTCACTGGGAACTACAGATGTCCACTGCCTTGAGGGACCAGGACTGTTTTGCATGACCAAAGAGGGCCAGCTGCAAAGGCTTCAGGAAAAGAAGCTTGGCTAGTTTGAAAAGGATTTGGTGGTGACTTGGTCAGGGTCTTGTGACCTGGTGGCTTCAGCTGGTGGCAGAGAGAGATGTGTACTTTTGTTTTGTCAGAAACTTGGGGTTTTGTTTTTATTTCTTGGCAGAAACTAAACCTTAAACTAATTATTTTAGTAGGAGTTGTAGTTTAAAAGACCAGGTCTGCTGTACTGCTGGATCTTTCACTTTGGCATTTGCCAAATTCAAAGGAGTAAGGGTACATTATTTACCTTTACAAAGTTGCATTGCTTTGTTCTGTGTGAGTAATACTGTTTCCAGTACTTGCTTTACTTTTCTTTTAACTGGTCTGTGTGGAGCCTGTTGCCTTGAGTCTCTGTGAACTGTAATCTTTGAGTTAAACTGGTTTGTTCTGTGGAGTCTGTATCTTGATACTGTTCACTTGCTGAGGGATGGGATATCCTAAAGACACCGGTGTTCCAAACTCTACCTCTTTTTTTTAAGCTTTTCTTCAGAGCTGCAAAGATCCTTAAATTGTCTCTTCCTCAGGGACTTCTCTATCTGCAAGCAATTTCTTGATTTCCCATGAGGGCGTATCCCTTGACAAAGAATTTCCCATTATTCTCCTTAAAGAGTAATGAAGCAAAGTACTTAACTTCTCGAACCCCTCAGTAGATTTAATTGTCTTCTGTCCTTCTTGGTTTAAGAAAAAATTCTTCACACTCTCTTATTCATTTTCAGAAATTTTTCTTGAATAATCTAAATGTTTCTCCTACTTTTAAAAAATAATTTCCTTGACTGGAAATTTGTTCTAAATTTGTTCTAAATGTCTGCTTTCTGCCTTTCCTTTTGGGTGCTAGAACTGTCTAATTTTCACCCTCCAGTTGTGCTGCTTTCTTTCCTTGTGTAGCTTCCGATAGAGTGGTTGTAGTAGATCTCTGAAGTTAAAAAAGTGATTATCAGTAGAGGAGGACATCCACAGAGAGAGTGCAGGACACTGCCCACAGGGATTCACAAGAGAATAGTTTTCAAAGAATTCTGTTCTCCTGCATAAAGAAAAATAAATTACTGTCTTGATAATGAACATTGTTGGAGAACAAAGAAAACTCAGTTAATCAACAGTTGGATTTTAAGGATCTCTTTAGACTTTTCATACTGTATTTTTATAACATAGTATTTATTTGCTTTGACATGAAGGTTTTTAAATTCAGCGTGACTTTCAAGACATTGTCTGTTCCTGAAAGTGTATTTGTGTGACTGTGTTGTGATACCTCTGTCCTGATACTTGTATGCTGCTGTAGCAATTTATATTGTTCTTTGTATTTCTGTTTTCTAAACATCTCCACTCACAAAACTTCAGACAGGGAAAAAAACCACCTCTGTGGAGGCAGGGCTGAAACCTGGAGTCTTCCCACTCCCTAAATAAAAACGTGAGTGCAGCTCTAAATGAGGTGGAAGATGATGGCCGTGCCTTCCTCCCCCATTGCTCAGGCCCAGAGTGAATTTCCAGGCCGTGTCCTCCCAGGCAGTGAGTGAGGCTGCTCTTTCTCAGATCTCTCCCAGGAGTGCAAACACTCAGGGGAATGATGACATGACAGCAATCACAGGCTGCTGTAAAAGCACACAATCTCTCTTTTCTTTTGCTTGTCTCTCTCAACTGGGACATTTGTCCTGCCAGCTGAAATCAGAAGGGAGCCTGTTTGGGTTTCCTACTGGATTTGAACGTGTGCTGTTTTTCAGGGTGGATATGTCTTCATTATTTTTACTCTTATCATGAATGAGTCTGTACTGGATGTTTTCAACCACAGTTGACCTTCAGTGAGCTGACAAAGAGTAATTGGGAGAAGATCCTGGGCTATCAGAGATGTGCTTTCTCTGTAGCCTGCAGCTTTGAAGATTCTCACTGCTAAAATTTTAACAGGATGGCTCTAACTGTATGTTAAGCCTGATGGATATAGAAAATATGCCCTCTGGCACAGAGAAGGAGCCATGTCTCTCTTTTTCCCCCCTCTTCCTCAGGGGATAGAATAGATTTGCTTATGATAGACAGATACCTGAGTATATTGAGTGGTTCCTGTGCGGGGTGCTCCGTGCAGTGATACATTTCCAGTATGCTCAGGGTTTTTCTGCTAATGAAAATGTCATTGCTGTCTTTAGCAGACTGATAGCAACTGCTGCTCCCAAGTCACAGTGGCAGGGTTTGGAGCTGGTAATGGCAAGGTAGACACTACACACTGGACTGTTCTAAAGAATTCAGAAAGGTTTCGTAATTATGCCTGACCCCCATCCCTTTCTTTTAAGTTCTGTAATACAGCAAGTTGCTTTTCAGCAAGGAAAGAAAATGTGTATAATTATTCTTGTACAAGTGGATAACTATGAGGAAAGTTAAGTGGTCTGCCCAGAACCACAGGGAAGTGAACTGCTATAGAAAAGGTTTCTAATGCTCTGTCCTGTGGTCAAGTCTATGCTGCTCTGCCTCTTCACTGAGCTAGATCACAGACTGGTCTGTATGAGCTGGCTTTATTTGCTTTGAGATGAGGGGGGTGAAGGTCTTTTTGCACTAAGTTGTGTGGGAGCCTAGACTGGATAACCCCTCTGAAACTGGAGTTCAGACCTGGGACTCATTGGTGCATTGTCTCAAAAGAAGAAACAGTTGAGCTGAGCAGGCTCTGTTTCCCTCAGAGAGACTTTATAAACCAGAAACCTCCAAGTCAGTGGAGCCCTGGTAATACAGTGCTTAAAATGCACTTCTCAACAAAGTAAATGCAGATTATGCTTATGTAGGGCCTCACAGCACAGTAACTCTGTCAGACAGTGTTTTCATTGAAATGAATAAATAAAAATCGTGGCATGTTGCATTACAACAAAACACTTGAAAACACAAAATTGAATCTCCCTCACCTTGAAGTTATCCTTCCATTATTGATTCCCTCTGTGCTTTTTTTTTTTTTTGGATTAGCAGGAGTGGCAGACAGTTGTTGTGTTTAGAGAGCAGCCTGCTCTTAATCCGGTGGTGCACCAGCGCTGTAATCCCCTGGTGCTCCAGAATAGCCTGGTACACTGCAGGTTAGCAGCAAGCCCTGTGCCCACAGGGAAAGTCAGGCAAGGCATGAAGTGACTGCCAGGCCTGCAGAGAACAGGACACTGCTTTGGTGGTGGTGGTTTGTTAGGGTTAGATGTGAGCTGTTTCTGCGTGTCCGTGCCCAGGTGGGGCTGGCACAGCGGGGCCGCCTCGTGCCGACAGCCGGCGGCAGAACGGAGCTGCTGGCCCCCCTTCTCCTGGGAGCAGGCCCCCAGTGTGCTCTGGTGCTCCACTCCTCTCCTGCCTTTTGTTTCCACAGATTAGAGCAAGAGACAAAAAGTGGAGATCTCTCTTGGAAGCTTTTTCTCCTCAGACCAGAGCATTACTTGGAGTAAATTATTCACACCTCCACAGCGCGATCTCCCTCGTTTTCTTTTGGCCTTATTTATGCTTGTGCTTTGCTCCAGTTACAGCCACTAGTTCCTGTTCAGCAGAGCTACAGCACAGGAGGACAGAAACACGATTTTCTTTGTGCAGATTTATACCACTTTCTGTTAATGACACCGTCCTGGCAGCGTAGGGATGTGTATCTGCTTTCAGCCTCTCCTGTTTGATGCCAGATCACTGGCATTTTCTCCCATCGAGCTGGGCTTTGTGCTTGAGTCAGTTGTAAAACAGCTCACCAAGGCTGTGTGGCTCAGAGAAGGGGGCTCCAGCCCTGGATCCGAGAGCCTGGATTCTGATTCCTGGTTTTTCCCTAGATTTGATGTGTGACAATGAGCAAATCGTGCCTTCTCCCAAGCATCTGTTTCCTCAGTTGTAAAATGGGAGAATGACATAAGCTGATTATGTAGCCTTTGAGGTGGGTACGTGTGCTTGCTACTGTGGACAAAGGAAAAAACAGTGTGAAATAAAAGTTGGACAACTGAGTGGGTTTTAAATGTTCTGGTTAAGATATTTTCTAATCCTGTTTATTTTTCTGAGAGAAGCATGGGGGTGTATTAGCTCAGAGCAGAGAGGAGGAGCTGCTTTGGAGTGCTGATGCCACCACCTCAGCACACAAAATAATCTGTGAGGCTTTTTTTTTTGGAGGGTTGCAGGGAGGAAGTTACCCTGCCCTGTGGATGGAGCTGGATTTGGCTGCACCCTGCCTTGCTGAGAGCTGGTATTTTCTGTGGCTGCCATCTTTTCACAGGCATTTCAGCTTTAACTTGCCTTTCAGGAGTCATTTTATGGCCATTTTGGTTTTGAGGAAAATGCAAGCCTTTCTGAAGGTGTAGACTGGACAGAGATGCTGGATTTTTGCAGACCCTGTAGCAGCAGCACACTTGTCCTGAGAAGTGTGAGGTGACCAACTCGTATCTCTGGGGCAGTAACACAGAGCTGAGCTGGCCTTGCAGGGTTTTATTGGGAACTGCAGAGCTGAGCAGCCAGGCTGAGCAATCTGCCCTCAGACCCTGCCACTGCCTGTGGCATCTGTGACCAGTGTGTTTGTGACAGGATGGTGCAGACTGTGCACAGGCAAGGAGCATCTCTGTGATCAGGAGGAATTCTCCAGCTTGGAACTGGGCTCCAGCATTTCTTTTGAACCTCACTGTTAAAAAACCGGATGCTGAACTTTCTCATTAATGTCCATTTAATCCTTCCTTAAGCATGCTTCACATTGTCCTAATCCAAAGCAACTGCACTGCAAAACATGGAAGCTGTGAAAGGAACTTTTCATTAATTGTTCTCTCACTTTTTCTGTGTGACTTCTGTTTCCCTCGCAGTGTGTTTTTGTTTGCAGCTTGATCTCATACCCATTTCAGCCAGTAATAAAATTCACATTGACTTAACTGGGTGTTGCCAGTGTTAACTGTATTTTCCACAGAAATTCCTGCTATTGCTAGCCTGCATTCAGTGTTGTTCACTTAGTAAGGGAAATTGTGTCTGATAAATAAGAAAAGATGTGTGCTTGAGGGGACCATGGCCACTGGTTTCCTGCATTGCTTTCACTGCTTGTTTGCACGGAGTTGGGTAACAACTGGGGCTCTTAGGGAGAAATTAGGATTAATAGTTCTTTAGACTCAGAAACTTGCCTTTAAATTTTCCTGAGAAGTACCTGAAATGTATCGGGAATGGCATGAAGAAAACCAGTAGCACGTAGCTGTGACAGTCCCTGTGTTTCTCAGTGTGTGTTTTGTCTTGTTGTCGTAAAATAAGCACAGTTGAAAATCCTCTGTCTCAGAAGAGCAATGAGTATTCATGCACTAACAACTGGGGGTTCTTGTTTTATCAACAGTTAGTTGCTTGCAGAGAGGAAAAGTAGTGAGGAGTTGATTTTGTGCTGTGCAGGGTTCCTGGAAGAATGATGATGTACAGCATTTTAACGTGCTTTCTCCCATCATTTCCCCCTCCTCCTTCTGTGCTAACTCTCCTCTTAAAGCTGTAAAGCTGCCGAATCTGGTCTTTTTCGGATTTGTGGGAAAATTAATTGTGTGTGACTTAAGAGCTCTGCCTACTCTTAATTGAAGGCATAGAGGACTGAAGCTTTGAAGAAAGCATAATTTTTCCCTAAATGTTTCCCAGTCATTTGAACTGAGTAGATGTTAATGAAAACCAGCATTAAAACAGACAAACAAGTGCCCCCCTCAAAGAAAAAAAAAAATTAAAAATCAGCTGAATAAAGGCCATTCCTGTCACATACTCACTAAACCATTCTCCAGTGCCCTTTGAAATAGGCAGCACCTGGCCCCAGTGGTACAGAAGTGCTTCAGCTGTGAGGTTACAGTGGCTAGAAATTCAGCATTCTCTTTCTAACTTTCAGATGCAAAAAGAAAACGCAGCACAGACAGCTACTCATCAGATTCGTGGTTAGACATGGATGAAGAATCTTGTGATGCCCATCTCCAGGAGGAGAAGGATGACAGCTTGGATAAGAACTCCAAATCCTTGGTGGATGGCTCCTCCTCACCCAACAGCACACACTCAGAAGGGAAGGAGGCTGCAGGGAGGAAACAAAAAGCCACAGTAATGAGGTACCTAAAAAGAACTTTGTCTAATGAGTCAGATGACAGCGTCAAATCAACGACCCCGACGGACTATCCCAAAACACCCACGGGGTCTCCAGCTACAGAAGTTTCAACCAAATGGACTCACCTCACAGAATTTGAACTGAAGGGTTTAAAAGCCCTGGTGGAAAAGCTTGAATCTCTCCCAGAGAATAAGAAGTGTGTTCCAGAAGGCATTGAAGACCCGCAGGCTCTCCTGGAGGACATGAAGGTGGGTGTGATAACTTGCTGATCAACACAAACTCTGCTCTGTGGGCACAGCAGAGAGAGCAGAAGGCAGAGTTCTGCTGCAGAGGGGTGGCAGCTTGTGTGTGGTGACCAGCTCATGTCAGGCTGCTCTGCCACAGACAGGGAAATGATTCCTTGAACCAAAGCTGTCTCTGGCTCCTGTTTGCAGCCAGATTAAAGTGACACAGTCCTTTCTGACTGTCACAGTAGTGGCCAGAAGTTTATATCCTCTCATAATTCAGCAGTTGTTATGTTCCACATGTAAATATTACCCCTCAAAAAGTTTGTTTATATTTATAGTCTTAATCAGCCCTTTTTGGTCTCGTGTCTCCCTGGTGTACACCTCATTAGCTGACACATACAAAATGTAAATACTTGATTGCAGCTCAGAAGATAGATTGTCTAACACCTTCAGTTGCTTTTTTTTTTTCTTTCACCTTTTTCTTTTTCCTTTCCTCCATTGCCCTCTATAGGTTGATAATTATTCTCCACTGGTACGATATATGGTTTTGGAGCTGGTGTGAGGAGTGAGTGCTCACTAGTGACACAACTTCTCTGTAGATTTTCAGTCTGTGAACAGTATGGGTCTTCACTTACGTATTTTCTGTACACAACAGCTCTGCAAGGCACAATCTGAGGGGAAAAATACGTGTTTATGTGGTAAATGGGAAGGGAGCCTGTACTTTTTTCGTCCAAGTTGTGGAACAGCTGCTTAGAAAGGCTTCAAAGCCAGTTAGAGAAGGCTGAACATGTGCAGTGTGCAGTGGAACCATATTCCCTGATCTTGCAGCTTGGAAGTGTGATACACTGCTCTCGTTCTGGTAAACCACAAGAGCTCAGAAATTCTCTTCTTGCAACATCAGCCGCTTTGTACATGAAAGGGAACACACCTGCTCAAAGTTGTGGATGTGGATTCACGAGCTTGCTCTGGGATCAGTCGTCTTTTGATCAGAAATCAAAATGAAGACCAGAAGTTGAATTTGTGGTGAAGCAGAAATAATGGTTATGTTAGTTCTGCAAGCTTGATGCACAGGATAATTTTCACTTAAAAATCCAGAAAGGGGTGCAACATTTAATGGCTGGTGCAGATGTTCCGAGTGGGATCCTGCTCCCTCTTTGATGACAGACTCCAGAGTGCTGTGAGACATCTCCCTAGAACACAGCAAGGTACCATATGTGAATCTGGCTTAAAGCTCTGTGTGGGAGTATCTGTTTTCCTATTCCTCTCCAGAGCAGTGGATTCACTGACTACAGAGATGGAGAACTACAGATGGACATTTTTAAAAATGGCCAATATCACCTTTTTGGTGATATTGTGCTGTAACTGGTATTAAGTGAGCACCTGCCAGTTTATTGTGTACAGCCTGATGTTCCAGCTCCTTTGATAACTGGCTGCTTCTAAACCTGCTGTCCTTGCCAGCACACGCTGTAACCATCAGGATGTAGCCCAACATCTGGATACTGATGGCTCCCTGCTGGTTAAAGAGCCCATGACCACATCTAAACATCAGACACTCTCCAGAATTGTTTCCCCTGGAATCACCTCTGGATGTTTGGCCAGTCTGTGACTGATTAGTCAGAGACTTTTTTTAAAACCATGTTAACTCAAACATCTTCTCGAACAGTGTCTGAAGAGCTGCTACAGAACTTTCTCACCCATCTTTTTTACAGTATTGACCCACATATAAGCCAGCCCTCAGTTTTCAGCGAGTGGGAGTCAGTATGGCAGAGTAAATTCATTAAAGCCCATACAGTCAGCTTCCTCCATAACTCCCTGTGGTTGTACAACCCAGTTCCCAGGTGCTCTGAAGGAATGGGAGCAGTTAGGGGCAGTTGAGTACATTTCTTCCCAGGTCAGGAGGGGAGTCCAGGATTCCCAGCACAGGCCTTCTCTTTGCTCATCAGAAAATTGTCACAATTGTCACAAGGTGTGACCCATTCCCATCTGCTTCTGGGATCCTGGATGCAGCAGCCCATCCCTCCTTTCTGCCACTGTGCTCGCTGATGGTGGTAGAGAGCAGAGCAGTGGAGCCAAAGCATCCAGTCTCCTCAGAGCATGAAGGTTGTTTTATTCAGTTTATTCACTTCAGAAAAAAAAAAAAATCAATCAGATCCATGTGTGTGAGTGTGTTTAGAGCTTTTACCTTCAAAGGATGGAGCGTGCTGAGGGAGGAGCTGCCAAGTGACAGATTTTAGTCCTCTGAGCATGCTTCCAGCATAATGGTCCTTGCAGGATCCCTGAGTTCCTTGGTGTGAGGATGCAGCTGTTCCATCCTTGCTGTTCCATCAGCCCCTCAGCTGGACAGGGTGAATAAATGTTCCCTTGGGGTTCCCAGGGATCCTTACCCTCTGCTCCACACATAATGGATGAGCTGTTAGCACAGGGAACTGGGGTGCAAAGAGATAAGGAGAAAAATAATTTTGGGTACTGGCTTTATGTGCCACAGAAGACTTAGTGTATTTAACACTGATATGTGCAAAATATGATTTTACTTATATTGAAACAGCAGTGGCTTAACAGTTCCATAGAGCAGAAGTTCTGATCTTTAGCATTCAGATCCCAAGCCAAGTGTGAGGAAGAGCAGGAACACACAATTCATGACTGCCTGTGGAAACTTGACTTAAAAGATTTGCCCTGTACCACACAGAGACATAATGGCAGAGGAAGAAATACAGTCCATTTTCCAGAATGGTATTTATCTCCTTGGCCACTGAATCATGTTCTCTCTTACTTTGCTACTAATTTTCCAACCTGCACAGATAATAATGTGAGGGGTTTGCTGATAGCATCAGCAGTGGAGTGAGCAGAGGCTTGGCCCCTGTACCTCACCCTGGTGAATACCCAGAGCAGCTGTGTGACTCAATGGAAGCAGGAATCCTGAGGAGCTGTGCAAATGACCCGTGCTGTGGCTGTATTTGGCTGTATTAACAAGGTTTATTTCATGGGCAACCCAACTTTCAGGCATGTGATGTATTAATAATGCATCCTATTAGAAGTACCCTTTTACTGCACCCATTTGAGAGTTATTTTTAACAAATGCATAGCAAGAACATGCTCTGACAAAGTCTGAAAGCTCTTGCTCTGCTTGGAAAGTCTTAAACAAGTTTCTTCCTGAAGCAAATAAATCAGTGTTTATTGTAGCACTTTTATTTCTTAATGAAATACACTCAGGAACTTTTTTTTGTATGACATTCAAGTCTGTCTTTGTGCTTCAGGAAGATAATTAATGTTTTCAGAAAACAGGATATGGATAGTTAAACTGGAGAAAGGAAACCATTTTATTCAGTGATGTGAAGTTTCACAGAACTAATCAGGGTAGCTCACAAAGAATCCATGCTTTCCCAGCTGAGCAGGAGCACAGTAAAGGATGGGTGACTGGATTACTGCTCTTAGTGGTAAACACAACCACAGCTGTATACAGCTATTTAATGTCAAGTAGGTGAGACTTTCTGAAGTAAAGTAATTTATTTTCCTTATGAGAAGAGAGACTGAAAACTAAACTAAGCCTGTGTAAATTCCTTACACATCATCTGAGCTCCAAACTAAGTGTGCCTGTCTGGTGGGGACACAGCAATCCAGAAGTGCCAACTGCTGCCTCTGCAGATTGAGCACCCATTTATCACCATGATCGATGGAGTGCAGCAGCACAAGGGAGGCTTATTTGCAGAGTGGAACAGGTCTCACTTGGAGAGCAGGTCAGTTCTTCCCTCAGCCCAAACAGGGAATGAAATCCCTGCTGGCTGCAGCAGTGCTGGGGTGGGCTTAGGCATGAAGAAGAGGTCATCATTGTACTCCTTGCTGTGGTTTGCACTGCTGTCACAGGACAGGTAAAGCTGAGCAGACCTTTGATTGTGGCAGTGCAGCCCACACACATGAAACCCACTGCCAGGGATACTCACCTGTGTGCAGCCTCTGATTCCTGCACAAAACATTTCTGTGTGGTACCAGCAGGATGGTAATTCCTCTGCTGCTGTTGGAGAGCAGGATTGTGAGATCTGCCTCTTGCTAATGCCAGAGACTTTGCCCACTTCAAAGTAAAAACACTGCCCTTCTTCAGAAGGGCCTGTGGAAGTCCATTAGAGCAGCAGAAACTCGGTTTGAAGAACAGAGGTTGTCAAATATCTGCAGCTCCTTGGCAGCAGGAGAAGATTCTTGTGCAAGACAGATGATATCTACTGAAATATGTTCTTACTTTTTCTTGCCAAGAAATCTTACCCCCTTCTCATTCTGGTGACAGAAAAAGACCTCCCTCTACTGAATGCATTTCAGGGGAGTCATTCCTTGCTGTGCTTTTGAAATTAATGGCTAAGCTGAATTCTTATACAGTTAATCAGCTTCTTCCCTTCATACCTGCTGTTGTCACCACAGCCCTCAAGTGTAATGAATCGGGCCACCTTGTGCTGGAAGAGCATCACGTTGTTCCTCTAACTGGAGCCCCATGGCTTTTCTTTATCTTCTTTTTTCTTGTTTTTAAGCAGGTGAACAAAACCCTGCCTCCCCCAGCCTGTTGTGAGCTGACACTTGACGCTCCAGTCAGCACAACTGTGGCTGTGCTGTGGCTCTGTGTGCAGACAGCCGTTGTTTTCAGCTGCCTCAGATGATAAGCTGCCATAGTTTTACATTTCTCCTTGGATAATATTTTCACGTGATACATATGATAACAAGAAACCTTCATTACCTTGCCAAGTTCTTGGAATATATTGTGCTTTCCATTGAACTCCGAGTCTCTGACAGTCGTTAGTGGAAATGTTAAGGTTTTCTGTCTTACAGGCTTTCAAACCTAAGAGTAGCAAAATGAAAAGGGATTAATTTGTCCTTTGTTTATGGCTCTCAAGCTGCCTCCTTGTTCTGGAGAATTTTGGCTTTGCAATGAGAATACAAAAGAGCTCTCAGTTTTAGGATTGAACTTTCAGAATGTGGTCACAGCTCAGTTAATGCAGTGATCTCTCTCCAAATAAAAAGGACACGAGAAAAGAGGTGCTCACTTCATCTCAGCTTGGCCAAGAATTAATTTGCCAATGATCAGTCCCTGTGTAAAAGTTGTTGGGTGTTGCACTGGAAGAGCAGGTACAATACAGACTCTGCATCACAGCCAGCTTGGGGCAAGCTGAGTTTTACTCCTCACCTTTGCAAACCCCTGAGTGCAGCCACAGCGCCGGGCTGATGAAACTGGGCTTGGACTGGTATAGCTTATTTTGGTCTCTGGCCTAACCAGCATCACCAACAGCCTTGCTGGTGTCTGCAGGAGCAGCACTGTGCTGGGGCTCTGCTGTCTGGGAGTAACACAGCTCTCGTGTAAGCACAGGCTGGGGAATTGGGCTGAGTGTGACAGGTTGTCTGAGCTCCAGGGAGAGAGTCAGCCCCAGGGACACTCATCCAAACTCAGGCTCCTGGGGACTGGAACATGCCATCACACTCTGGGTTTAGTTGGATGATTACAGATGAATTCCAAGTGCGCTCCCTATTAAAACAATTACTGTATTTTAAGCTCTTTTTGTATAGTGTGTGAAATTACTAATTACTAGAGTGCTGCACTGGGGACTGACAGAACCTGCTGCCTGTTGTTGGCTAATTAAGCTTTTTTCATATACTTGGGAACAGCACCGCTGAACTTCATTGTCTGGGGTCATCTCCTAAATATTCTGTTGAGGTAATTTCCAACCTGCAGTTCTCCTTTGTTCTACTGGAGCTTTTTTTTTGGTCTTTAACCTGTTAGTACCGATTTGGCCTTCAGTTTTCAGCAGCACAGCAGAATCCTCCTTCTGACTCCTTTTTTTTGTTTTCATTTCTTCCTTTTCAGCCACCTGAACTCCAAAATGAAGAGCTTTGTAGCTAAATTAGTGAGCATGTAGGGAGTCACGGGAGGCGAGCGTGGACTATTCCCAGCTGCACCACTGAGTGTTTTACCACCTCTGTGTTGAGTTACTGGTCATGGGAGTGATTCACAGTGGTGGAAGCTGTGTCAGCCTGTGCAACCCACTCATGAAATTTCTAGAACAGAGCATCAAAGAAAAGGGTTTGGTGGGGGCGGAAGGGAGGGGAGACCAATCTTTTTCCCCTAATGCTGTCCATAGTCAGCTCCTTTCCTATGAACACTCAGGAACCTGAATGCCTCAGCTGGTCACCTAAAGGGAGCTGGATTCCAGCAGCTCTGTCCTGCCCATCATGGGGGAAGGAAGGGCAGTGGGAATGATGGTGCTCTTGGATTGCCATGTGCAAAAAGGTGAAAGGTTCCAGAGTGCATTTTTATTCTTGGCTTGCTTGAATGACCAGGCATCTGAGGATTGCTCCAGACTACACACCTGATGCCCTGGGGTGGCTGAAATAGCAGGGGCAGAGTCTCACTGCTTCTCAGGCCTTCTGTAGCTTTGATTAGGAGAGAAGGGGTCAGTTGGGATTTAATGACCTGGACTTTGAGGGAAAGAGGTGATAGTGCTAAGACACTGGTCTTGGACACACCAATATTAAAGAATTCTGTAACATTTGAGGTGATCATGGCTGATTTTGCTGCCTGTTTTGCAAGAAGTTTCATATCTTGGATGGTAATGAAAAGTGCGAGAGTTTCAGTGGGAATTGGAAGTTTGGAAGCAAAAGTAACTTGCAGAGATCTTGTCACTGTGCCATGAGAGCAGAGTACTCTTTTCTGTAGGTCTCTGCACTCTTGAGTTGGAGAAATGTTTCTCTGGTTAATAAAGGCCTTTTCATTTGCAACAGAACATACTGAAGGAACATGCTGATGATGACCAAAATCTTGCCATTTCGGGTGTCCCTGTGGTCAGCTGGCCCAAGAAGACCACGAAGGTAATGAGACACAATTACTTACTAACCATTGTTGTGCCTGGTCTGGTGTTTATTTATCTGTAATCTGACAAAGTGCTGTGTATTATCTCTTGGCAGCTGCTAGCATTTTTAACATAAAATATTGCTTTTAATGGTTTATGATTAAGACTTGAAGCAAAACAAGAAAGTGCCTTAGCAGGGAGAAATCAGAGTTTCCATTTAAGAAGAATTTGTTTGGGCCTTACTTACCAGTATAAAACTTTGATATGTCTTGATTGTTTACTAATTATGGTTAAATCTAAAAATTTGGATGCATTTTGTGTAAAATTAAATGATGTGTAAATGCTACAAATCAGTCACTTAGGGAGCATTCTTGTCTGAACGAGAGGATGGCTTTTCTCTTACACTACGAGGCTTCTGAGTGCTCTGTACAATGTGCCACTGTAACTTTGAAGCACTGGGTTTTGTCCTTAGATCTTAATTTTTCTTCCTATACATGGGAGTGGTTCTTTTCACTTTGCAGGAGAACCATGAGGTTTGCTTCGTTAAGGCTGATAAAGAATTTGAAATAATTAACGAAAGAACAATGTCAAAAGGCTGGTTGTTATTTATAACAGTGGTATGTTTACCACACTCCAGTTATTCAGCACGCTGTAAAAGCAGCTTTGCTTATTTAGAAGATGTCTCATCGCTTCTATTTTTACTTTCATTTTTCACTGAATTAGTTTTATAATCCATTATTTCTTTAGAAAGCTGAAGGGGTCAGTCAGCTTAAATCAGGCTTCGATCTGAAAATCTGTCGTTGTTATCACTGTAAATACCTTTCAAATAATTATCAGGGAAGAGAATTCACTCAGTTCTCACTTTTTGTGCTGGTGAACTTGTTATGGCACGTGGAGCCACGAGAATTTGCTGTTTGCAGATGGGAAGTAGGAGACATAAACATGGAACTGCCAGAGGAGAGTGGGGCAGGATGGGCACATCACGTTCCTTCTTGGTCTCTTTTTGGGTTTTAGCTCAGCACATTTCAGAGGAATTGTGTCTTGTTAAATACTTATTTCCCTTTCAGCTTGTAATAGATCCATGAGAATATGCTCTGTGTTTAAAACATTGGTTTAGAAACAACAGTGGAAAACCTTGAGAAATAGGTGTGGGATTCTCCACTCCTCTGGTTTTATGGCTGCTGCTCATTCCATGGTCAGGTATATTTTAGGCATTGAATGAAGCAAAATCTCTGTGACCAGAGAAAAGCTGGTGTGGGAAACATATAAGATAAAACTAAGGAACAACTGACTCCCTTTTGAGCTTTTGAGAGAAGGGAGGATCTGAGTGCTTTGAGGGTTTTATAAGCTTTGGCATTTGTTAATGTTCTTGTTCACTTTATTTTGGAACCTTGATAAATGCTTCATTTCTTCTATTTTATTTCTGTGTATTGGCAACGCAACTGCAACTGTAAAGGATTTGTAATTTTTGTGACTTAAATCTTACCCTTTTTTGAAAAATCCATCTTGCTGGCTGCAAGGGGTTTTTTTTTCAGTTGTTTATTCTCCTTCTGCCTTTCTGAAAGCAAAAACTTTTAGAAGGCATCATTCCCACTGGTATGGTATATGAAACATACCAGTTAATAACAAATACAAAGAAAACTTTTACCAAAAGTCAGACTTTAGGCTGACATTTGGAAATAAATAAAAATTGATAGCAGAAAAAATCCTTTCACCATTCTCTTCATATTTTGCTTTGCTTAATCTGTGATCAGTTTGTGTTATGTCTTATGTTTTAGTTCAAAGGTACACATGCAGATAGGGCTGCACGTTTCCCAAGAGAAATTTGTTGTTGTGCTTCTAATTGGCAAATGTCCTTGTCATCTTCCATGTTCCAGCTATTTCCCTTCCTGGGAACAGAGGCCAAGTGAACAGGCTGGGAAGAGACGTCTTAGAGCTGAGCCTTTGAGTTCCAAATTAAAATCTGTGGGAAAGACAATATAGGGGAGATTTGTCTAAAAGCAGTTTTAGTAGTTAAGCTTGGTTATTTCTCCTTTGTTCCCTGTAAGCCCTGATAATGAAATAGAAGATTTTACAGTGAAGAAAATCCCTTAGGGAGGGGGAAACTCCCTTGGAAAATGGATTGTAGCTGGTGGAGCAAGTCTCCATGGCCAGAAGATCCCACAAATGTTGAGCATAAGGCAAGGGAGTAAAATCTACCAGTAATTTTGCTTTCTGCAGTCTTGCTCTTGTAGTATTTATAGGAGAAATGGCAGATATTTCCCTGTGCTTTCCTGAGATCCTTGTGGTCAGAGGGAGCAGGAGATCCAGTACAGCACAGTACTACTGTGGGGCTGCAAGGAGACATTTTAGTTGGTATCAGCTTCCAGGGGCAGGAGGATTGTCTGATTCCAGGCCATGAAGGAAAAGAAGGGAACTGAAATCCAGAAAGATGCAGCAGTACATGGAACAGAGTACAACTCTCTTGCTTTCTCCCGAGAGAAGGCTCCAGAAGAGATTTAGAAAGACAAGAGCAGCAGATGGAGAATGAAGAATAAAGCCAGCATTAAATGCCAAAACATTTCAAAGAAAATGGAAATTACTGTAAAGAAAGGAGGGGAAGAGACTAGAAATGGCGAGAGAGCAGGATTAGGAGAAAAGCAAGTACTGAAAAGGGATGGAGTGAGAAAAGCAAAGAGCAGAGGGAGAGAACCCTGGCTAAAGTCAGAGATCCCTGGAATAGGACACAGGGAGTGTCTGTGTAAGTAATCCAAGTTGGGGAAGGTCCAGCTTGGGTACACTGACTTGCTTTAGAAAGAATGTGCCTTTGATAACCTGAAGGATTTTTGAAGCAGCAAATAATATTTCCCTTTAAAACCGAGTCCGTTTCTTTCACGTGTTGTGAGTGTGACATGAGCAGCGGGCACGGAGCTGCAGAATGGCTGCTTGAAGCCTGTGACATGCTGGGGTTTAAGGAAGAAATATGTTCATTTACCTCAAATCCCACTTCAGAGAGGATGAGGTGTAATGGGCAGGACATTTAACCAAGTACTGGGAAGACCAGTCCAGGTGTTGTGGCCCCACTGCCTCTCTCTGTCCACCTTTTCCAAAGGCATTTGGGGCTGCCAGTCACACTGCAGCTCCCTGACAAAGAGAATGATTCTCTGGGAAAAGAAACAGAAGTAATAATCAGCAATGGTTTAGTGAGGAGATGGAATAACTGGGTGGCATTTGATGATCCTATGGTTAGTGCACAAAATGGGAGGCTGGGGTCTCCTCCTGTTCCCGGCTCTGCTGCAGCACCTTGTGTCCTGTGAGGTGAATGGCACATTCCTGATCCCTGGGCTTTTCCAGATGGAGATGGGGCTTCCCATCTGGGAGGCTAGGAGGTGATATTAATGTTTATAAAGATCTCTGGCATCTTCAGTAGAAAGTTCTGTAGTCAAATGTACGAACCATTATTGTTTTGTGGTAATAAGAGAGACAGAGTGTGATTCATAGACACCTCTTCAGATCATATTTACTTATCTTTATGGAGCTATTTTAAGTTGCTTGTACTTCTTTTAATTTATTGATAATTATTTAGCACAATAATTACTCTCCTTTAGGCACCTTTTTTTTCCCCTTTGGAAACTCTACTTCAGAAGAGTAGAGTTAGCTGTACAGTAAGAGAAAACAGTCCAGTGCCAGGGGTCTTAGGATATGTACATTTAGGCCTGTTGAAGGAATCAGGAATGTGGGACTGAGTGGATATTTGAAACCTGCTTGTGCTGATGGCTGCCTGACAGTTTCTGTACCTTCAGGCAGGACGTTTCCCACTGACTGCCGGCGCGGATGCAGCTGTGGATGTGCAGCCCCCATCCTGTTCCTGTGCCGGGGGCTGTGTAGCAGTGGCCTGTCCTCACTTGGTGCAGGGCTCAGTGTTGTCTGGGGGGTTGCAATCATAGATCATTAAGGTTGCAGAAGCCTCCAGGATCATCAAGTCCACCCTTTGACCAAATCCTGCTGTGCGATGCTGTCCGAAGGGAAGAGCTCCACAGGGCACCCTGCCTTCAAGTGCTGGGTTCTTCAGCACCTAAAGAGGAGCAAGAAATTATCCCAGCTAATTTCTACCCCATCCCTGGGACATGAACTTTTGGGTGATGTGAGCAGAGCCTAAACCTGAATTTCCACTGTGGCAACTCACAGCTGGTCCCTGGCGACTGCCAAGCCCAGTCTTGAAACCCATTCCCCTGAGTTACTCAGCCCTACAGAACCAGAGTTCCCATTTATCTGCACAGGAATTAGGGGATAGTATTTTATTTAAGGAACTCAGAACATGGCTCAAGCAGAAACCACGTTTTTCAAACCATTTCCTATTTCTGGAAGAAAACAGTCAACTCCAGCAGCATGTAATCACACTCTGTGGCAGTGCCTTCTGTTTTTATCGTGATAAAGATCTTTAGTTGTCTGAAGAGCAGCTATAAAGAACTAAAATATGTTTGGACTCTCCTGTTCTGTGAAGAGTTCGAAATGCAGACTGGGAGCTGGATTCTCATCTCTCTTACCTGGCACAAAACTAAAGCCACTGCATTTGCAATGAGAGTGAGTGTCCAAATATATTTAGGTCTGGCTGTGAGCAGGAGATGGAGCTGTAATTTTCAGTAGCTGGTTGACAGTGCTGCAATATGTGGCTGTTTCTCTGATGCCTGTTCATACTCTTTCTCTATGTAATTTTTACCTGTTGATTTTAAAAGAAGATAGCTGAGAAGTATAATAAGGAAATGGTAATATTCATATTTAATGGAATACTATTAATTAGTAAAGGCCAAAACCTGAAACTTTGATTGGATTATTGTTTTTTTAAACACCAGTTTCCCTGCAATTTGCTATGCAAATAATGATCATAGCGTTGTATCAGGGCATGAGAACCAGGAAGAAAAAGTGATCATTGAAATAAAAAGGAAGATATCCCTCAGGCTGGTTTTTTTTGGGTTGGAGTGGTCACAGGTGAGCATCACATTGAAAGGGACCTTCTGGGATGGCAGCATCTCATTTCTGTCTTTAGTGAGTTCTGTCCTACAGCAGTTCAGTTTGTACCCCATTATTTCTACTAGAAGTCTTTTTGCACTATTCTACAGATACATCCATGGATCTGAAAAAGAAGGATTAACTCACATGAACTAATCTGTGAGAGGCAGAGCACAAGGCTGATTGCTGTGGCTGAGGAAAGCCATGTTCCACCAGCCCACAGTCCTTGTAGCACTGTCCTGTTCCTGGTGGTGCCGTCACCGCTGTTAAAGGAGTCATAGGAGCAAAGCAGAAATACAGAGATTCTCTTTGCTTATCTTCCCTGTTAAGATTGAAGATTGTATCTTCAATCTTTTCTGCTTAGTGTCCCCTGGTACATTTTTTTTCTCTCTGTGAATTTACCTAATAATTTGTGGAACCTGTTGATCTTCTTGATCTCCTCAGCATCCTGTGCCAGTGTCCCCTGCGGTTTAATAAAGCTCTGTGTAGATAAGTACTTCCTTATGTTGTTTCAGATCTGTCCTTTAATATCATAAATACACTTCATGCCCTCTGTATCATGCATTCTGAGAAATTTGAATGCGGTCTCTGTTCATCTCTGTGCTGTCAAGGATTTTTTTATGTCCCCATTACTGTGTTTCAGTATTTTTTCCCCTATTCCCAAGCTGAAAATCACAAGTCAGTTCAGTCTTTTCTGGTACAAAAACCATACATTTGAGTTTTTTGGAGTTTTTTTTCCTCTATTCTAGTTGCATTAGAGGTAGTTTTGAGGTGAGGGTGAATGTGGGATTTCACAATCACATATATTCAAGATGTGATGTTGGAGAGCAGAGACTGGCAGGACATTGCTGGTTCAGCATGGCCCAGCAGAGTTGAAGGCGGAGATGATTGTTGTGCAAGAACTTCAGGGAATATAATCATCGGGGCAGGAAAAGAGTTATTTAAGCTAATGGACAATGTTGGCATGGGAAGAAGTGAATATAAACATACCATAAATAGATTAATGCTGGAAATAAGATTTCAGATCATTGTTCACAGTCTGAACCAAAGAGCACACAAGAACTGTAGACAGCTGTGGTGAAAAGGGTGGTAGATTTTTAGAAAGAACCTGTATTTTAAATAATAAAAGTCAGATGGATTAGCCACGATCTCCATATCTGGACCCTATAGATGTCCCTATGTACTTTCACATGTCTGCTGCCATTTCCAGCAAGGAAACTTTTTCCCTCTTTTTGGTGTTTCACCTTAAAAGTGCTGGGAAGAGAAGAAAATATTCCTGTTTTTAATAACAGAGCTCCTTTATTTATGGATACAATTTCATGTGACATTATGCATTGGATCAAGCCTAAGAAATAGTAAGTAAATGGACTAAGAATCAGTGGACACAATAAATTCAATTGTATGCAAAAATTAGAGGGTAAAGCGTAAAATGGAGGGTTTTGATTAACTTGAAACCAATGGGATTTTTCAGAACTGTTAAGCATGGTTCTATATCAGGTTTTCTTTCAGTTCAGGAGGAGAGGTGTGAGGTGGACAAAGAACATTCCTGAAAACCTTTGAATAAGTGCTTCCAGTTTTTACTTGCTTGCTTACTAAGAATTCCTGCCATAGCTATCGCTGGGCCAGCTCCACCCAGAGAAGCAGGAGCAGTGAGGGACTCGTTACAGCAATTAGTGTTTTAACCAGAGTGGTGTCTGAAACAGATCTGAGCACGTAGAAATGGCACAACATCAAACCAGCATCAGCTTCAGGAGCCTGCCTGGGGCTACCACCAGGAAAGCAACATTCCATGTAGCAGCAGTGGGAAAACTCTGCCAGATTCCCTAAGACAGGCCAGTTCCTTGGAGATCTACTCAGGGAACTTCCTGTGGGAATATAAATGTATTAGAAAGCACACAGTGACAATTAAAAATAAGCACTTAAGAATTAAAGTAAAAATCGAGTCTATGTGTTGTTAGCAAAAACTTGGAAAGGATAAAAAAGATAAAGGTAGATAAGATAGCAAAACAGTCCTGTGTAAAATGTTGTGTGATGTATTTTCTGGTTGAGATGTTGGGTAAGTTGTTGTATGGTGTATTTTTCTGGTTGAGATTCAAATAAGTTTTCCATCAGTCATTCCAAGTGGCGCAGGAGCAAAAAGGAGATTTAAACTGTCACATTTCATTCTTGCCAGGCACCAGCTTAAAGGTGTTTGAAGTGATCCCACACAGCAGAGCCTGAACTCTGTTTGGTGTCAACAACAATTTTAAATGCCAGTAGTCTGCAAGGAGATTTGCATATACAAATATGTGTGTATTGTGAATCCTTTTTGTTGATAAAAGGTCCTGATTATAAAGTTCATAATCTACTGCAAATCAGGCATTTCTTCATAGTTATCAGATGCTAATAATTACTTTTCTCCCAGAAAATAACATAAGTACAAAAGAAAATAAGGACTTAAATCAATTTAAATTTGTTTTTCTCTTTACTGATTTAAATTGTGATTGGAATCAGTGATTTAAATAATTTTGAATAATTCGTGTTCTTTTACACTGTAGGATAGTAGATGCCATGTGGTAGGAGAGAGCTGAAATGTATTCAAGAAAAACACCTCGTTTCTGGCTCCTGACAAATCTATTAAGACACAAAACCACATAGTTGAGGTTTGGGGGATATTTTTTTTAGGGGAATACCCACAGTAGCTGTACACATACGAAACTAAGGCCTTCCCCTGCTGAGTGCACTTGGAGGCAGGAAAAAAACCTGATGCACCAGATCCAGAGGGGTATTCTGCAAAGGAGTGAAAGCTGTTGAAGCTACTGGGAGTTCCTGTCAAGCCTTTGCTTTCCCAGGGCACTGCTGCCCAGCAAGGCAGCTCCTTGCCTGACCTGTTTATTTTTCTGAGCACTGTTTCAGTCTCTTGCACACATTAGTCCTCCAGACAAATTCATTTGTGCAGTAACTCGGTGCAGAGCCACAAAGTTCCAGGGTTTGGTGGATATTTATCATAGCTAACGTGCCATGGGGGGCTGGAACTAGATGGTCTTGAAGGTCCCTTCCAACCCAGCCCACTCTGTGACTCTACAAAAGAGCTTCACTGCTTATCGCCTCAGTATTTTTCTAAAACCTTTGCCTGGTGACTTGACAGATTATTTCTCACCTCAAGAGGCTGTACTTGAAATATTGTGTCCCTTCAGGGAGTAATTATAAATAGCAAGGACTTGAATGAGCACCTTCTTAATCTTCCATCTTTGACTTAATATTTTCACTTCTTATCAACTCTCAGCCACTTGCTTTGAAATCTGACCAATGCCTTTATGTGATTAATACATCAAACAGGTAAATTAGAGCCATTTTGACTCTGACTAGAAATCTAAATGGATTGGAAAAAAAATGAACAGACATCTCTGTTTTCCAACCTTGTGCTCCAGGTATCACACAAGAAGATTTATGTATTCCTCCCCATTGTCATTCTTCTACCGCAGACACGAATTTCAGTAATATGAATTTTTCCCAACTACGCCTTGACTACCATTTTTCAAGACAGAAGCTTTCTCTTTATTTCATGTAAAAGTGCTATTGAAAACTGCTGTAGTCTTAAGACCTTTTCCTTAGATAGTCTATGTGAAATGAGTTGACAGATCTCAGATTTTATCACCAGGAGCCTGGCCTACGTTTATTGCTGAGCTGGCCAACAGAGGCTAAGGTTTGAACCTGGTTTAAGACTTCCAGCATCCTTTTGCTCTCCACCACCCCGATATCAAAACAATCTAAGCTTTGAGTTACGTATCTGAAAGTTAATGGTTTTGTTTCTGGATCGAAGCACATTGGCAGAGCAGTGGGAAAGGCGTTTGTCATTGCACAGCACAGGCCGTGCAATTATGGACATTAATCCTGTGTGCACTTTTCAGAACAAAATTGAATTGTATGTTCTGTCCCCAAGAAGATGGCTTCCTCTTAGTTCCACAGCACACTGAAATTAAAGTCTGCTGAGAATATAAATGAGGGCTTGTTTCAACTTCAGGACTTTCCCGCAGGCACCAGTGGACCAGATAGAAGAGGGACAGCAGTGCTCTCCTTTTTGAAAATAACAAATATAGCAAAGTATATGGGTAAGTTCCAACAAAAGCAGAGCAGCTGTGAGTCTTAGCCTAGTGTGGTTTAGTTGTTAGTCCTGGATGTTTCCCCACAAATCCAAGTCAAGTTTGTAGGTGACGACAATGAGCAATGAGCCCTCATAGGCAAAATGCACTTGAGCTTTTCCTTTGCTTACCACGTGTTTGGTTTGGTCTCTGGATTTTCAGGCTGCTGCCCACACATTGGACACAGCTGACTGTCTCCCAGCGTGCTGTGCTGTGTGTCAGAGCACACTGAGCCTCTTGCAGGAAAGCAGGTTTCCTATTCCGGTTAATCCACTCTTTCAGCCACGTCTATTTGCATCTTCCTCCAGAGCATGGCAGTCACTGCTTATCTTCTTAGGAACCTCCTTCACTAGTTTTTGCATTTACTGACAGAACATGGCTCTTGGAGACACAAACTGTGCTGTGGGAACATTTTGTGCCATAAGGCTCTGTGGAAGAAGGCAGCATGGCAGGATTTCCCTCATTTCCCAGTGGATAGTCCCAGTCATGTCATGGCTCTTCCTGCAGAGAAGAGTCTGTCTTGTGTGATAGATCAAGTCCATGTTTCACTGTTCTGCAGTCTTATTTATTACTCGTTTAAGATGACAGGGTGTTGGGGTTTGGGGAGGGTTGTTTGGGTTTTAAGGCTTATGAGTGAGTGAGTTCCTGTCAGCACGTTCTGTCTGGGCTCTTGTTTGGGTGCTGCTCCTGTGCTGTAATAGCCCACAGCTGTGTCCTCCAGGAGGTGTTTGTACAGCCCTTGCTGCCTTTGGTTCTCCTGGAACAGTGCTGGACACTGCTTAGGGAAGTATGAGCAGTAGCACTGCATGGAGGGAGCAGTCAATATTATTTCATCTTGCGTTACTTTATTTGATCTAAGGTGGATCAGTCAGATTTTATTGAAAAGATTGTGACAGATACTCAGTGCATCTGATGACAACTCTTATGTCATAGTTCAGATGAAGTAGATGGGAAGTAGTAAGATTGTGGATATTTAGGCTGTCAGACTGTCACTGCTAGTGTTGAGAATACAACTGAAATATTGGTTAAAACTCTTGAGAAAAGTGTCATGAAATTTGCCCAGGCCCAACAGTTAAGATCGTATTTCATATGAATGGACACTTACACCAAAACAATGAACCTTAGAAAGCTACTAGGTAACTCTCTTATTCTGATACAGGTCAATAATTGTGATTCATAAACATCTCAGTGGGTTTCCTTTTCAAAAAACATCTGTGCTGGCCTACAGAAAGCAGCAGCAGCTCAAATCACAACATTTTTTTCAAGGACTTGCATTTTAACCAGCTTGAGGTCTAATTGTTTCTGTGTAAATATTTTTTTTCTAATACCAGCTAAATATAACACTCTGTAAAGGTGCATAAAAAGTTTCAAGGGAAAGTTAAATCAAAAGTGTGTTTGTGCCACATAAAAAAACTTTATTTCACTTCATTATTGAGCATCATAAACTCTAGTGTGTAATAGGAAAACACAGATCCTGTTCAGTGCTGGCAGCAGCAGCTGCAATCTGTTGGTACAGGAGATGCTCAGGAGTGAGTGAGTACAGCACAGGGGTTGTAGTCGTCCTCCCCCAGCTTGGTTTTACTACTTAAGGATATTTGCATGAGAATAAAATCTGGTTCTTTGGCACTCATCTGCTCCTGCTGTTTATTCTTCGCTTGAGGTTATTGTCTCAGTTTGTGACAACATAATTGGTTTCTGTGGAGAAGATTATGATATTGATGAGACTTATATATGACTTCAGGTGAGGTGCAATCAAAGCAACAGTTCAAAATAGAAGGTGCTGTCTGTTTTCATGCAGTTTTCACTATGGCTCATTCAGTGGCGTAATTAAGGATGTTATTTATTACTGAACTGTATCACACTAAGCTGAAGTATGGACACAGTTCTGCCACTGCAGGCAGGACTGGGGTCACTGCTGCTTATTTTGTGTTCTAAACTGTTGTAAACTCCACAAGGCTGGGCAACTAGACGGTGTTCACACAAGGGTTGCTCACTATTTGTTGTAATTTAGTGTTCTCTGGTGTAGACAAGCTGAAAGAATTGAGCTGGAAAATGCTCTCTTAATAGTTCCTTCTGTGTATTAAATATTCCTTTGAATGGTTAGCTGCTCTTGTACAGGATGAGGTTTTTTGAGAGCAATTATAATCAGAAAAAATTATTTCATTGTGTTGTTTCCCCCTTGCTGATTCCCAATTTGCTATTTTATATCATACCCTATCCCATTTTTTTAAACACCATCATGGCAAAGTTTACCTAGCGTTTGGAAATCATTCCAAGATCTTGATATGTGTGCCTTCTGTCCTAACTCAGCCTCTGTCATTAGAGCTCCCTTGTCACTGGTGGTGCTGCTGCAAGGGCAGCATGGCCACGCTGTGGGGTGAGGGTGGGTTCCATGAGGAAGGAACCTGCTGCAGCCCAGAGAGGCCAGTGCCAACATCAGGAGTGCTGGAACGCGTTACAGATTGAGAGGAGTAGGATGATCTCTGTCAGGATTTAATTTGCTGTGAATGACATTTCGCCGTGGTGTGACTGGTGGATTGTCCTTGGGGGATGTCACAAGTTATTTTTTTCTCCTGTCTGGATTACGGAGCCAAAAGGCCGGAGGGACAGACAAGTGTGAGCCAGGTTACAGGGAGCCTCGCAGGGAACTGGGCTAGTGGAGACTTGGTCTGCCCACGGGCAGGTGTGGGACCAGGCATTTTCCTTCGGGATGTCATCTGTCCTCCTGCTGCTGCTGCTGCAGGCCAGGTGTACCACGGCACCACAAACACGGCTGTAGCCACAGCCTTGCTCATGGTTTAAAACATTGTAGGCCTGTCATGAGATGCATCCCCCCCACCTTCCTCTCCCTTCCAGAAAACATTGGATTCTGATATTACCTTGTGATTCTGAAAGCCAAGGCCTTAGGCACATGCCTTTCGTGCCTCAGCTTTCGTCTGCTCCTGCTCCCGGTTGTGTAGGAACACAATGGGGGAAGAGAGAAACCTGAGGAGCCAGGCTGAGCACATCCCATCGCCTTCTGGGGAGCCCCATCATGTGTTGTGAGCAAATGCTTTGCTCCCAGCGTGGTGGATGAGCAGGATGGGGAGAACGCCATCACCTACCCATCATTTGAGTTTGAGTTGGCAAGAGGACAAGAGTACAACACACAATGGATATTTAATGTACTGAAAATAAGGAAGGGGGATAATTATGCGATTCACGTGGTTTTATCAGCAGTTGCCTGTAAATATGTGTTTAAAGTTTGACTGTGTTTTGTTACTTAAACTTGGGGGACCAGGCTTGATGTGGATCCTGGTGTCACAAGAGCTGTGTTGCTGCTTGCTCCCATGCCAGCTCTTGCCTGTTGCTGCCTCTTCTGAAGTACCCAAAGTGGTTGTGCCGTGTGGTAATTCAGACCAGGGAACCGAGCTCAAACTAGTTTGGCAAAAATCCTGATGCAAGGACCATTAGATGTGCTTCTTTATGGCTTCTTGGTTGCTCAGCACATGCAAATATTTAATCTCATGTTTAATTCTGTGTTGTGGGCGTAGGAGCTGGAGGCAAAATCCTAACAACTTGAGTGGAATCGGGATTTCCCCTGTAAGCAGGCCCATAAATCCAATGGGAAATTTAAATCTCCGGCACTCAGATATAGGCCTGTGACCCTCAGGTTCTGCAGGGCAAAGGCAGCGTCCATGTGGAGGTGCTGGCCCTGGCCCTTTGGGTCCAGAACAGGTCCCCGACGGACCGGTGTGTAACATGTCACACCGAGGGGAGGGTATTTCATTGTGAAACCCCAGCAGCGGGGCAGGATGATCAGAGCACGGCTAGAAATGGTTCCTTGGGAGCAAGTCAAAGGGGGGGTGCCTGCACAAGGAGCAGCGTGAGGCCAGATGCGAGCAGCTCCACCAGCCGGGTCGCCTCATCTTATCCCAGCGCTGGTTCTGCCGCTTGCAATCTCGAAGTTTGCTCGGTGCCCTCCTGCTACCGAGGGATGGAGGCTCGGCGCTGCCGGCCCGCCCCGCGCCGCGGGAGGGGAGCGGGCAGGTAGCGCGGTGCAGGGTGTGTGTGTGTCTGTGCGCGTCTCCTTTGTCTGAGCAGCCCGAGCAGCGCCGAGCGCCCCGCGGGCGGCCGCGCATCCTCCCCGCCCAGCGCCGCTCGGCACACCCGAGCCTCGGCCCGCCCCCGCCGGCCCTCGGCACATC
>VXBQ01011806.1:0-33161 GCA_013400175.1 Phainopepla nitens | reverse complement strand
GGGCGCCCCGGGCACCGCCAGTTCGGCACCTCCCAGGGCCCCGAACGCGCCGCGAGCGGGTGGTTGTTGCCTCTCGGGGGCTGCCCTGTCCGCGGCGGAATTGTTATTTTTTTTCCTATTAAGATTCCTCAAATAGCTGAGAGGGCTGCGGGACTTGGGGGAGAGTCTGATGCTGAGCCTGGCTACCTTGTCTTGGTTTGATTTATAGCCAAAGCCTCCTTTCCATTCCCAGGGACGAGGGATGTAGAAGAAAGAGAAGGATGTGTGCCGAAATGAAAAGAGAACTTTTATTAATACTTGTAGGGTTTATTCTCTGAAGGCTTTTTTTTTTCCCTGTGGGGGAAGGAGAATAAACTTTTTGAATTTATGAAGTAATCTGTGAAAAATAATCCAGAACATATGTTCTAGATTGCGTATTTTACTCTCTAAGAACTGCCTAAGCAATTAAAAATGCACCAGGAATAGTATTAAACATGTGTATGTAATTTAAACGTAAACTTGATAGTTTTGTTCATAACTCAAGGTGTTTCACTCTTTAAAATAGCCTAATATTTTGTTTTCAGAGACAAGTTTCTGCATAGTCCAGGTGTTGAGACTATCTTCTGAAACCCATCTTGTTTTGAAGAACTTTACCTTGTTTTGGTTCAGAATTGCACATAGAAAACATGGCCAAAAAGGAGTTTGGGGTGGTGGTGTGCCTTGTGTGCTGCCCAGGGATGGCAGATCTGCTGCAGAAACCTTGGGGGACACAATGTGCTGTGCTGGCCTGGTGCAGTGTCAGTCCAGGAACCTAAACTGAGGTTCGGATTAGTAACTTCATTAAGCCTTTACCTAATCCTGAGGATTGTGTGAATGTGCAGGCCCGTGCTGCTTCTGAGTTCATTGCTATGCTCCCAGGCATAGTAGTTAAAATGTCTCAGTCCTTTTCTTAAATTTTTTCTCATGCCAGGCCTTTTCCATTTGTGTCTGTGTCTTGGTGCAATCACTGCACACTTTTTAAAAAGAGCTAATGGTTGGGAGAGCAGATTGGTCTCAGCTGTATTGTACCAGCTGTGAAATTGCTACTTAGAGGTACTGGTTCTTGCTGGATGAATCTGGAAAGTTGGTTGTGTTCTGGGATTCTTCAACTCTTCTAAAACCTGAGGCTTTCATAGCATTTTTGTATCTTAGAAGTTTAAAACAAAAATTAATGTGAGACAGGGGAAATCTTTCTTTTGGAGTTTCTTAAGAATCTTGGTCTGATCCTAAACTATAACGCAGTGACCTATGTACCAAAGGCCTGTGGAATGTTTTCCTTTCTGTTCAGAACTGTTCCAGTGGTAAAACACCTCATGTAGCTCCAGCTGTATTTTCATACAGTCCTGCTTTAATGTCTGCTTACCCTATTTTTCTACGCAGGACACGTCAGATCAATATTATGTTGCTTTTTCTACTGTGACAGCCCTTGTATGTAACAGGTGCTTCACCTCTAAAGGTGCAGTCGAACAGCACAATTTCAATGCTGGGGTAGAAGCTGCAGGTTTTGTCACTTTTTATGCTGACTTAGATTCCTCTTTCCCTGGTTTGTGTCTAAACTAAGAAGGCAAAAAGACTGTGGGGTTTTGCAGCACAGAGCACGCAGGATTTACTGCACTTGTGGTAGTTGCCTGCAGCTCTGGGGACTTGGAAGTGTGTGGGTGCTGGGGCTGTGTCCTGTGTCGTGGGCAGCACCTGCCCCAGCCCACCAGGTTGCTGTGTTGCTCCTGGTGTGAAGAAATTCAATTTCTGACTGTGTGTAAGCAGAGGAAACTGTGCCTGGTGGGGCAGGGGGATTTGTCCCAAAGCAGCAGTAAAAAAAAGCTGCCTTGTGCCCCAAGTCTGTGGAACTTACTGGTGTCTTTGTTTTTAAGAGCTCCTACTTTTGATGAAGCTTATCTCCCAAAGCATACTTCTGCCAATATATCTTATTCCACCCTCCAGGCCTAACTTCTGCCTCCTCACCACCAGAGGAAAACACACAGGGGCAGTGGTGTTAGCACTGATGTGCCAGTTTATCACACCCTAAACAACATTGCTGTGTTGGCAGAAAAGCTGCTGGAGTGTCATTAACACCCAGATGAACCTGCAAAGTATAAAACTTCTTTATTTTCTTTCTATTTTCTTGTGGGAAATGAGTCTGGTTCAGTAGTGGAGGTCTGTGTGGTCACCTGGAAGGGTCACTGGGAGCTACTTTGGTTGTGGTAGAAGAGGATTTTGTAGGTATGAACTGGAGGAGATGGTGGCAGTGAACATCTGGAGAGGATTAATGCTGATTTGGGATGGCTGGGATTGGAAAAGTTCCAGTGCCTTCCCTTTCCCTCCAATGCTGCTGTTTAATGAAGGACCTTGGAGTTGCAGGACACCTCCACCCCAGCAGGAGTGTATTCTGAAGGAGGGTAATGTAACTGTAAACACTCACCGTGAGAGGAAAACAGCTCTCCTGGAGTGTGCATGTGCAGATTTTTGGGCAGATAGGCTTTAGTCAGACATGATCCGTGGCGTTGGCCTGTGCTCTTTGGTTCATACGATTTTTAAGGATGTTATTGGCATCGGTGGGGTTTTTTGCTCTCTTACTCTAGCTTCTTCCTTGGCCCCACTGCATTCCTGCAGTTACATCATCCTGTCCTTCCTTCTTCCTCCGAGTTCTTCCTTTGAGAAGGGTTTCTGTTAATTGCTAAACAGACATAAGGGTTTAATACAGAAGAACTGTTGACTTGGTTGTGATTATTCCCAGGCTCCTCAGGGAAATGGTGGAATCATGGTCTGTGGAAGAGTTAAAAATACATGTGGATGTGGCACTTGGGGACGTGTTTTAGTGGTGAACATGGCAGTGCTGTGTTAATGTTGGACTTGGTGATCCTTGAGGTTTTTCCGGCCTTAACAGCTGTGTGAATGTGTAGTGCCTGGCAGTGTGAGTGTAACAGGCCCACCCTGCCAGGCAGCCAAGGCCAGTCCCCGTGTTTCTGGGTTAATGTAGAGTTACCTGCTCTGCACTGCTGGGAATTGTCGGGTTGGCTGGGTTTCCAGCAGGAACGCCAGAACTGCCTGCCTCAGGAGGCTGGGAGAGGGATGTGGCACTGGAGCAGGAGGGGACAGTGCTGCTCACTGCCCTGGGCAGCACGCAGGAGTCTTGTCCCCAGATCTTGCACCCCGTTTGGATGGAAAAATGGGAAAGGATGAAGACATAACTGGCCAGAAGCCTTTGCTGTGCCACCCTAGGGGTGTCTCCAGTGCCCAGTGTTGCCCATGACTCAACCCCTTTAGGGTGATGTTTTAGGTGACAGCAGTAACAGACTGTGGGTTAATGTATGTGGCTTCTGTAAAAAAATTATTTTCCCTTAGTGTTTATTTATCAGATCTTCTAGAGAAACACGTGGTAGTTGGATTAGGCTATCCTAATCCTGTTAAAACAATTGCATTGGGATGCAGTGCCACATAAAGCTCCAAGCTCAGGACTGGCACCTGGCGAGTCCTGGATTGTCACCTTTGGGTGCTGTTGTGGTTGTGTGGACGTGGTCAAAGTACAGTAAATGAGAAGAATCAGGGTTTGTCCGTGTGTTACAGAAGGAAATCACTGCTGTCTTACAAATGCAAGGGATATATTTGTGTGGCACAGCACCTTGAAGCAGCGAACACTGCGCACATAAAAGATCTTGTCTAGGAGAGGTGTACACAGTGGATGCTAAACGAGCTGTTCAGATTGTACTTGGCTGAAATGAAGTGCTTCAAGGTCTCACTGACCTGGCCCCCTGAGAAGCCTTTCAGAACAGCCCCACACGTCTCTGGGTTTTTCTTGGAGGTGTTGAGTCTGAAATAATGGTTTGGTGCTGCTGGCAGCAGTTCAAGCAGGTCACTGGAGCCGAGTGGTGGAATAAGAGCCGTGCCCAGGTAAAGGCCACTTGCAGAAGAAGTTGTTTCTAGGCTGCAGACTTAGTCAGCCTTGCTTTGAGAACCAGGACCTCCCTCCTTCTGGACTTGGTCAGGGATCAGCTGATTTTCCTCTCTAGGGTGGAGGAGTTTGTGTGAGAAGTTGTGTGGTGACATGTCCAGCAGATCCCAGTTGGTGTTGGGACAGCAGCTGGGGAACATCAACACCTATTTAATGATGCGTTTAATGGCTGATGGCTCTTGCATTGTTTTCTCCAAAGCTTGATGTTCATGGTGTTTTTGTTTACTGGAGGTCTTTTGAGTTGTTCTTTCCAGTTGCGAAGGTTAGAAATTTGCTGCTGTAAAGATCAGGGTTACGTTTCTGTTGCAGTAGGGATTGTGCTCAGGACAGAGGCCCTTCCTTAGTGCCTCTCCTCCCTCTGACCCTGGTTGGTGGTTTTTTAGTGGCAGTTGAGCAGGGCACATTTCACACGTGTGGAAGTGTGTTGAGGGACCTGTAAGTAGGCAGTGGAAACTGCCCAGCAGCCAAATGTTTGTCCATAACCAGGATAAACTCATGTTCCGAGCAGAGGCTTCCAGGTAGCTCGTTTCCTGGGGTTGGTTTAGAACTGTGAGTGTTGTACCTGAGCTTATTCCCAGATCTGCACAGCCCTGTTGAGAGACTCTTAATTACAGTGACCACCCCACCTAGTCCCCTAATTGCTGTCCAACAGGAGCACGTGGAATTTGGTGGGGTCTGTAGGAGGCCAGCACTTCAGAACATCACTGCAATCCTGTTGGAGGAGTGGGCACGTTTAAGGACTGTGGTGTGGGAGGATGAGCCCAACTTCATGACTTGTAAATGGTTTTGTAGTGCATGGGATAGTACATGTGATGGCCCCAGTTTACCCCCAGTGCCCAGGTGCTGTGTCTGCTTTGGGAACAGGAGCAAGTTACCTTTGTGTGTCACAGCAGTAATATGGAGAGCACCAAAAAAAATCCCACAAAAGAAAAAAAAAGAGCAGGGTGTCCTGTTCACATGTCTGGAAGGCAGTGCAAGTTCACCAGCTTCCTAGGTTTCAGTGTAATAGAGATACAGATCTAAGATATTAATCCTAATACATTTCAGCAGCTGCTTGCTCTGCCTTTGTTGAGAGCTTGGCAGAGTGGCTGTCACCACTTCAGCATCTCCCTGCCTCTCTTCTGAAGACTTGCTGTGGCCATAGAAGTTGTAAGCACAGTTTTTGTGGAGATGCTGGAGGACACAGTGGGTGGTTGGTGATGGTATTCCAGGCAGGCTCTGTCTCAGCTCCCTGGATTCTGTTGTAAGGTTTAAGGAGAATAAAAATCCTCAAGTTTGGTGCAATCTTTGTTTCATTGATGGTTCTCAGAGATGGCTGTGGGGGGGCTACAGAGTCATCAGGCCCAGGCTGTGCTTTGAGGGTTGCATCTCCTTGGGAAAGGAGATGGTGGGGTCCCCTCCACAGGAGTGAGATTGTGTCATCCTAGAACCTGGAGCAGGGCTTGATGTGGCACCCAGTCCTGAGCCTCAGGCCATGGAGCTGCTGTTTGCTGGCTGCTGTGGTAAACCCAGGGTAGGCACTGCTGCCATCCCCTACTTGTGCTCATTATTTGCAAGACAAATCCATGGAGTTGTGCTGGGAGAGTGGCAAGTGGCAGTACAGAGATGGGGACAGCAGCTGTGAAGGAGATTTTACCCAGTCTCATTACCAGGGCTGGTATGTTGTAAAACTGCAGTTTGAGCTGGAAATCCTGCAGCATCTCCTCACTAACATCGACCTGGAATTTATCTGGCTGTCTGCCACGTGCTAAATAAACCCCAAGCCATGTTGGAGGCTCCTTCTACCCCCTTGAATCCCAGCCCCTTTCTGGGAGGAACCCACAGGCCAGATTTTCTTCTGTGGAGGTTTTTAAGCGACCACTTTTGGAGCCCCTTGAAACTAGATACGAGTGGGAATTCCTGCAAGGCCTCTCTAGTCTTGCTGGCCGGGACATCCTGGAGTGAAAACGTGGCTTGGATTGAGGATTGGTTGGTAAATCAGTACAAACCCAGCTAGTACAATTTGCTAACGAGCAGTGAAGAGGTTTGGGTAGGCAAGAAATGTTCCATACAGTGAGATGGAGGTCTGCACCTCTGCTGTGTTCTGGTGGTGTCTGGAAGAAAATCTGAGTTGTGTGGTGTGGACTGACTTCAGGCTTGTTCTCAGACTTTCACCTTCCTGCTTTTGTGGGGTTTTTAGGATTCTCAAATTCTGTGTTCAAGTGATGCCTTTTTATCACTTGCTTCTTCGCAGTGTCCTGGCACTTAAACTGTTGTCCTCAGAATTAGGACTTGGCTCGTATTACTGTGGCAGAAGCAGGAGTTGTCTTTCAGCTGGAAAAGTACAGAGTTTGATTTTTCCTTGAAAGCATTTAAAAAAACAGCATTCTCACGGTGTCATAGCTGTTGTTTGCCTCAAACTTAATCATGTTGCTTCCCAGTAGGATGGAGTCAGGTGCTCACACAGAATCTTTCATGTGCTGTTGTCCAAGGGGAGCTGCCAAGGTTGTTGTGCATGTTTTGGTTTAACTTGTTCCTGCTGATATCCAGCCTTTGGTTCGTGTCTCGCCTCCCTTCCTAGCTGAAGGAGACTTTAATAGAATGGAGGAGTGATTCATGCTGAGGAAGAAAATTATCTCTTATCGAGGTTGCCTCTAAGCCAGTCCTGCCAGAGCCAACTTTATCCTTGAGAGGCTGGAAAGTTGGTCTAGAAGGTAAATATTTATTCTTTAGAGTGTCTGACATTGATCTGAAATCCAGGCGGCTGCTGCGGTTGCGGATGGGAAGGAAGCTGTGCTCATCTGTGTTCACACAGCACGGTGAGATTCAACCTGCACACGGAGCAAAATCTGTTCTGGAGGAGTGCAGTTAAAAACTTGGCAGAAATCTCTGCAACCTCGTGGACTAAGTAGTGTTTTCTCCCACCTCAGTGATGGTGGCCTGTAGGAGAGAAAGCTTAAGGGGTCTAACTCCTGACTTCTTTGCTCTCCCAGCACTGAGATTCCTGGGATGGAGGCTGTTAAACTATCAGCACTTTTTTGCAGCTTGGAGAAAGTCACTGGAGCTTTGCTAAGTCAGCTGGGAGGAAGATCAAATACACTGCAGTGTGGCTTCTCTTCAGGGTTGTACAGCAGGACACTTGGGGAAGCTTTTGTACGACCAAGTGCAATGTTTCTACATCTTTTCCTTTAAAAACTCTAATGGAATTTCTGCATGGCTCCTTACAGCCAAGCTGCCCCTGCCTTGGTGATTGCCCAGAATTCAACAGGAACAGAAAGTGAAACTGGGTGGTCTGTTGGTCATATGCTGAGATGTGCAGAAAATGGAAGAGTTGTATAAATGCTAAACCAGATGAACTTTGCAGTCCTGTTATTATCATCTTTATGGAGAAAGCTGTCAGGGGTCAGTATGAGCCAAGCCAATTCTTGCATAATTAGCTCCATACAATTACATGGTATTTAGTGATGTTTGGCTTGGGCTGTAAATTCTTGTGTATAACAGGGAGTTTCTGATGAGAACACGAAATTTGGTTGTCCAGAGTGAATATGTTGCAGTTAACCTAATAATTTCAAATCTTTTCACGCTCCTTTAGTTTCTGTCTTAAAGGTCATTGAAATCTAGACCTAGGATGCCCTTTTTAGCCTTTGCACATCATCAGTTGATGTTCTATTTTTGAGCACTTGCTAGTGTTGGATAGGAGGGGAGCTGTATATGCTAGGATTTTGTAGCATTTGTGATTTATTTCCTACTTTATCGCTTGGCAGTAGTTCATAACTCTCCTAATTTTTTAGGGATATGACTGTGGGCTTGAGCCATTGGCTGAGTGTTTCTCTGCTGTACCTAACCACCAAATCACTTCTGCTGCTCCTTGGATTCAGCAGAGGAAGTCCTTCTGGCTTAAGCTGAGCACAAATCTAAGATATCTTTAGCCCAGAGCTCAGCACTGGCACAGATCATCTATTGACCTAAGCCAAGCACCTCACTTGGGACTGGATCTTGTGTTGAGCTGTGCCTAAATGTCTTCTCCCTGCCCTCCTGTTGAAATGAGCTTGCTGTGGCTTTGGGATCTGTCCTTTACAACACATCCTTTCCTGGCAAAGCGATGGAGCTCCCTTGTGTCTGAGAGCGCTCACACACGCCTGCTGCGCGTTCCCCGTGTGCGCGCGGTTCCGCTAACGCGGCGGGTTTTGCCCGGAGCTCAGCAGGCAGCTGGGATGTGCAGCTGACCCCGTGTGTGTCTGTGTGTGTGTCTCTTGCAGAACAGGGCGGTCGGGCGGCCCAAGGGGAAGCTGGGCGCTGCCTCTGCGGTGAAGCTCGCGGCCAACCGGAGCACGGCGGGCGCGCGGCGGCGGAGGACGCGATGCCGCAAGTGCGAGGCGTGCCTGCGGACAGAGTGCGGAGAGTGCCACTTCTGCAAGGACATGAAGAAGTTCGGGGGGCCCGGCAGGATGAAGCAGTCCTGCATCATGAGGCAGTGCATAGCTGTAAGTGTGCCTGGAGTCCTTCCCTCCCTCTGTGTCTCTGGGATGACCAGGTGTGGGGCTGGGAGCTCTGCTCTGAGTCGTGTCTGCAGACACAAGTGTGTGATCCAAATCCCTGCTCAGATCCCTCCCTTCTCATCCTCCCCGCATCTTAAACCAGAATGCCACTAAAACGTAACATTTTAATTAAAATTAACATGTTAATAAACAAAGGACAGGCGTTCCTTTTAGCAGTATGGAAGTGGAGATTGTCAGTACATCAAAAATCAGTGCTCAAATCACCCTCAGACTCTGGGATTTTGGGGAAAAGGGGAAGAGTGGGAAGTTCTCATTCAAAGGATGAAGAGGTGTGTTTGGTTTGGATGTTGGAATTTCCTGAGAAAAGCTGCCCTGCAACCATCTTTGCCTTGTTACCCACATAAATTAGGATATGAGAAATCCTTGACTGGCAGCCTCCAAGATTTTGGTGTTGGTGACCCCAACCCCAGGCTCCCCGAGACCTGAATTTCAATTTGTTTGCTGTTACTTAGGCATAGAGCAGAGGGTCTGATGTGAATGAGGCCAAGTGCCATCAATCCAGGGTCTTGTCTTCCTCAGGGACTGGAAATGGCTGTCGGGGAAAGAGCATCAGAAGAGGGCAAACAGGCAGTCAGTTTCCTGGGCTCCTGTGATACATTACTCAGGAGCTTCTTGAGTCACAAGCTATAGCTTTCTATTTAACAAATATTGACAGATTAATCTTCCATTAAGTTGTTCAAGCAGCTTTTGAATCTGTAGCTGCCATGCTGACTTGTGGAGCTTCTTCTCAGGTCTGATATCTGCAGTGACTCTGTTCAAGGCTGAAAAACAGCTTTAGTTTTTATTTTAATTCTTTAGGAGGTCTTGTTTATGCTGTTGTTATGGGATTGGTTTTCTTTTGTTGTTGTTTTTTTAAGGAAAGGAATGTTGTTTATTCATAACTGAAATATCACCCTATCTATACTGATTTCTCTCATTGCAGTTCCCTTCACTTAGTATTTGGGGGTTTTTCTTTTAATTCTTGGGAGATGACCAAAGTGGAGGGATTAAATGACTTCACCTGACACTGATAAAAAAACTGATAGGCACTTAAGGTTTCCAGTAGTTGCTCCTGGTAGCTCACTCCATGTCCTGTGCCAGGCTGTGCACTGTTCCTGACACAGAGGATTGGGTTCAGCGCTGCTGGATCTTTCAGTAAAGTACACGGAATATCCACCTTTCTGCAGAGTGCTTTTGCAGCTCAAGTGTCTTTTCTTTGAACACTTGATTTCCTGGAGTGTGGCATGAATTGAACAGCATGGATGAAGAATTTATTATTCTCCAGGGGCAAGAAATAGTGAAATCATGCTGCCTTTTTAGTGGAAGGATTAAATTAGGGCTCCAGTGTGCTTTCTCATCCTCACTGATGAAGGAAACTTTCATACTAAGCTGTTTCACTCTCGGTAGCACAGGCTGAGTCTTTTGGAGATGGTCTGGGCTCTCTTCTAGCTGAGTGTAGTCATCATCTGTCTTTCAGTGAAGATCTATTTATTCTCTTGGTGCCTAGAGTTTTACTTTCAATTAGGACAGAGGTAGCCAGGGGTCTCTGATTACTTGTCCCACCCTCACATGCACTGACAGTGATTTCTCTGCACTTGGTGCAAATATCAGGGAGATTATAACAAACTCTTAAAACAGCAAAGGCCCATAAAATTAAGGAGGTGAATTGTAACTTTCAAGGTGCTTTACATTTCTGTAAGCAAACTTTGGCTTTGCTCTTGTTCTCTAACAATTCAGCAGTAATATATTGTGGTATATATCCAGCAGCTTCCAGCCAAAAAACCCCTGCAAGATGCTGAAGCTGTATGGGAGTAATGATCCCTACAGTTCTGGGATTGTGCTTGCCCTGGTTAATAACACTGACAATATTAACTAGACAGACTTTCATTAAGCTCAGAAGCCTTTAGAGAGCCCATGGTACTGCTGTTCAGAGAGCAGGAACCTCCTCTGCATCACCAGTTCCATCAGGAAGGGAGGCAGGAGTGCCTGGGACACTGCTGCATGGAATGGGGCTGGGAGGACACGTTGGGACAGGACAGCTGCTGTTCCAGCCCATCAGTGGGACACAGGCAGTGGTGGCATGGGGGACGTTGCCTGGAACCCTTGCTCCCAGCAGGAAAAATTGTATTGCTGTTTGCAAAATGCTCTGTGCTCCAATGGCTCACTACAGTTGGGCTTCCCCCTGCCTTTAACTTGCTGAAGGACGCTCTGTTGATGCTGAAATTTGGGTTGGTGTGCAGGTATTCTCGTAGGGATTTATTCACTCCATCCACAAGAGGTCTTTGTTGGGAAAAGCCCCAGTCTCTGGCTGTGTAATAGTTAAGGACTGGCAGCCTAATCCATTGCACTTCCCTTTGTGGACAGCTTAGGATCTTCCTTTTCTTTTTTGTAATGAGGTTTATACCTTATTGCTGCAAACCAGAATTTTGTTAAACATTAGCAAAAAGGTGGCTTTTTAATTAAAATGGCATTCAGTGCTTTGACATGGGTGACAGGTATGTGAGATGCTGCAGTTCCCTTTCTGCCTCAGTGAAAGAAAAAAATCTGTATGATCTCACTTGTGACACTTGGAGGAGAGAATCCTCTCAGTGAGCAGAGCTTTTTGCAGTGCTCAGGTTGGGAGCAGGGCCCTGGGTAATGGACTGCCAGTCAGGAAAAGGTCTGTTCTTGGTTCTGTTGTGGGCTTGCTGTGAGACCTGGATCAGGTCCCATAACATCTGTCTGCTCTGCCTGTAAGACAGGGGAGCTGCCAAATTGCTGCTCGGATTGTGAAGCCTAATGGATGTGAACAGTGATGTTCTAGGTTGCTTCTTTCCCATTGTACACTGGTGAAGTGACTTGCATGCCAATGTCTATGTCAGCTCACAGATTCAAGGAACCCACCAAAAATGCATTTTCATCCATCCCAGTAATGCTCCCTGAGCCTGTATTGCTACAGGAAGGGCACTTTGGTGAAATGTGTCCTGTGGAGCTTGGTCTGGTACCCAGTTAACAGGTTTTTTTTGCTTTCATGTCAGTTTGCACAATTAATCCCTATTTATCTCCTCTTTGAAATGAGGATACTGTAAATGCACATTGAGCTCTTGTGTTTCCATGTCTGCCATGTCTTGATCAGTTCTTTCTGATACACGAACAGCCGGTGCTGCCTCACACTGCTGTGTGTCTGGTGTGTGGAGAAGCTGGGAAAGAGGACACTGTGGAAGAGGAGGAGAGCAAGTTTAATCTCATGCTAATGGAATGCTCCATTTGTAATGAAATCATACACCCAGGATGCCTTAAGGTGAGTACAAGGATGTGATACATGTTGGAAACAAAAGCTGAATTAGTTACCACCTTAATGTAAAAGCGGTGCACAGAAATTGGGAAAGCTTTTAGGTTTTCATCTTTGGAGAGGTGAATGTGAGCAGAGAGCTGGTGTGAGGAGCAGGAGAGATCTGTGGCACGCACAGCCCTGACTAGCAGGCTTGGGGTAACAGCATTCCCTGGGAGCAGGGACCCTGGCTTTGGACACCCCCTGAGTGTGTGTGCATGCCAAGGTCTTGGGGGTTGGTTTCTGTCTTTTTGCCCCTTGTTTAAGGAGGTGAGGTGTTGCAGTTGGGATGGGGAAGGCAGAGCAATCTGCCTGTACTTCAGGGTGAGATTTTCCCAAGTCCATGTCAGCAACTTCTTCCTGAGTGCCACGAGGTGCAGATGAGCAATTGGCTGCTCATGTGGGTCCAGGCACAGATGTGCCTTAGGGTGGCAGCTGGCTCTAAAGATGTTAGGAGCAAATGCTGGAGCAGGAGGAGTGCAGCTCTGGAGAACAGCCTGCAGGAGTGCTCACCCTTGGCTGACTTGAGTCCTGGAGCAGCTGCATTCTTTGCTGGTAACAGAAGTGTCATTTTGGGCATATCTTGGTGCATTAGCATTTAGAAGCTGCCTTTCTCCAGAGCTGGTTTCTTTCAGCTGATCAGCCATTTCCTGTTGCTGATTTGTTTATGGTTAAAGTGATTTGCCAAAGCAAATGTGTTCTTACACCCCATGCCCCAGAAAGCAGCGTTTGGGCCCTTCTGGGATGTCTGGGAGGAGAGGTGTGTGAGCCTGGGGTGAAGCCCTCCTGGCCTTTCATTTCTCCTGAGCTGTACATGGTGCTGCACCAGGCTCTGTGCTGTCATTTATTAGAGCAGAACGTGGGGAGCTGGCAAGCCAGAGCTCTGCCTTCTCCCTGATTCATGGAGCTGGTGCTCAGTTCCTGCCACAGATGGGCTCTGAAAAGGAGCTTTGCTTGTTTGGCTCTGCTTAAAACAAAACTTTGGAGGCTGATGAAGCAGAGGAAGAAGCTGCTCATTTTCAGAGGTACCTTAATATTGGATGCTTTGCTGTTCCAAGCCTTGCTGGAAATGCCCTGTGCCACCCCCATCTCTGCCTTTGCAGTGTCAGTGGCACCTCAGGGCTGAGTGCAGAGGACAGTTGTTGTCTAGTGGCAGCTCAGGTATGATTTCCTCTCCCCCTACTACATTTGGGACATGTAGTACAGGATGTGGGTCAGATCTGTGAAGTCAGGCAGGTGCTGTTTGTTCTCTCACATGTGCCTCATGTTCTGAGTGTTCTTTTGGTAACTAGGAACAGCGTTGCTTTGGGTGTTCCTGACAATTAAACACTGGGAGATTTACTGTGTGCCTTGTGTGTCTTGTATTTTGATTTCTCAGTGCTTCTGCTGAGATGAAATGGTGGATAACTGGTAACTGGTGCTGTTTATTTCCTGAGGCAAAAGAACTCTGGTAGAATTTCAGAATCATCTTGGGAGGTGAGATGAGACTGCTCAGGGGAACAGTGAAAGGAAAATGGAGCCTCTTCCTTGGATCCTTCCTTGCTCTTTATTCCCAGGTTCCATGATTTCCTGCAAGACAGAAGTCTCTTGCCATGTTTACATGTAGCTGGAGCCCTTGAGCCCTGAGGATGGAGCCCATAAATAGCCTTTGATGCAGCCCCAGCCCCAGGGCAGCTGCTTCCGCTGCCCACAAGGGAAAGTCCCTTCCTGTCCCACTTGGGAAATAGCACCATGTGAACTGCTGGTCATCTCCAGCTGAATGCCTGGCAAATGCACTACTGGGGGAGACTGGAATAAACTGGATCAGTGGAGGGCAGATGTCCTTTCCTGGCTTATTCCCATGTACAGTGAATTCTCTCCAAGATGCATCTCCCAGAGCAGAGCTTGTGGAGTGGTTCAGTGCAGGCAGAGGGTGATTTATTCTCCAGGGCAGGTTGGATGTGTTTGAAGTCCATCCTCTCCTAGCTCCCTGATTAGGCTGTAAGTGTTCTGGGGGGTTTTCTCCATGAAACAGCAGTGCCAGAGGACCTCTCTGAGGAGTTAAATTATGGGTGGCTCAGGTGTGTCTGTGCCCTGGCACACTGAGCCTTGAAGGGCTTCTTTGGGGGCTCTGGGTGCCAAAGCACCTGCAGTGCTGGTGGTGGAGCTGTGCTGGGGACAGCCAGGATGTTCCATGTGCTCAGAAGTGTCACAGGAGCTTCCTGACATCCTTCTTTCCTTGAAAACACCACAGCAACACAAATGCTTGTTTTGCTGAACAAGTTTCTTATGGAAATGATCTTGGTGAGAGTTTCACAGGCACAGCACTGCTTCCAGAGGGAGCTCCTGAGATTTTGGGATGAACGCTGCCTTTCATTGTTTCACAGGGATTGAGTTGAACCAAGAGTGGTGAATTTTTCTTGCTTCATCTCAAATTGCTGGTATTGGTGGCTAGCATGTCTGAGTGCAGCATCTGATGCTGTTTCCTTAGGGAGAAGGGTTTTTTTCCTGCACTAGGAGCCTGTTCCTTTCCATCTCAGCTGAACACAGTGATAATGATGGAAGTGAATATTTAGGTGCCTTGTCAGAGCAGCAGGGATGCAAATGCTGGATGCATTTCCAGCACAGCTTCAGCCCAGGTGTGTCTCACTGCCTGTTTCAGTCTGGGCACTGGCAGAATTCGTGGCTCTCCCTCAGGGATGCCAGATCAGCATCCTGGGGTCTCCACATCCCTACCAAGTCGAGTCCCCAGCACGGGGTCTCGTGTTCAGGTGGGAATTGCTGACCTCGTGCTGCGAGAACAGCTCTGTGACGCCTCATGCTGTGCCTCACACACCCACCTGCTGTTTGCAGCAAACACTCAGAACTGGCTCCCACCCAGCCTGAAAGGCTTGGGACAAATTCAGTGGCAGGTTTGTGTGTGTCTAATTAGTTTGCTTACAGTTCTTCACATCTGTTCAGTTCCTTAAACTTCACAGAAGGGACAGAGCTGTAATGCTTTCCCTTCAGCAGCACTTGTTCTATATTCAGTGCGGGAAATAACTTGTTCCCATCTTGGGCTTGGGCCAGGAATTGTTCCCCTGAGGCAGAGATGTATACAACAACTCCTGGAGTATCTTACACCTACCATGGGAAAGAAGGTTCAAAGGCATACAGTTGTGATAAAACCAGTATTTAAATTCTGCCCACTTCATTTACTTATTTATTAACTCCAGGAGTCTTGCTGAGAGACTGACATGTCATCACTCTCACTGGATGGTGAAACTAGAATGGCTGCTGTCTGGCTCAGGGACTTGAGGAAGCAGTTCCTAAATCCAAGGGCTTGCTCCTGCACAGCCAGTGCCTTTTCCCTGTGCTGGGAGGAGAGGAGGAAATGTTTCAGAAACATGAAAAATCTGCAGATCCCTGCCTGTGCTTGTTCCTGTCTCCTGCAGCCACACTGCTGCTGCCAGTGCCCAGCTGTTAGTCTGGACAGCAGCATGTTTTTGTTGTCTACAGTGGTAATAAATCAATATTTTTCTTCTTTTTCCTCCAAGGTTTTATTTCTGAATATGTAATGAAACCCTTAAGTGGGAATGTGCCATCAGTGAGTGTGTTTGTGTGGAGGGTGTATCCTAGCTCTGCTTTTCATTCACAGAAATGTCTTTTCTGAAATGCCTGTTCCCTATTTGGAAAGCACTCCAGGCTCCTGTGTGACAATCCAGAAATGAGGAGCATTCCAGCTGTGCAGGGCAGGATTGTGCTTCTACTGGAGTGTAACACCACTGAGCATAAGTTTCTTTCAGAAAGCAGAATGTCAGTGTTGGAGGTAGTGAAGTCATCAGGCTTTCTCTCCCTTGCCCTGCCTGAGGATCTGGGGGTGTGAGGAGCCCTGGAAATGCCTCCCTGTGTCCAGTCCTGAGAACCAACGTGCCTGCTCTGAGCTGCCTTGGCAGCCCCATCCCCACTGGCACATGGGCTGAAGGGACTGCTAGTTCTGATCCTGAAAGAAAAGTATTTTAAGGAACACTTGATTACAGTGCTGTGCTGCTAAAAATGCCATGGGAGAACATGGATGGGAGAACCCTGCCTGGGGAGGGACCAGGCTGTGCCTCTCCAGGGGCACTCAGGACTGGGCTGTGCAAACCTGAGGTGTGGGAGGGTGTTTGGAGATGATGTAATTGCAGGTTTGGGGGTTGCTTGGGCTCTCAGGGTGTTCTTTGTTGTTGCTCTAAGAGCAGAGTGTGTGAATTGGGATTGTCACTGACCTCATGGGAAGCCCAGAGCTGAGGTGGGTCTGGCCAGCAGCCCTTCCTCCTGCCTTGAGGGGTGCCTGGGCAGCAGCCAGGGCTTGCTCAGCACTGGCAGGAACGGGGTCTCTGCTCCCCTGGGAGGGTGCAGTCCATCCCAGAAAACAAGGAGCTGTACAGTGTGCCTTGGAATGATCCTCCCCTTCTGCAGGCCTGTGCAGCCCAGTGTGAGTGGTTGTGTCTCTCCACAGGTGAAGGAATCAGATGGTGTGGTTAACGATGAGCTGCCGAACTGCTGGGAGTGTCCAAAGTGCAACCACGCAGGGAAAACTGGAAAAGTGAGTTTAATGGGAATAAGTGGTGCTGGAATGAGATACAAAATCTTAAGCATTCCCTCTGGCTTGTAGATAGACTTTAGCCCAGTACCAAGAACAAAACCAAGCTTTTGGTTTTGTGCTTAATTCAGGTTTTGTTCTTAATTACCTGTGGTAGGGCGTTGGAATGAGGTGATCTTTAGGGTCCCTACCAAGCCAAACCATTCCAACATTATATTGTTCATTCAAAGATGATTCTGTGAGTTGAAGGAAACAAGCTCACATCTTCCTGTTCTTCAGTCATTTTTGTATACTTGTACCAACACTTCACTCAGCACCTGGCGAATATTTAGGTTAGTTCTGTGCACTGCTGCACGTTAATTTTGACAAAGAAAATTCCTGAAATTAAAAATTCACAAGCAATTATGCAAAACCCAGAGTGTCTGTTGGACTGAGTGAAACATTATTTCTTTGCAGACAGACACAGGTACTTGCAAGTGCGTAGTTAGAAAAATAACCTCAGAAAAATTACACCTTTTAACTCCTTACTAATAATTTTGGGAGTTAGAAAGTGACCAGCCCACCAGCGTTGGAGTGCTGGTGGCAAGGTACAGAGCTGGGAGATGCATAAGGTATAAAGTTGGTTTGTGTTTTGTGTCTCTCTGGCGTACAAGCAAAAGCGCGGCCCAGGATTTAAATATGCATCAAATCTCCCGGGCTCGTTGCTGAAGGAGCAGAAAATTAACAGAGACAACAAGGAAGTGCCAGATGCTGCCAAAAGGAAAGGGGACTGCGAGGAGACTCCCCGGCGGAAATCGGAGGAACATTCCAAAAAGGCTCCAGTGGACTCAATCCTGAGGAGAAAGTCTGACGAGGTGCATCTGTGGAGGAAACGGAAATTCGAGAAGTCCCAGGAACCCACCATGAGGAAGCGGGTAAGGCACAGCCCCTCTCATGGGTCTGGGCTGGCTGGGGCTGCTCTCTCTGCCCTCCTGGCTTGGAGCTCATCCCCACATCCCAGACTGCTCCCAGAGGAACTGTGATATTTCACCATCCTGGTCAAAGCTGCTGGTCTGACAGGACAGTGCCTTGAGCAGGGACACTCAGGTTGATGTTCAGAGGCTGAAAACCCTGGGCTATGGCTTTGTTTTATTCAAGATACTGGAAAACCCACTTTAACTGGAAAGTCTTTACAAGGGGCTCAGGGTAGGAACAAGGTGAAAATCAATTTTTCATGGAAACCTTTTCGTGTCTCTCCACGTGGTGGCGCCTGGCAGCTGTTTTGGCGCTGGTTTGGGGCTGTGCCACCCTGGGAGGCCTCTGGAAAGGAGACCTCGGAGTCCTGCAGAGAGCAGGAGCTGCTCCCAGCAGCTGTGTAGACAACTTGGCCCTAAACATGACAGTCAGTGCTCTCAGGACAGACAGGGACACTCTGAATTTTCATGTAGATTCCAAAAATGTGGTTCTTGGGATCTGCAGGGATGCTGGTTTGCAGAGGCAGAAATGAGGGCTCCAGTTTACTGTGCCTCATGACTGAAGTGGCTGATGGCTGTAAAATCACAATCAGTGGCTGGGCTGGTGTTGCCTGAGAAGCTCCCAGGGGTGGGAGTCAGTCAGTCCTGCCAGGATGGACAGTGGGAATGCTGCAGGATGGCAAATGCAGGGATTGGGGCTGCTTTGGTGGAGAGAGAGCAGAACTCACAGCAGCAGTTCATGCATGCCTGCTTGCTGGCCATGCTTTCCTTTTCCCATCCCTTTGGACTCCCCCACTGAGGAAGGCACAGTGGGTCACCACGTTACCACACCACACAACAAATGTGTTTGGGTTTTTTGCTTTCTTCCAACAGCTAAAATTTGGAGAAGAAAACAAACTTTATCCCATTTACATCTTGAAATTACAGAAACTCTCTCTCTTATGGAAACCTTTAACTCCATGATAGTTCAGCTGCACTGTCTGGGTTTATATTTTCTCTTCTGGTGTCCTGTATTAAAATGCAGCAGCCAGTTGTGTTTTGATGACCCAAGGGATAAAAATCTGTTCCTATACTGATGTTTGGCCCTCTCTGTGTGGTTCAACATTGCCCCTGCCACACAACCCCTCAGCAGGCTGTGCCACAGCACATCCTGGAGTCCCTGCTCCCCCCAGGGAGCCAGGGATGTCCTGGCACACTGCTGCCCTCTCACAGCCTGGCATGGTCACAGAATTGCAGCGCTGTAAGCTGAGCATCCATCAGTGCCCCGTGTGAGAGTGCTGGGAGCTGCACTGGGCTGCTGTAGTAATGTTTTTATTCTAACCCATCATTAACTTACTGTGACTTCTCCCTTTATAACATGTTAATTTAAAGGCAGGGCGATCAGCTTTCTCCACCGTGTGCCGCGGGCTGGAACTTTGCCTTGACCCAAGGAGTTTGTTGGGAAAGCAAAAGCACAGGCCCTCGGACACAACAAGTGTGCTCACAGCAGTTCCCTCTCCTTGCCAGTCCAGATCTCCTTGTAGAGCTATTTATTTTAACAGCTGCTGACTTTTCTTGCTTGTGGTGATCAGATCAGGCTTGAAGCCTTCCTGGGCCTCAGTTTGTGTCTCACACAGCCTGGTGCATCGGAGGGGGGTGGAGCAGTGGCATGAGTGCAGAGCAGTTTGTTGGGAGCAGGGACTGGGGCAGGAGGAAGGTGCAGTCCTGCGGTGTCACGTTCCCTGTTCTGCAGGCGTTGGAGGGGATGACCAGGGTTTGGTTGGGTGTAAAGACACGTCTGATGGAGGCTAAGGGTGTCCTGCAGCCAGGATGGCAGCTGTGATTCCAGAGGTTTTGGGAATGGCCCTTCTGGCCATGACGTGAGGGCGCTCGGGCACTGTATGATGTGGGTGCCCAGTGAAAGTGGCCTGAGCCTGAGTTCTTGTGGCCTGCTGGGGACAAAGCTGTCCATGGTGTGCTGCTGATCCTCTGTGTGTAAATGATCCACTGGGAGATGGGCAAGTCCCTGGGATGTGCAGGAATATGCACGGTGAATCAGTGCATTTATCACTCCTGGAGTCCAGTGAGCCAATGGCTGGACTCCTCATCCCTCCTGGCTCCTGAACTCCATACCTTTGGGGGGTGGCTGCACCCCAGTGCTGGGATGGTGCTGGGATGGGAGGGGCTGGCAGGGCTCCTGGGCCCCCCCCAGGCAGGGCTCCTGGCTCTGGGCAGGGCTCTCCTGGCGGAGCATCCGCACGGGAAGCGCCGCTGGGCACGGCCTCGCTCCCACAGCCAGCCCTTGTCTGTTCGTGCAGCGGCGATCGTGGAAGGCCCCGGATGACCGAACGGCCATGATCAAACCCCTGCGGCGCCTCAAGCAGGAGCCCGAGGATGAGCTGCCAGAAGCACCCCCCAGGTCCAAGGATAGTGACCAGTCTCGGTCCAGCTCGCCCACGGCAGGGCCCAGCACGGAGGGCGCCGAGCCCAGGGACAAGAAGAAGTTCAAGATGAGGAGGAAAAGGCGGCTTCCCAATAAGGAACTGAGCAAGGAGCTCAGCAAAGAGCTTAACCAGGAGATCCAAAAAACCGAGAACAGCCTTGCCAATGAGAACCACCAACCCATCAAATCTGAACCGGAGAGCGAGAACGAGGAACCCAAGCGTGCGTTGAACAACAGCGAGAGACTCCACAGGTTCAGCAAAGGGTTGAACGGGACTCCGCGGGAGCTGAGGCACCACCAGCTCATGCCCAGCCTGCGCAGCGCCCCCCGGGGCATAGCCCGGCCCCCGCCCTCGCTCTCGCCCCCCAAGTGCATCCAGATGGAGCGGCACGTCATCCGGCCTCCTCCCATCAGCCCCCCTCCGGACTCGCTGCCCCTGGATGACGGGGCAGCCCACGTGATGCAGAGGGAAGTCTGGATGGCTGTCTTTAGCTACCTCAGTCATAGAGACTTGTGCATCTGTATGAGAGTTTGCAAGACCTGGAACAGATGGTAAGGAGGGCGGGGCACGAGGTGTGGCGGGATGGGCACGGGAGGGCAGCGGGCCTCTCCTGGGAGAGGGGTGTGGGCTGAGCCCAGGCAGAAGGGGTGACCAGCAGAAGTGGCAGGACTGGGGTTGCTTTCTCAGAAACAGCAGTTCCCAGCATTTCTGATGGAGCTGTGTGGAGTCAGCCTGTGCTGGAGTCAGCCACCACTGTGCTCCTGCTGCTGGAACAGCCAGGCTGGCTCAGCCTTGGTGTCATTCTGCCCCAGGACTTCCTGACTGGCAGCATTTGTGCAGTTCAGCTACTGAATACCTACTGAGATAGTGAGGATCCCACCGCGTGCTCCTCACCAGGGCTGTGCTGATCATCTCCCTGGGGAGGGTGTGTGGAGAGCCAGCCTGTTCCTGTGCCAGCAGAGCACGTTCTGCAGGAGTCCTTTGTTGATGGTGTTTGCTCACAGCGTGTCCCTTGTGCTCGGGTACCGTGTGGCCCTGACACAACCGTGGCTGCAGAGCAGCAGCAGAAGCTTTAGTGCAGGTTTACAGGTTTCAGTGACCCCTCAGTGAAGCCTTGTGGCTCTGGTGACTCCTGTCCTGTGCACAAGGGGACAGACGGACAGACTGCTACCAAAACATGCACAAAATAGAGAGGCTGCTAATGCAGTGTGAGGTGATGTGTGTGGGGTGTCTCCTCTGTGGGCTGCTTGGTGTCACTGATGCCTGCTAAGTGCATTTTCTACTTAAATACAGTATTTGCTAATAAAAAAAAGAAGAAAATGCAGACTCCTGCACACTCATCCGGACTCGGTGGTGTTGCCCTTAGAGAACCTTAAAGAGCAAGAAGACACATAATCCCCATGGATAAGGGATAACACAAACACACAACAGGAGAGGGAGGATGTGTTTTCCCAATCCACTGGTTTTAAGTAAGGAAAACACAGAGGAAATGGGGGTATTATTTAAATCAGACTTCATAGTCAAAACGAAGGAGTTATGACTTGTCTTCAGGCTATAAAATGGATTTTAGTCAGTGCTGCGATGACTTAAAATGGGATCCAAAGTTGTTGACACTTGTAATTCTGTGGAAATAATTCCCTGCTTTATTGCAGGATATATTTGATGGAGAAATTTGAAACTTATGTAACATTGTGTGGGGTTGTGTTTATCTTCACAATACTTGGCCTTAGTTTTGCAATTTTCAGTTAAATGCTGTCGTTTTTCCTACTGTTTAATGACACCTTTTAAAGCCTTACCAAAATCCAAACAAGTGCCAGATTAAGTACTGTTGGCTTTTTTTCTTTTTGGGTAGGTGCTGTGACAAAAGATTATGGACCAAAATAGATTTAAACCATTGTAAATCCATCACTCCACTTATGCTTAGTGGCATTATTAGGAGACAGCCTGTAACCCTTGATCTTAGCTGGACAAATATATCTAAAAAGCAGCTGAGTTGGCTTATCAACAGACTGCCAGGTAAGTCATGTATTCTCATCACCAAGTCACACACCAGTTTGTATAACAAACCTGTCTGTATCTAAACTGCAACCTCTGGGGAAAGTCTCCAGGGACTGGGGTGGCCTCAAGGAGGAGTAGACTCTATTAGGAGGGCTGGAGATGTGTAAAAATGAAGCGTCGGCAGGTTAAAATGAGCCAAAATTATTTTTTGTGACTACCTGACACGTTCAGTTAAAATAATTTGAGGCAGGTCCTGCCCAGCAAGTAATGAATGGTGCTGTGGAAAGGGCTGAGGGGCCTGGGGGAAGGAGTGAGGTTCCAGTGTGGGACTGACGGGGAGCTGGGCAGGAGGGGCCCGTGGTCGGAGCAGCCTGGGGGTGCCGGGAGGTCTCTGGATGTGCGGGGGAAGGTCACAGTGCTCCAACCTGTTCTGTGTCCGCAGGTCTGCGGGACCTGCTGTTATCAGGGTGCTCATGGATAGCAGTGTCGGCACTTTGTAGCTCCAGCTGTCCCTTGCTGCGAACCCTGGACGTGCAGTGGGCAGAAGGACTGAAAGACGCACAAATGAGAGACCTCCTGTCCCCGCCCACGGACAACCGGCCAGGTAACAGCGGGAGGAGCCCGGGAGCCCCGGGGCCTGTTCTGTGCTTAGCCCCCTTGGAGCAAACGGGCAGGAGCCCCCGCGGCCGAGCCCGGCGGGGCTGGGGCCTGCTGCCCCTCGGGGAGTTGGAGGAGGTGACTCGGAACACTCCTGGCTGGAGCCCCGGGCTGTCAGGGATGTTCTCTGGCTGCTGAACCGTCATCTGAGCCACTGTGCCGGTTTTCTGTCTGACTTTCTTCTCTTCAGGCTGCAACGGGTGTACTTTAGAGAGTGTGGAAACACTTTCTTCCAGTTCAGGGAAGGAGCAGTTCTGTGGGTCATGCCACATTCGCCCGGATTTCAGCTCAGGTGAAATTTTGAGCAAATCAGATCTGCTTTCTGGCATGCACTGCACAGCCTACTGCTTATTCCCGACTTGTAATTCCGCTGGGCCCCTGCAGTTACTTTCATCCCTTTTGTTTTGAAATCAGGAGGTGGCTTTGTCCACATGCCTGTTCCAAAAGCAGACCAGTGTTCCTGCTGACGTTCCCTCCAAAGCTCCAGACAGGCAAAAGCGTCTGCAGTTGACCCAGGGCAGCAGTGTTGTGTGTCACGGTGCATTTCCTAGAGGCCTGCAGCTGTTGGCAGCTCGGGGCGGGCTCGTGGGAGTGACCCCGTGCCTCTGCTTTGCAGGCCAGATCGACAACCGGAGCAAGCTGCGGAACATCGTGGAGCTGCGCCTGGCCGGGCTGGACATCACGGACGCCTCGCTGCGGCTCATCATCAGGCACATGCCCCTGCTCTCCAAACTCAATCTCAGTTACTGTAACCACGTGACAGATCAGTCTATCAACCTGCTGACCGCCGTCGGAACCACCACGCGGGATTCGCTCACGGAAATTAATTTATCAGGTGAGGGATGTGGGGGAGGGAGCTGCAGACCCAGCCCCTGCTCCTGGTGTCCCTCCCTGGCAGCAGCTGCCAGGAGCTGCTGTATCCACGCTCATCCTCTGGGGGCATTTTCCAGCGCCGCTGCTCTGCACATCTGGGCCGCTGCCTTCATCCCATGGGTTACACCACAGCTGGGGATGGGGGTGGCAGGGGCTCCTCTGCCGGGGATGGGGATGGAGCTGGCGGGGATTCCTCGTGCTGGAGAACAAAATCAGTGTTCAATTGGTCTGCTCTGCTCTCCCCAGACTGCAATAAGGTCACTGACCAGTGCCTGTCTTACTTCAAACGTTGTGGGAACATCTGCCAGATCGACCTGAGGTACTGCAAGCAAGTGACGAAGGAGGGCTGCGAGCAGTTCATAGCGGAGATGTCCGTAAGTGTCCAGTTCGGGCAGGTGGAAGAAAAACTTCTGCAAAAACTGAGTTAGTTAAAGGACTCGTGTAAATACTGGGGTGAGGGGGGGAAGGGACTAAGAACACGTAGGGATTTTATTTTCAATTGGGAACTTGGAATATCAGAAAATGCCGCAATTGGATTTTACAACTCTTGTTGAGGAGAGAACAACGTGAAACTACCCATGTTAAGAATTTCAACTTGTGCCACTAATTCAGTCCACCTGGGATGTCCTGCACTGGCTCTTATGCAAATTCATAAGGCGACTGTTACCGATGATAATTGTTCACACCCTGGAAGAGGACTGAGCTCCAAGAAATACTGTTATTTAAAGTACCACAGCATGTGCTTGGTAGTGTAAATTTGATTTCTGCTTTTCATTTCTTAAAACAAGAAAAAAAAAAAGTTGGTGTCATTTAAGTGGACCACGCACTGCATTTCTGCCTTCTTAACACGTTTTGTTTTGTTACATCTTACATTATGCAGAACTATTTTTGTACAAAAATTGTTTAAAAATTATTTATGCAATGTTTGAATGCATTACCAGTGTTTCGGTTTTGATTGCCAATTTTTATCTTTACTTATGGTAGGCGAGAACTTAACCTATACTTCGTAGGCAGTATCTATCTACAGACGTGCCCAGGTCAGGAAAAGTAGGTTCATACTTTCAACTTAAAGCATGTTTTAATGGAAGTTTATATCCTGCTTTGTATACTTCAGAAGTGACATAAGCATGTTGTGGAAATAAGGTGTAAATTATAGTTGAAGTAAAACACTTTTATCTGTATAGAAATCACCTTTTTCTCAAAATTTTAAAAAAATTCCAATTTCAGCTTTTGCACATAGGAGGGTTTCACTCTGTAGCATGAGCTCTTGTACTCAATATAAAATTAATTTATACAGTGAGTCCAGCAGTAGAATAAATGGTCAAACGTAGTCTCTCTTTCTTTGAAGTGTGAGTTGAGTTCTCATTTAAGGTTTATAACATGGTTATTTCCTGATTGTAAAATTCTGCATTCATAAGTGCCATTGTTGTACGGTGTTGTTTTCGTAGACCTTCCTGATGCAGTTTTACCTTTGTTGAATTTGTATAAACAATTGTACAAAAAGAGGCGCTGGCTCTGCGGTTTCTGTGGGGGCAGGGGGGAGTGGCTGCAGGCAGCTCTGGCCCAGGGCTCTGAGCACTTTCCCTGGCATTGTTACATCCACGTCTCCATTCCTCCAGCAGGAGCTGAGTAACCCCCAGCACTGCCAGGGCTGGGTAAGAAAAGAGACAGAGGCTGAGAGAGCCCATCACCCATCTTTATTAAGCTCAAGTGGCTAATGAGCAGCATGGAAATAACACCGAGAGCATGTCTGTCTTCATTAGCCGCCCCTCCGGACAGACTCCAGGAATTAAGTACCATTAAAAAGTTACTTCTAAAAAATAAAGCCATGGAGAGGTTTGCTCCCTTCTGAAAAATACCCAGTAGAGCTTGGAGCTGTGTTCTGTGTGAGGAGGAGCTGCTTTCTCTCTTCCAAGACAGCTCAATGGTTCACAAAAACAAGAGCAGGTGCCAGTGCAGCACAGGTCCAGTTCTCAGGTCCTGCACCCTCAGCCAAGCACAGCCTGGGCTCTGGAACTTTGCTGCCACACAGGAAATCACAGGACAAAGTGTACCTTTTTAATCAACTCTGCTTAAAGAACAGCTGGACACACGTGGTCCTTCCTCCCCTCTTGAACTTCACCAATCCCAGCTGTGGCTATGTTTGGTCACAGGCATCCTGTTCTCACCCCAGCACGAGCTCCTCTTGCTGCTCCCTTCCCCAGGCCCTTGCTGACACACATTTACAGGGACCCCCCCCAGTTCTGCTCCCGGGGGACCTGGAGCCCAGCTCGTGGCACACAGCTCAGCCTGACCCTGGGCCAAGGGCTGGCAGCAGTACAGGGCCCGCAGCAGCCCCTGGGACTGCTTTGGGTGACTCGGCTTTGGGTGAAAGTCTGTGAACAGATTTGAAACAAAACCAGTCCTTGCTCCTGCCTCCCCTCCCCAGTTAAGGTTAGTAACACCGTACATTCCACGTTAGCAGCAAGGAGCTGAGCCCTGATGAGGATTCACAGTAACAGCAGGCTCTGGGCACATGAGTACAATCATCACAGATTAATAGTTTCAAGAGGCAGATTAAGGACCACGCTAACATGGTTTGCTATGGTACCCCTTCTTAAAAAAATAGTTTATTCCTAAACTAAAAACCACTTAGTAACTGGTTTTTGGAGCCCACCAGGCAGAGCCCAGCGCAGCCCCTGAGCCCTGCAAAGTGATGGAGTGTTTTGTACACTGACAGAGAACAGCCAAGACAGCACATGTGTCATGACAGACATTCAGAGGGAGCAATCAGCATAAAGCAAGATTGCTTAAGGGCTTCTGTGCGGGAACAGTTCATGGCAGTGCTTCCTAAGCTGTGTCCGACCCCAGCCCCAGCCAGGCCGTCAGCACAGATACATTCTATCCTTAGGGAAAAGCTGAATAATCAACTGATAGATTCATTGCTTCTAATGCACTAGAGAACACCACAGGCTAACAGGCTCAAGCAGAGGTGTTGGCTGACCACTTGCCGAGTGCTGAATGCGTAAGGACAGGTGAGATTCTTCAGAAGAGAGCAAGAACTGCTGTAAACAGCTTGACTCCGAGGATCTGTGGGGCTGTAAGGTCAGCGGGGCACCACCTGGGCCTGCCCAGCCCTGCGCCGCAGGAGCTGCTCGAGAAACCTTGCACCAACTTGGACATCTTGACGTGGAGGCGGCCGCGTTTGACCAAAAGGACAGCGCTGCCGTGTGCCCCAGGCCCAGCGTTCCTGCCCAAGGAACCCTGCCCACGGGAGCCCTGCCCGGGGCCCTCGGGGCAGGGCGGCGTTAGGATTTGAAGACGTGCACGGCCCGCACGACGTACTGCCGGCAGATGGGGCACTCGCTCATCCTCTTGCCGCACTTGGTGCAGGTGACCATGTGGCCGCACTCCAGCAGCACGCAGTCGATCACGGCGTCCATGCAGATCCGGCACAGGCTGTCGTCGTCCTCGTTCAGCTGCATCCTCTCCCCCTCTGCAAACCAACAGAGAGGGAGGTCACGGCTCTGGGCCCTGCAGAGCCAGGGCAGTTCCAGCCTAGCCCTGCTCTGTCCAGCTTTTTTAACCCCAGCTACAACTTAATCTATATTCCTCCAAAAGTAAGCAAAGACGTGAGAACTAGAAAGCACCTCAAGTGACTATCCAATATTTGGCTTCATTCTTTAAACTCAAGAAACCGTTTTCAGCTCAGGATGTAATGACTGTGAAATAATGTGCTGGATTAAAATTCAGAGCATGTTGGTTTTCCATCTCAGAGCTCACTGTCTGGCAGAACACTTTCCTCAGAAGATTAAACACAATAATAATAAAGCAGACTAAGAAGTGGATGCCTTAAGTAGGCCATAAAGGTAGCAGAAATGAACAAAACCTGTCAAGTTTCATTGCAAATAGTCACCATCCCCATCAATAACTGAACATTCCATCAGATCATGGTGAAAAAATAAACCTTAAGTTTCAAGTCTTTTTCCCAAGTTTTGTGTGAGCAGGAATTGGTCTGAGGACAAATTACACAAGTGCAAGATTCCAACTGCTGCATGGAGCAGAGAGTAGAACAGCAGCCACTGAGCTGCAGCCACAGAGCCACAAGATTTATCATGAAAACGTGAACTGAGACCAAAAGCACTTGGACTTTTGTTGCTTTAGATTTTAATTCTGCAGTAACAGACCTGAAGTGCCCTGATCTGCATTGCTGTAGAGCAGCTCTGGCTAATGCCCTGTGAAACCAGCACATGGAGGTGCCAAGTTTCAGTTCTCTGAGGAACCAGTTCTCAGCTGTGCAATTTTACCTTCACTGTGAAAGCTGAGCTCTTCAAGCATTGGAAGGAAGTCTCAAAAAACCAGCACAACCCTGGAAAGCTTTGTTTAATCCCTACAGCCACATTCAGCTACTCTAGGGGCACCCTGCATTGTTAAAACACATTTTCCAGGTGTTCCAGCAGAGCAGACTTGAGTTCAGATACCGAGTTCTTCCGCTGGCAGAACCAAACCGGAAACTGGAAACCAAAAACTCAGTGATCTTAAGAAAGCAGAAATAAAGCATAAACCTACGTGTCTTGTGGTTCTCCTCGTTCTCTCTGTACAGCCTGCTCACTTTTTCCACAAGTTCCCATTTTTCACAGCATCCTGAGTAGTTGACAAAATTGCAGGCAAGGATTTCCTTGAGCTGCCGAACGCTCAACCCTTCGATGTCCTCCAGGCTGGAGATGTCAGAGAGGGAGGCCCTCGCTCTCTTCCTGGCCAGCCCTGGGGTCTGAAACACAGCAGGTGTGTGCTGCTAACTGCCCTGGCTACTCCAGAGCACCAGAGCTGCAGCACGTGAAGCTGCAGCAGCTTGGCTAAAGTTTAGTTCTTTTTGAAGCCAGCACGTGCAGACATTCATTGCTAGACACAGCAAACTCTGGAAGAACCAGAGCATGAGGCCAATTGTTGGCAGAGATCTAAAACACTTCACGGTACCACATGCCAAAAATTTATTCTTTGGATATTCATCTCTCACCTGCTCTTCTGCACTTTCCTCTTCCTCGTTATTTACAGATGTTTCTGTTTGTCCCTGTGTACAAAACGAAACTCATCAGGATAAAACTCATGTTACTCCCTTACAAAACACCTTCCTTCCTACCAAGGTGATCACAGGTGACAAATGCCATTCTGAAGTTCCAATTACTACTAATCATTCCAGATTTAAGTCACTTCTGACATGAACCAGGAATCTTTGCTATCTCCAGCTTTCAGGTGCAGGGTACAAAAGGCATTTTTCCCGCCCCTCCAAACTGTATCAATTGGTGTTTTATTTCAAATCGATACATAACTATTAAAATAATGAAATAAAGAACACGTTAATCACTGTACCCGTGAAGGTGTCCCACTTCCTGTGCTTCCCCTTCTGTTGGCAAGTTCTGCTGGGTTTGACATGGATCCAGAGGTGGAAAAGGGGTGGGTGAAAAAGGCCGAGGTCTGTGAGCGCGAGGCGCGCACGCTGCCAGCGTCCGTGTCCTCCTGTGCCCCCAGGCCGTGGTGGCACAGCACCAGCTCCACCAGGTCCTCCTTCTCCCTGCAGGTGTCCGTGGGGATGTTCCTGAGGATCAGGTACTGACGCAGATCCTTCACTTTCAATCTCATTAGCTGAGGGCGCTGGAAGGCCGTTTCTTGCAGCAAGTGACAAGTGGAACATCTTCTGAGATTCTCTTGTAAGACTGAACAAACTGAGCAAAAATCCTTCTTGCAGTCACAACACACGTGCTGAGGGGAAAGGAGGGGACCATTCAGCTCTGGGACACAGCAAACAAATCCAGGCTACAGGATTTACTGTTAGCTCTTCCACTGTCAGTTGTGACAGACATTAATTTTTAAGATTTAAATACAGAAAACTGCCCTGCCAGTTTTGCAAGTGTTCCAAGAGAGTCCCTCACTCTTTTGGCACTACTGAAGTTGATTTGAGGTTTCAGTGAAAAATATCATGAACAAACAAATGAATAAAGTACCCAAATTGTAGTTTAGACAACAAACAAAACTAAAAGCAATGTTATGGTCTGTTAAAATACTTCTGAATATACTGTCACTGCTCCTTTCACGTGTGTAAAACAACAGCATAGCCCCAAACTTCAGAGAACCTACTGCTTCCTCAGCTGATTCCAAGAACTCAAAGTAGCCTTGCATGTGATGAATCACACGGGAGGGAATCACTCCCCAAAGCCCAGATGTCACTGCTGAAGAGAGCTTTGTTCAAAGGACTCACAACACACAAAAGCTGGAATAGACAAGACTGTCAGTGTTCCAGCTGCTGTGGACAAACCCAAACACCTCAAGGTTTTTGGGATTATAGTAAAATATTGGCTTCAGAAATGTCCCTACACAATGCTTCATTTGACAAAGCCTTGCCACGTGGACAGGTCACGTTGGAAGGGGAAAACAACACAAACTGAGAGAAGGCTTCATGATTATCTGAAAGAGCTGCACAGGATTAGGTGACTGATGAGACAAAATAACCCTGGACAGTTGTGATACACAGAAATAATAAAATATGAACAATCTCAGTTTTATTTATCTGCATTAACCCACCAACCTAGCTCCCAAAGAAGGAAGAGGCTGTTGGAGGCATTGAGCAGAGCTAAAGCTGGTCAGGAAACAACCAGAACTGCATGAGAACTTCCAGAAAGAAGCTTTAATGTATTGTGAGTTTTTAACTTTTCATTCACCCAGTTTGTTCACTCCAGTACTCAACCACTGTTTGGTGCTGTCTGCAAAACCAAATCTGCTGTACTGTTTCAGATTCTGAAGCTAAGACATGTATCTTACACATCAGAGTCCATTCATTTTCAGGCCAGCCCAGATCCAATCTGTCACTGACTAATGAACATCAGACTAATGAACATCAGACTAACTCCTAATCCTGGTTGACAGTAACTTCCTGTGACCTCAAAATAAGGCACTTCCTCTCCCTTCCCTGCCCATATCTGCCTCAGGTTTCTGAGAAATACCCACTCATCTCCCCGTGCCACCGAGGAGTCCAGAGGGGTAAAAATACAGTGCAATAGGAAATATACTCACTTTTTTCCTGAAAACAGAGAAGGAAAGTCCACAGGCTTTGCAGACGATGTTGGTGCTGGCTGCAGCAGGAGCTGGGTATGCTGAGAAGCCCGTGCTTGGTGTGAACCTGAAAGGCCCAGCACCTGCCCCAAAGCCAGCCTGCTGGCCACGCACCGCTCCCGTGCCCATGACTTCATTCAGCAACCCGCAGCAGGAAGCCCACATGGAAGTAGCTCCCGCCTGGAAACATCACAGAGCACAGAGCACGAGCACAAAATCAGCATCTGAAAGCCCCGATCAGATGTGCCCTGCTGTGAGGAGCTGTGCCCACCCCAGGAGCTGGTGGTGCCAGCTCCAGGTCCCAGCCTGCTCAGGGCTCTGACAGAGCAGCTCCTCTCCAGCTGAATCCCAGAGCGGGGCAGATTGCCCTGGCACAGGGAGCTCACACTCACAGCTCCCCTCCCAGAGAATTCCCCTCTAAGAGAGTCAGGACCTGAGGAGTGACCAACAGGGCAAACCCAGAACTGTGACAGGCAGAAACAGCAACTTCTGATGAATGCAGAAGTGTCCCTGCAGGATCTGCTCCAGAACTCAGCCAGCTCCTGCATGACTCACAACAAAACCCTCTCTAAAATAACACTCCTGGTGTTCAAACCTGAAAACCAACCTTTGTTAGAAGATAATTACAGTCTGGTTTCACTGAGAATGAAACATTTTTCAAGATCTCCCTGAACCTCCTTGTTTCTGTTGCCTTACAAAATGTCTAACAAAAGTTAAAATAAATCTAAATAAACTTATTTTCTACTGGTTGTATTTCAGTTTTGAGTCATGTAATCTTAAAACACTGGAAGTTCTGAACACATAAACAAAGTGCTGTTTTTTATCCCTGCAAGCCTTTAGCACTGGATTCTCCATCAAAAGCTCATATTCTACTTAAAGGTGGAATTTGGACCCGGAGTTGGACAGGTCACAACTTTAATCACTGTCAGGTGGCTCCCTGAGACCTGCTAAAAAAAAAGATGTGGGGCAAACAGAATCACATCAGGTTCTCTCTGAAAGGAAGCTGAGAGGTACAACTTCCTTTAAACACAATTATTTTTTCATACTTTTTTTTTTAACAGCTGTTTTCTTTTTCATTCCAGAGCAGCACCTTTTCTTCTTTTTTTTCCTCCCAAAGCACCAAGACAGAAAATAATTGCTTCTGAGACTTTGAATTCTTGCTGTAAAACCCCAACCAATGCACTTCAGCTCTGTAAGGTGGTGCTTTCATTCCTGCAGTAACTACAGTAACTATTTCTAGATGAAGTTGCACATTTGCCCTGAACTGAACACAATCCTCTTACATTCGTGGGCCCTTCCTGCCAGAAACACTGGGGAGAGGCCAGAACACCTCCCCTCAAACCACAGAGCACAAAAGGTAACAACAAGAGCTTCAGTTCACCACCACATACACATCCCAATTAAATCCACTCGTCAGGATGGGTATATCTGAGCAGCAGAACTCATCCTGGTGAAACAAGAACCCCCCAGGCACAGAGCTCCCTCAGCCTCCCCCAGGGGATGAACTCCAGCAGCCCTGCCCTGACCTGCAGGAGCTCACACCCCAGCCTCAAACTAAAGCCTGTTTTACACTTCTCCATTAGAAGCACTGTGGAAATGCACTAATATTCATTTTCCCTGGACAAAACATAATTATCCTGGTTTATTAGGCAAGAGGAATTAACTTTCCAGAAATACTTTCTGAAAACCAATGAGAGTCCAGCAGAGCTCTGAGTTTTAAAACTTGGAACTTCTGAAAATACTTCCTCTCATTTTAAGGGAAAGCTGTAACACAAGCCTGCCTGTCATTCATCACCTATTCTTCAAAACTGAGGAGCTAATCATGTATCTAAAACATTTCAAAGCAGCCACATAGAAAAATAAAATAATGAAAAGGATCTGTCAAAATTCAACTTCCTTTCTTACACAACCATGGCCTGTTCAGGGGGTCCCAGCAGCAGCAGGACAACAATGACCAAAAGGACACGAGACATTTGATAGCACAACCCTGCCTGAGAGTTTAACACCTGCTTCTGAGACTTATTTTATTCCAGAGCCTGTAACAACTGTTCAGGCATCACTGTCAACACCAAACGTAGATATTTTTAGGAACTTTTTGTTACCCATTCTGGACACAGGGAAGTTGTTGGTAGCAATCACTTAAGGTGAAAGTTGGCTACGTGGGCATTAATTTTCTCCTTCACCTACACCTGTGGGTTCCTTCTATGCCTCAGGTCATTAACCGATAATTGAATTACGGTGTCTAGACTCTCCATATTGCACCGTGCTGAAAAGCACCAACACTACACATATTAAACATGCTAAAACAAAAAAATCCCTCTCTTGAGAATGAATCAAAACATTCCCAGTTTCTGCACCTAAACCATCACTCTCCACTTCCATGGACAAGCTGCCATCGGTATCTTCCCTCTCCGTACCTTACATGGATCTCCAAGGAGCAAAGCCCTGCGTTCCGACTTCTCTGCTGATCTTTTCAGCTTTAAGGCTCTTTAGTTACCTGACCAGCATTTCACCTGCTGCTCCCGGCACACCTGTGCAAGCCGGGTGTGCTCCCAAAGCCGCAGAACGACAGGAGAGCGGCGGGAGGGATTTATTTGGAAACATTTTAACTGAAACTTCCTCTTTACACCCGCCCTTGCACCAAGCAGAGCTTTCCCGGGACGGCGCAACAGCCCCGGGCGCGACGCGGCGCCTGAGGGGAGCGAGCGGAGCTCCGGGAGCCCCCGCTGTGCCCGCACAGGCCGGGCCCGGGCCCTGCCCGGCTGCTGACTCAGCGCGGGGCCCTCAGCTCGGCGCCGCCGGCCCGGGCTCCCCTCACAGCGCGGCGGCACGGC
>VXBQ01011805.1:0-44097 GCA_013400175.1 Phainopepla nitens | reverse complement strand
GAAGGGAGAGATGAAGGGGGCTGTTTTGCCTACTTTTCAATGGTTTTCTGCCGAATTGCTAAGTCTTTTAGTTGAGCTAATATTTCTTGCATGCATTTATCGTTGGCATCCTGCTTTTTCTGTTGAAGTCCTTTCCCCTTTCTCTCATCTTCATCTTCCTCTTGTTTGGATGCAGAGGAATCAGATAAGTATGGATATAAATTGAGTTGTCTGTGCTTGCCCTGTGCTAGTCTTTTTTTTTTTTTTNNNCTAGTCTTTTTTTTTTTTTTTTGTGGTGTGAGCAGTCGCCACCTGCAGCTCTTGTCACTGTGCCATGGTTTGTGTCTGTGGGTGCAGTTTCTTGGCTCAGCGCGGCACCACCCACCAGCCCTTTCGTTTAGTCAGCCCTTTCCCCGCATCCCGGTAGGGGGTCTGCTGCTGCTTCCGTGTTTCTGCTGCACTGGAACAAACGGGAGCTGTTTCTCCCTTCATCGGCTGGGCATGGCCAAGCCCCAAAAAGGTACTAAATTGGCTTTGGGAGGAGGGTTTGGCGGCTTTGTGTTCCTCATTAAGACCTCCGTTTAAAGCAGCAATGGTGGCTGTGGGCGATCTTTTTTTCTGCCTGCATTTTTTGCAGCATATTAAAAACAGTTTTCCACAATCCCCCTAACTCTTTGGCTTCTTTCCCTTCTCGTCCACCTGCTATGACAGTGTCCCATAATAAATTTCCAATTTCTTGCCACTCCTTTGTACTAAAAATGAGAGAGGGCTCCATGATTTTTCCCCTCTTTTGAGTGCATGTTATCGGGGCTGTAATTTCTACTTCTTTAATTTTTTCACCTTTTGACAGGACACTGTATAACAAGCGGATTATGGCTTGTAACTCCATGGCAGTTTTTCTGGCCCCTCCCCCCCAGCCGGCCACCGCGCACGCTAGGATCTTTGTTTTAGCTCTGGGCGGGCCCACGTGGTCCCAAGTGGCTGCCAAGCTGACAGGGGGGTTTTTTTGTTGTTTGTTTGGTTGGTTTTTGTTGTTGTTGATCTCGCTGCCACTCCCCACAAGGCATTGGGTTTCTGCCGCCCATGCAGCATGGAGTGCTGCTGCGCTGCTCCCGCTGCTGCCCCTGCTGCCGCGGTTTGTGTCCAAGTTGTTTGAACTGAAGTTCAGCAGCACTCTGCCACTCCTGAGCTGCCTCGGCGCTCCCTGCTCAGCTCTGCACCACTTGCACTGCCTGCCAGGCTGTCTCTTTCAGGGGGGGTTGCTGCTAACGCCGCAGGCGCTGTGGAGTGTGCAGCTCTGAAAGTGGCTAAAAGGTTTTGCGGTTTTTTCCGGAGCCCACTAACAGGGCTATAATGTTCGTTCTTTTTGTTTTCTCATCTCTCTTTGAGAGGCTTAAATAACTGCCGCATCTAACGTGATCGTGGACTTACGTGGCAGAGGGTTTGTGGCCAATCAAACTCCAGACTCCAGCTGCTTTTGCCCGCTGTGCCTTCCCCTGCCTTCCCAGCTCCTCCGCTCCCAGAATTGAACTGGTTGTTCAATGCAGAGTCTTCCCAAACCGGCTTGCCAAAATTAAGTGAACCGGCAGTCCCTCAATAAAGTGAAAAAGGGGTGTCCCTGTTCGGGCGCCATTTGAAGAGGGTCCCGAATTCGAGGAGCTGGCCGGAGTTACCACTCACACTGATACAGCTTCATGGTAGATTCAGTTTATTTCATCACGGCTTTATCTTTTATACTGATAAAAATAGTTTACATTTTTTACTGTAGAACACTCTACCTAATTGGTCTCACTTCTTGACCTGTGTCTAATCTATTATATTATTGGTACAAATCCAAACAAAGAGGATAGAATTTCAGGCTTCTCCTACCCTCGTGACTCCATCCTTTCAAGGTGACTGCAAGGGCACAGGCCTCTGCAGGCCCTTGTAGGCCTCTGTTAGGCTTCTGAGGTCAAGCCTGGGTTGTCCAAGCTCTCCAGGGGCAGCTCGTGCCCGTGGTGAATAAGAAATTCTTCTACAGGCATACATTACATGTGTATGGGAAATACTCCATTAAATGACTTCTTGGAACCAGTCAGAAGAAAGACTTCTGTCATAGTTTGAATAATTCAGGGCTAGTTTCTTTTCTTTGGAAACTTCTTTTTTTCCTTGTCTAAAATCATATAAGATTGCTTCTTTATGGCAGAACCTGTAGAAAATACTCATTTGCTGCATGAACACAAGTGACAGTGTGGGTATAAAAGAAACTGTGATTTCTTTCACTGGAGCCGAGATGTCTCAAAAAGAAGTCTCGTCAAGAATGTTGCCAGTACAAACGAACATTTTTGTTCATGAGATTATCATTTGGGTGCATCTAGCACATCATCATGATTTTCATTAAATGGAAAATCAATCGAGGTAAAAACAGAGCCTGTGAATTTCTCTAGGGCATCAGGTACTGTTCCTCACTCAAAAGTGATGTTGGTTTTGCACTGCAGAGCATTCTCAATTCTCACATCAGAGCAACAAACATGAGTTCTTATAAAGGACAGCAGCCACAGCAGCCCAGCTTCAGTTTACACAAGTCTGACATTATTCTTCTCCCCAACCAATTATCTTCCATGCTCTCTTTAACGAGATTAAGGAATATTAGCAAATATTCAACATTTGACTGCTGTGAAAATGTGTGAGAAAAAATTAGAAGTCAATTGAAACAGCCTGTGTATGCAGAGAATTTTCAAATACGGTTCACTGTAGAAGGCTTGATTAGTTAGATATGATTGCAATCACTAATTCTCTTCTTTAGGGTCATGTCTGCTCAGATGCCCAGGAAATTTCACCTACACAGAAAATAGGCTGTGTGTGCTCCATAACCTAGTAGTGAAAAGCCTTCTTAAACACTGGTTTTGACCATAGCTCATACAAGGAGTTTTCTGTTTGGAATTATTTGTCTTTATTTAATATTTATTGCTTTATAGGATTTTTCTTAATCTATTTTAAAATGGTTTACAGTATAAAAGTGCTTGTAGAACTTTTGTAAAACTTGCATTTAATGAAAGAGTAGGCCAAAAGACCTTCTAGAAATCTGAAAACAATTAATACTCCTGACAGCTATTTTAGTTATTGGCACAAAAATACATGGCTCCAAATTAATTTATTTCATGTATGTCAGGTACCTTATACTGCAAGATCTCTCTATCTCTATTCTTCAGTTTCCTGTCTTTAATACTGTTGAAAGGACACTGTATCCATATACCCTCTCTCTCTCTCCCTCTCTCTATATAGATATATTTATACATATATATATGGGTATACTATATCCATATCCATATATTCAGTATCCATATACTGGACTTTATTTTTTTGGCTCAGTCTCTGACAACTGGGACCTGGATTACTTACTGTAGTCTATTGAAAACCATGTGACATCATTTTTCTCTGGCAAGTCATATGCATCATAATAAAAACTTCCTCAGTGAGAATCTTGGTAAAAACTCATCTGAAATTAATTGGTCTCCATACAGACACCAATATAAGACAAAGGAGCTGATACACTTTATCATAAAGAAAAGATCAGAATTGCTAATGGCATTTTCTGCAATGCAAAACTTAGGGGTTAGATGCAAGTTAATTGAATGCTTAATCTATTTCATTATAGAAATTCATGTACTCTGCCTTAAAAGAGCACCGCTATAGAAGATGATGTTGTCTTTCTTTTGATGCATCACCAGAAACTGAAAATGGCTTTTTAAAGAGTCTATTGGGGAAACAACATTTCCCACAATTTTTTTCATCCTTTTTCTTCCTTTCATCCAAAATGGATTTTTTTATTGATTTTGGAGCTATCATACATTTTACTTCACAGTAGCCTAGCACACTGAAACATTGCTGGGCGCATCTATCTCTTTTGCTCTCTGATATTTAGATTTTGGATTATATAGTCATTCATCTTCCTGTGTGAAAGCCTGCATAATTTTCCATCTGTGCAACCTATTAATAATATTTAGTTATACTTTCACATCAACTCTTTTTCTTACCAGTCAATCTTAATTAAAAATAAAAATCTACTTATGATTGTTTCAAATAAGCCTTTAATGTTTTGTTTCATGTAAAGAGGAGCATATTCTTTTGATTCCTATTTTCCCATTTTACATGTGAAGCAGTATCCAAAATTACTGCTGGCCAACAAAATACAGCTAATAGAAAAAACAGTTCTTAAAATATTTTTCGTCTCAATACATTTTCTCTTAAGAGTGGCTATCACTAAGTCTAGTTTCATTTAAGAGCTGGTCATGAGGGAGGTACATTTTTCTTATTTAAATGCACCTTTGTATTGAGAATCTACGTCTACTTGTACAGAAAATGTAGTTCTTGGAGCATGAACAACCTGACCTGAGAGCTACTGCCTGTGGATCAGATGGAAGGATTTACCTTAGAATGAGCTAATACTAATGCAGGGCATTTCTAAAATGCTGAGACCAAGCTGCATGTTCTTCTCTCTGCCTGGATTTGAGACTGCAGCCTGATACCACATCCAGGCTTGCATTCTAGAAGCTGGACACTGCATTTACTCATTCTCTCCATCTTCAGTGGAAAAGCCATTGAGAGAACGCAACAGCATCCTTGGCATCCTAGGTTTGTCTGGACATGTAACAAACCCAGCATCTTCGAATCAGGATTCTACTCAGCAAAAATGGCCTAGGAGCAAGAGTTTGTATTAAGAGTGAATCCCAGCAATGATACCATGCAAGTGTCCTATTCGTGTGTAACAAGATGTAGCAGAGAGAAAAATACTTAAAATTAGTTAAACAAAAGAATAGGATGGTATGATCTTGATTTTCATGTATTTTGCAATCTCAAATTCTAATATGTGTTAATGATATATTTACATCGGTCTAAGTATTAACATCTAAATTTATACAAACATTCATGTTTAGGATAGAGTTTTTTATTCATTCTTTAATACCTGCAGCTATGGTTAGATGGGAAATCAACATATCCAACACCAAGGTAAAAGAATCAAAAGCAGGAGACAGGGCAGAAATGCTCAAGGAATCATTAAGAACAACAGGCCTTCCCAACAACCAGCCTCAGCCAGAGAGTCCTTAGCAAGAAGGGAGAGAGGGAGAGTGCTTAAATTACTGTCTTTGTGAAAAATTAATAACATTTTTCCTAAGGAAGCTCTTCAGTTTATTTAACAAATCTTAGTTTTTGTTACATTGATCTTAGCTTTTGTCCAGCTTCTTTGCACAGTGGGAGCTGTATGCAAGCAATGGTTAGAAGCTCCCACTCCCTGAATTTCTTACTACTGTGATGAAGTTCTTCAAGTGGAGGCATAAAAGTTACGCAGCAGTGTCACTCCCACTGGGTTTGTGAGAGGCATAATTCTCCTCTCTCACAAAAAAACCCCACCAATAAAACACATTTCATAGGCCAGAAGAGACCATCTCCCTACTAGCTATCTTTACTAGAAGGGCCCTTGAACACCCTTGAGTTTATTTATGCAGCTGATATTGGCAAGCCTTGTTTTTTCCTCTTACTGGTGATTGTTGCTATTTTAGGGGAAATGCTGTTTGAAACAAAAGCACCTGTAATCATCGACACTTCATAAAGTGTCCTTAGGCACAAAAGCAGCCAAGCAATGGATGCCTCCTCATACATTTGCATATATTTTCTTTCTTTATTCAGAGGAAGCTATTAGACATACAGAATGGTTGAGAATGCTGATATATAAAGACAATGGCATGATATATTTAAATTAGCCTTTCCCTCACCCAAGCAATACTGCTTAGAATGTTATTTTTCATGTAGCACAAAAAGAAATTTCCACACAACTACACTGTCATGAACTGAGATTATAGCAGCATATCCTACAAATAACAGCTCAGGTTGGTAGATGTCCAGACATGGTCCCTAATGAACTAATATTTCCACCAATGGTAACATTGTATGTACAACCCCAGACCTCAGGTGATACCCTGAAAACTTAAGTTCCTCTCTTTCTTCTGAGTAAATTAACAATTTTTCTTTTAAAATTATAGCAGTATTTGGGGTTTTTTATGCTTTCCTGAGGAATAATACATTTGTACTCTCTTACTGAACTTCTGCCCCTGGAATTTTTCCAGTTAGCATCATATCACTGTACAGGAAAGGAAACCATAACTGGTCACAAGTTTTCTACAAGTGTTCCTAAATTCTCCTCTTCCCCAAATAATACATCAAACACCTGAAAAAGGTAGCAACACACAAAGTAAGACTATCAAATTAATTGTAGATTTGAATACTATCTTATTACTAAAACTTGGGAAAAAGCTTTATATAGTAAACATTGGCTAACCTAATATTGTTATTTTAATACCAAGATGAACTTCTGAAATCATAATCACTAGAACTACTGTAAAATTAAATAACATAGTGAAGGGAAAATAGAGCATTAAATAGTCTTATATAACAAACGGCTTCCTTAAAAGAAGACTCTAGTTGCAAATATGTAAAATATTAATCAACTTCTAAAAAAATAAACCAGAAAACTGTCACAAGCTTATAGCTCTCATACAGCCTATAAAAGCATTATCATTTTGTAGTTGTAATTAGCTCTCCCAAACCAAATATATTCAGGAACTTACATTCATTTTGCCCTCCTGCTACTACCACCCTTTATCTGAAACAATTATTTCACTTTCTTCTCTGGTGCCTGCTCCCAAAGCAGTAATCACACTCCTCAAGATTAATTGTACTGCATTTAACATGCCAAACTCTCTCTGTACCCTGCACATGATAGGCTTTACATTTTTTAATTACCCTACCTCCACCTGTCCCAGTTCAAATTCCTTTTCCATAAGCATGGCTAAACAAAGTGTCAGGTGAGGTTCTTGCACCATGCTGTACCACGATGAATGCCCACCTATCTGTACCCAACTGCAGTTTCAGAGTGGCTAACACCACAGCCTTTTTTGTGGACTCAGCATACTGATACTTTTGATACATGGAGTTCTAGTAGGTTTGGGTTTTTTCTTACTTGTTAATTTGTCATTGAAGGGGTCAACTCAGTGCAGAAACTGGTATCCTACAAAAAACTCCAAGTCCCAGAATTTCTCTGTCCCTCAAGCCACGTACACACAACATTAGAATGAAAGGCTGGGCTCATATTGTATCTCCTAGGTCCAAGGACACGTGTTGATGACAACAGTGACAGCAATTACTATCATTTTTACTATTATTATTATTATTACTGCTAGTGTGTGGGGTTTTTTCAGTTCAACATACTCACACCAAAAAAAAACAAACCCAAAAAACCCACCCTCCATGTTGTAGCCCACTACTGTAGCAGTTCTAAGCTACAAAATGGAGTTTGTCTGCAATGTGCAGCACAAGGATGCAGTATGAGAGCATATGGGACTGTTTGAAAGTGCAAAGCCTGTGGGAGAGAACTGCTACCAGCACTGTCCAAACTGGCGGCCAGGAATGGTATTTGAAGCGCTCTGTTTTCTAAGCCACACCTAACCCTTTTCTTGAAGGGCATCAAAGCTCATCAGGAAGCATGCTAAAAATCAAGCAGTAAAATTTAATCAAATATCTAGCAGTCTACAAGTAATCTAAAGGAATGATCCTGCACTTCTGAAAATTGAGTTTCATTACATGTCTGTTATTATAATCTACAAGATTTTATCCTTTTGCATTTGCAAGCTTGCCAAAGGACTATTGGCTGAAATGAACTGGTGAGCTCCTGATTAATTCCAGGATGTACTCCACTTTTCGGCAGCTCAGGCTGATTATTTTTTTAATTATTTGCTTTATGGAAAAAAGTAAACATATTTGCTCCCTTTTCCCAGCAAAAGGAATAGGTTCAACTGTGGCACATCTCCAAGAAGCACTCCTTTCCTCCAGCAAATATCAAACTGGGACACCAGATTCAGTGAAACTTTCTTACTATCCTAAACTTGTTTGTGCCAGACACATTTGGAAACTATTCAAATGTGAATTTAAAGAGTTTTGTGCCTCTAGTTACATGGTAGTGCTTTGAGTTGGTTTGGTTTTGTTTTATTTTTTTTTTCTAAAAGGAGAGGATTTGCTTCTTCTTCATTCATTGAAATGATAAAATACCTTAAAGAATATATTTTCTCTCTTGTACCTCTTGTTCTGTCAAAAGACATAGTATAACAAAAAGCATATCCCTGTAAGTATTCCACAAAATAACCAAACCTCTGAGCTTATTCTCCTCTCAACAACTGAAAGAAAGTAATAGGAGCTAGAGACTTTTTGTGATAAAAACCCATTATCTCTCAGCAGTTTAAGAGGCAGTTTATTTATTATTTATCCAGTTTTCCATTCGTTCTAGCATTCCCTTCGACTGTAATAATTACATCTGCAAGATTGAAAAAAAAGATTACTTTTTAAAGTTATTTTCATTCCTTTTCCTTTGCTAGAACTTTTTGACCAAGCTTCCTCTGACTCTGGAATTAAATGACAGCCATAGACTGAAAACACAAAACTTGAAGACTCCTCCAATATTAGCAACCTTATGACTTGCACTCAAAGAACAACACTTAGAAGAAAATAACCCCAAACAGCTACTTTTCAGAAGCACTGCACAACTCCCGACCTACCACTACTGTGTAGAAGCACAGAAGAGTTGGTTATGAAGCCAAACCTACCAATTAAACTGATGGATATTCCTTCCTCTCTCCCAAAGACAGTTAATTGTAGAATTCTTGTGAAGAAGTAGAAGAAAAAAATACTCCCACATTTACATTTAGAGAGGTAAAAATCCCATTCTATTATGGTCTGTTTGAAAATATCCATGTACACAGAAACATGCACTGAACCTTGCCAGATTTAGCTTCTGACATCAGATGCAAAGCAATATGTGTGAGCATGCAGTCTACAATGCAGGAATGCTTTAACAGAAAAAAGAACCAGAAAATCCTTCAATATGCTCAGTCTCAGCAATGCAGTCCAACAGCACAATGATTTCTGAGAAGTAGCACTACATTCTCTCAGAAAAATAACTATTCATTTTATATGAGAAAGCTCTGGCCAGACTGAAATCCCTCATTCTGAGGATGAATTCAATCATAAACAAACTCCTGAAGGGAAATCATGCAAGAGAGAGATTTTGGAGAAAAAAAATAAAAATACAAAATTTCTTTCCTACTTCAGAAAAACAGCTATTTAGGTCTCCTTGGTATATCATAAAATGAAATTCCATTAAAGAAAAGCCATATTATTCTATAGAATACGAGATGTAAACTCCTCTCAGGTGTATAAACATTTATTCTTTTGAAGTATTGTTTCCTAAATAGTGAAAATTCACTTCACTTTTACTAGAACTGTTGGTAATGCTGGTGAAAATCTCAGAAGTTTCATCATCTGCATCTATTTTTAAAGAATGTTAACAACTCCCCTATTATGCTAGCTCCAACAAGCTAAGTATTTTTAAAAAGCAAACTGGTTTTCTTGCAGGTTTTTTTATTATTTTTTCCAAAAGGTATGACTAGAGAAAATTCTAGAAAAGATAGCTTTTTTTATATCAGCTGTGAGTTAATGAATTATTCATCTAAGTAACTACTCATTGCCACCTATAATTCTTCTTCAGTGTGTCTCTGCATCTTAGCCACACTTCCCAAGCTACTGAGGATGGATTCAGGTTCACTTCCCCAGTAGAACACCAAAACACCTCATTTTCTTACAGTGGATTTTATCACAAATTATTTTTGCCTGAATGCCCTTCTCTAAAATCTCATCAAAGCTTTTCGCAGGAAAAAATATTTTACCATTTATAGTTTCTCTTCTTTTAATTAATAACCTAGGATATAATTGCAATATGACATTTCAGAGAGTGCAATTACAGTTTAATAAACCATGTGGGGCATTTAAAGGCAAAGTGTTTTCAAGTATTCTGCTTTATTTGTATACTCTTTGACATGCTTTGTGGTTTAGTCTGATGTGGCTTTTCTAATTAGAAATAAACAGAAGTTAATCATTCAGGAAGCAAAGGGAAAGACAGAGCCAGAAAAAAACCTCAACCTATTTTGCAGTTAGACATTTATTCCTGGCAAGAATTTAGACACAGTTTATCTTTTTTTTTTTTTTTTTTTTTTGCAAATGGACTGAAGAAATAGAGTGACACTACAAGAAGGGGGGAGAAATCCTAACAAATAATACAGAAACTTTAAGAAAAATGTTCTGTTAATGTTTCTTCAAGAGTCTATATATTGCTTCTGTCCAAATTGCGTTTTCTGAGCAGTAACTTGGAGAGTTCTTCCATAGAGAACAATAAACATAGTTAGTTAACCAGATGATTCAGAATTGAAGAATTTGATAAGGATATTACCCAAGTTGTAAATGGACTCTGCATGACTCATTTGTTACTTAACAAAATCTGTGGTATCATTCCATTACTCACTCTCTAATATTTTGGGACTATCTCCAGTGGGGACAATTACTTGCGAAAAAAGTACAATCAAGTTATCTAGGAACAAGGTCAGATGTACATACAATTGAAAGACTTTGTTAAATAAAGCAAATGTTCAGTTACTGTCTTGCAGGAAGCTCAGAGAAGATAAGGAAGCTGTGAGCATGGGAAGTTGTTGACAGACTTCATAGTACTGAGCAAAAACCAAATAAAATAGTCATAATACTGAATAAATACTGATTTAAAGCATGTAATTTAGCCTCCACTTCCAAACTACTATTTTCCATAGTAAGTCACAATCAGAATTGTCAAGATATTTGAGTGCTCTCTGCTACAGACAGGCATCTCAGGACCTTCTCAAAATGACTAACTTTGATAATCATTTATCCTGAAAGTATGATCTTTTCCTACTTCAGACTACTTCTTAAGTCAACTATTTTTACAACAAGTATTTATTGTGAAGAAACATGATCTGAATTATGGAAAAAAATGAAGAAACTGGACTAACTCCCTAAGGAAAAATAACTACGTATTTTTTCAATGTGAGAAAATAAAAGTTATTTTTATTCTTATAGTAATGACAGGATAGAAAGTGATATATCAACTATTTTTTGCAGTTCCCTAATTCCCCTTGTAAAATCTTACCTTGAAATATTGATTTTCCACTATTATCTCAGTAAGTTGCTAACTATTCTAACTAAATATGTGTAAATTAGCAACCTAAGGGTTTTGAGAAGCATGTAGTGTGTCTTCCTTCTTGCTGTGTGTATCTTCCAGGTGCCTTAATTATTATTTGACTACTTCATTCTATTTCTTTCTTTGGTTGTTTTATATTGTGTCATTTAAGTGTTTGCTAGAATGGGCCCCTCAAGGAATATCAATTGTTCACTCAGACCCTCAACATTCTCACCACCAATTTAGTGATATTGAAACAGAGAACTACAAGGTATGTTTAGTTACATTCAGCACTACATGTATGATTCAACCTTAAGAACCTTTGCAGAAATAGCCCAGTCTGGAAAGACCTTTCTTTCTCTTTTTTCCCTCCTCTTCAATTTGTTACTCTCATCTAATAAAGAACTTTTCAAATGCAATGACTTTAAATCCACAGCTGCTAGGAGGACCACAGAAACGCCCGTGACCACCAGGTGCTTGCCTTATGCTTGTACTGGGAGATTTTCTTTTGTAAATTTCACATTAAACTTTAAATGAAATATTTTGGTTGAGAAGGTGGTCAAAAGTAGTTGGTGGAGCAAACATACACAAAGTCTCCTCCCTCAGTTCTAGTAAGTGGAAACTAGTTGTTTTATGTCCTCATGTCCCCAGAACCTGTGGGAGCTGCTAGAGTTGCAAGGCAGATGGCCAAGAGGAGGATGAAAAGAAGACGGATGAAGGAAAGAAGGAATTTGACGGACAATCCAAGATGGTGTTCATCTAATTCTTCATGGTTCTATTTTCCTGTTTCTTTCCTTCTGTGTCTCTCTTTGTTCCAGATTGAAAATCAGGAATGCCTTTTTCCAAGACATTTTACAATTTCATAAGCAAACTAAATGAAAATATTAATTCTGTTTTTATGGAGTTTAAAATGGTGAGCAAAATAAGTATTCATTGATAATAGTGAAAATGCTAAACAAAACATGCTTATCCCTGCAAAAAAAGGGCTTTCTGGTTACGTAACTCTACCATCATAAAGGCAAAAATTTTTTTTCACAACAGTCCAAAACTATTTGGAATTTATCTTCTTCAGTTCCTGACCCGCCCCCTACATTTTATCTCTGTTTCTCAACCTCCTTACTCCATTCCTGAAACCTGTTCTAATATGCATGTAAACCATTACTAAAAAGCATATAATTAGACTTAAATCAATAGCCGGATATCTGGATTGTGAGGTAGCAAAAGTCAGGCAATTCCACAGAAATAGTCCCTGAGGGATATCCTCTGCTGCTCTACAAGGTTTTAGATTTTACTTTCTGCATTTTGACTGATTAATTCAAAATGTACCTTGGCATTTTTGCTGCTTATAATGAAAAAGGTTTGCAACATTCATCAAGATAGACTTACATTTGCCCAATATTTCTAATACAAACACTACCATAAATTTTCTGAATTACCGAGCAGATTTTTATTATTTCACACACACACACACATTCTCTGTTGGTAAAAACAGTAGCTTTTTAATGTTTTTTAATGAGAATTCAAAATCTATTTATCTGACTTAATCAGTTCATTGAGCATTCTCTTTGTTCCTCTAATCCCATGAATGGGGATGTCAAGGCATGTGATAGCGCACAGCTGTGACAATAATCTCAGGAGGTTATCCATTGCTGCCATTTATAATAACTAATGCATTTTAGTACTAACGAGACAGTCATACTCATTACAGGGGAAATCTACTCCTCCCTACGCATAAGAGCAAGAGCAGCAGCTGGCTTTGGGCAAGGAATTATGGAGGTCTTTGGGGTATAGAACCCGTTTGTAAAATGGGAGCTGACTCTGTAGTCCTCCAGAAAGGTCCAGTTACTCCATCACCTCTTTTTCTTTAACATCTAGACTAAGGAGCAAATCATAATTATCTCTTAGTTTACCTTCAGAATTTCCTCCTGTTATACCACATTCAGAAGCTGCCATGGACTTACTGCTCTACTCTACCACTGAGTATGAGTGTTACTAGGACTCACCAAGAAAAAGAACCTTCCATATCCAGTCATGGATAGCTTTCAGGATATACCTGCACATGGCATACATAACATTAGACTCTGAATGAATGGTTGTATGAATTAAAAATCATGTCCATTTTTACTTCAAAGATTAGAATCTTCAATTAGCCTACCCTGCAAAAGAAACTCTTTTCAGAGCTGTTCAGCACCAGCAAAGACCACAAGAACTTTAATCAGGGAAAACCTCTTTTAGTTGTTTCAATCTAATTTTAGTTTCTTGCACACAAAACTGAATATTTTTTGCCACAATCAGTTGATACATGTATGTAAAAGCTACGTTAGGGTAAAAGATACTGCAACAGCAAAGAAAATTTTTTTTCTCTGGAGATAAAAATGTAAGCTGTCCCACTTATTAAGTACACCTACTATGTTTTTTTAAACAGTTTCCTCCTATTCCAGTTTCCAATTCACATCAATAACCTTCCCTGATACTCACCCTGCTTCTCTTTACAATTTCATCAGTGTCTGAAGTTGTACTTCATTATGAACAAGAAAAAGCTTCAATATGCTTCAAAGGATTGTGCAATGCTGATTAGCATTCATTTAAATAATGTGTGCACTCAACAAGGCAGGTAAAATAAGTCAATACAGTTATCATGAGTGTTCAGTCAATTGGTTTCCGGAGAACTACACTATTGTTTCAAGTAAGGCAACTTTTGCCTCTTTTCTCAAGTTATTAAGAAAGAAAAAAGTTGAGCCATTATCCTTCAGCCTTAAACAGAGACGATGACTCGGTTTTCTCACTGAATTGCAGTTCCAAACCTTCAAAGAACAACGGAAAACTAGGGCTATCATAGAAGGATTGTCTTTCAGGGGTTTTCACTGTCAGGTTTGAATTGGCTGGGTTTTTTTTGGGGGGGGGTTGTTTGTTTGTTTGTTTGTTTGTTTTCCAAATCCAATAGTTAACGTGCATTAGTAATTTTTTTTTCTTTTACATTTTATCTTACATGGAGCATGTGGTTGCCTTTACCTACACAACTGAAAACACTTCTGGGATTTCTACTTAAGCTTAGGTTTGCTGCCATTATTTAAGCATTCTTATTCATGTTTATGCTCTATGGCTGCAGAAACGTTATGAATATCAATCACTAAAGTCACTTTAAGTCCCATCTCAACAAAGCAGCACAATATAACCTCTGTGAAGTGACTAGGTCCTTGCTAAATGCAGCTTGAGGTAGCAGAACAAGTTCTGTTCAGCAATATGTAGAGAAATAATAAATTCCTTTAATGCATTAGAGTTACTTGAGAGCCTTACTTAGTGACACTGAGATCAGAATGTCACCCTAAATAGCAGTAGATGAGAAAGCACAGTACATGCAATGATGCTTACCTGTTTTTCCTAGAGGTGACATCTAAAAGAGCTATTATTACAGAACTGAAGAAATAAGTTTGAAGAAATATGATATCCAAATTCCTATTAACTTCTCCTAGAGGTGAACGTCAGAGGCTGCAGAATCAGACTCCCCTTTTTTAATGTGATAAATGGTTGTTTGTAAGCTTTATTTGCTAACCACATGATCATATAGCCCAAAGCAGCAACCACAGATACCACAAATTATTTTAAAAGACAGGTTAATTTCCATGCCCCATTTTTTGAGTGGCACATTTTAATGGCTGCTCAGTCCGATGTCTTGGATAACACGTCCCATCTTTGAAAAGTGCATCATTCTGCACAGATAATTGTACTGACTAGAAACTGTGTCTCCCCATCAGAACTGATTGAGGAATTCATTCACTCCATTTGGTGGTAGGTTTGAAATCATCTTGGGTCCGTGACTCACTCCATTAACTAAAGTCAAGTCACCTCCCAATAAAATATTCAGGGCTTTTTGAGCAACAGGGAAAAATTATGTAAGCAATTAAAGATAGCATAAGTGTCAATTTAATCACAATGTAGTCTAGTAAGAATGGAGTTATTTCATAGATACCTGTTGTATGCCCTCAGAAGAACTCACGTGCAAGAGAAATTATTAAGTAACAAATCCAGGTGGGTAGAAGTGACAGGGACCAGATTTGCCTTGTGCAGTGAAGTGTGAAGAGAGTGGGAGCTTCTTTTCCAGCTGTAATGAATTCAGTGCAAGCACATTAACAAGCCACTTACTTCTATTTTGATTTGTCTTTACCATCAATTAGATAACTTTTATTTATGCCTTAGGGCTGTGCTCTGTTGGCACTTGCTGTGCACTGTTACCTCTGTGAATTTATTAGTCAAAGATGTAATTTAATCAGTGATTTCAATTTACCACCAGCAAATCACATTTACTGTCATTATTTCCGATAACGTTTTTCAACCGTGTGGTGCTTTGCTGTGTTTCATTTTTAAGTAGTGTCTTCAATATTTGCCAGTCTGATCACATTAGGCCTCAATCTGTGTCAAAGAATGTTCTAGCCTCCTGAGTTCTAACTCTCTACTACTCCACAACACACCCCACATGCTAAAAACATAATCAAATTTTAAACTAAGGCCTCATGACAGCTGCTTTTCTACCTCTGTTGCAGTTCTGTTACTTTCTGGATACTGTTCCCAATGGTCTCAACAAAACAACTGATATCCACTAAACCCGTGTGAGTAGAGTAAGGATGAAAAAAGATAATGGAACCGGTGCTTTGAGCTTCCCCTCAGGCACCTTTTATCATTACTTTGCAATATTAACATTCCCAGTGAATCACTGGCACTGAAGTATTCAAGGAGCAGTTACCATAATAAATATGCCATCTGATTTTCAAGGCTATTCAAGTTGACTATGCCAAACAGCCCCTCTAGTGGCTTCCACTTTGAAGTACCTGCAGCAGGAAAGACTTCTTGAAGTTCCCACCTACCAATGCTGCTAACAACCTTGCTTGGGGGATGAACTGAAAGAGGTGAGAAGGGCCCTGAGTCACAACAAAAGAGGCCCCTACAAGGGATCCTACAGGGTCTGCAAATACTCCTCAGATATTTTCGAGGCCTCTGTTTGCAAATTAAGGGTAAATTATTTCCTTAAAGGCTTAATTCCTTTGTCATCTGTTTTTCTGTGGCATAGGGAAACAAGGATCAATATGATTTTTTAATACATAAAATAATAAAACCAAAGGAAGATTGAAGCACTTCCTCCATATAAACATGATGTCCACAATTTTTAAAATTCAGGTCAACATGAATAGCTGACTGTTTTGCATTTAAGTGCAAGGCAGTGAACAAAAGGATGCTGCAACACTGGTCTTCAAAGGAAATGAAAAGAAAAACATGAGACAAATGGTGAAAGATTAATAAATAACAAATCAATTAGGACTTAAAAGGTCCTTTAATGCAGGAAAAAATTAAAATTTACTTATTAAATTTACTTAGTTATTTATATTTACTATTAAATTTACTTATTAAAAGCAGGTTCTCTCATCCCAACATTTCATGATACTCTTTGTTTGATATTAAAATTAAAACAGTGATTACAGATTAATGTTTCTAGATAATTTTCTATATGTATAAAGTGTAATTCAGATGTTAAACATCAAGCTGTTACTGAACAGTATTATGTGTTTTATTGCTTGTGTTGGGTAAACATAATTTTTTACTGTGATTTTATTTATTAAGGGTTAAAAGCTGATTTGGCCATTGTATCTCAAAATATATAAGAAATAAACGTCTGAATAACAGAATTTGATAATTTTTTTAATAAGTAAAGACTGTTAATAACTGAGAAAGTGAGTAAGAGCAAAAGTACTTGTAAGTATTAATGACTATTTGTTCTACAATTTAGTTCTTCATGTGCACATTTATAATTAGGAAGATTTATGGAAAGCAAAGCAAATCAAATCCATTAGGTAATATTAAATTGGAATATTATTTTCCCGAGGTTCAAAAGACTTCTTAACATGGTGCAAATAAGTGACAGCAAAAATATTCATTCTTCAAAGGAAAGAGATGTTTAAATTCATTTGGGGAATCTGCACATTTTCTGTAAATGAGATTTAAAATATAAAAGTTACCACACCTACAGCAGGTCTGTAGGGTTCACAAGGCTCAGTCTCATTACTTTAAATAACCTGTGTCAAATCCTCAGATGCACCAACCTGCTTTTTTGGCAGGTCAATAGGGACAGATTAGGCAGACTGTCCTGCCTGGCACTCCTAAACTTCACCTTTCTATCACCCAGTACAACTAGTATATTAAAGGAAATAATATGGTCAGGGGTCTGTTTTACTAAGTATAGTAATCAATTCAGACACAGAACAGACCCCCAAAAAGGACAACTAGGCCTACATCAGCACAAACTTCATCCGAATCAGAAGCTGCAGTCAAGCAATTTTGGGCAGTTAGAAATCTAGGCAACTGTCTTTACCTGTTTTTGTCAATGATTTTGGCTATCTGCCTGCTATAATCACCAAACTGTAGCAAATTCCCAAAATCAATTAAGGTCCCAGATTAACATTTTGTAAAATAATAGAGTAAAATGAGCTTTCAGTTTAATGGAAGAGTCTTTAAGGTGAACCGAAGCAAATAGGGTAGGAATGAAAAGCCTTAAAAGCCCTCAGAGGACAAAACATGATATCCTCAAAAGCTTGCTTCTTAGTTCATAGCATACAAAATAGTGTAAGGAAATTGTGTCTAATTTGCTACAATTTTATTTCCTTACTTGCTTGATCTTTTATCTGTAACACACCATGAATAAAGTTCCATATAATATATTTAATTTGTGCTAGCATTCATTCTCCTATTGAAAAACAAAATTATCTAAGTGTTCCTAAGGTTGAATCTTGCTGTATTTAAAAAAAAGGAAAATGAATTCATAAATGAATGAATTGAAAACAAACAACAAAACCAAAAAGCCAGTGACAAAAACCCCCCACCAAAACTAGTTTCAGAGCTTTCCAAATATCCAGATGGCATTATCAGCTGGGCAGTGACATTTTCCTGCATTATGTGCCTTCAAAAGTCAGAAGACCTAGGTATACCACATCACACAGTATAGGCAGAATAATCTCAGTGCTAACCAATAATAAATTGGGTATTACAGATTTCAGAGGTATTATCACAAAAATAACCCTTTGTACTTCATCAGTGCAATCAAAATAACATTCAAAGAAATAATTTAAGTTCTGGACCTCTCAGAGGACTGAAAACAAATTCTATTCCATTTGCAGAAAAATCTGGCCAAGAAAATTCATTTTTGATCAAAGGCCCTATGTATTTAGGGTTTGCATACATATTATAAGTTATCTGAGGGACCTACTAATGCTAGTAAGATCCATAAAGCACAGACTAATAAAAGGTTATCTTCTTCAATATTTAAAGAATTAAAATGACTTAATCAGAAGTCATCATTATGCAAAGGTAACACAGCAACTGAGCAGCTAAATAGTTCATGACTTCCACCTCCATTCTGCCTCTTAAATGACATATTTCTAACACAATTACTAAAATAACAATATACTGCAAGGCAGCACAAACTTTTTGAGGATGCCAAAAACTCTTATCTCCCACAGAGGACACTGGGAAGTGGCAGCATTCTGCATCTTGAAGGATCATGCGGGGAAGTTTCACCTAAAACCCATGGGAAACAGGCTGTCCTAACACAGTGATCCTTGGATGGTTAAAACACACACGGAAAAAGCTCAGATGCTTTTTTGATGAGAGAAATTAAATGGAATGAAGGCAAGCATCTGTTCAGAAGAGGACCATGCACATAGCCAGAAACAGAGAATATCTAAAGGCAGCATGCTTGCTTCTGGATTACTTTTTTTCTTTTTTTTTTTTTTTAATACAACACTGCAAAATTAAAAACTTTGCAAATTAGTTTCCTTGAAGGGTCTCCAAAAACTTGGACTTCCAAAGGGTGATATCTACAAAACAATAAATGCTAATTTTACAAAATTCTTTGTAAAGACATATGAAAAGGAAGCTCAGCCTAATTCACCACTTAGGCAGTGAAGGAGTGTTTCTTCCAGCATTTCTCTGTGGCCTGTGTCAACCTCATTATTCTTAATAAGACAAGGATGCTTTGACACATTTCATTTTCTGTAATAGTCAAAATTGTTGATGTTGGAAAAGCTTTTCAGGCACATGACCTCCCTCTAACTGCAAGTCAGCTCTTGTTTACAAGTGCTGGTATTGTGCTATGCTGGTATCATTATCTATATTATCTGCAGCATAGGTTGCATTATAGCTTTATTTTTTAATGACTTTTTTTCCCTTTGGATGAAAATTCTGTTTGCATGATACCTAAAAACAGTCTCCAGACAAAACAATATTGGCATTTTTTAATTTTCCAACCTATTATTACTAATAGGACTTCATATTTCTGCCCCAAGTTGTTCGCTGGTACCCAAGTGCTATATAAACAGTAATTAATTATGTTTCTCAACATGCTGGTGAGGTACCATGGCAATTATTTTCATCCTAGAGAAGATTAACAAGAGATTAAATGATTTGTTCAAGGATGCAGAAACAAATCAGTGATTCAGATGGAAGGTTTGAATCTTGGGTTCCTGCTTTTATTGATGTCCAACACTTCCTTTCCTTTTGCTGGAGAGAAACAATCATAAAATTTTTAATGAGTTATTTGTTTAACATGTAACTGTGCATTACACAGACTATCAGTATCAGTGTGCATAAATACATCGTCACCCACCCAACCATTTCATCTTCACTCCAGGATAAGTAACTTCAGCAGTAATGAAAAATGAGATGTATCAGAGAGAGATCAGAGGTTAATTGTTATCACATTAGACTCTAAAAATATGCTCCCCTTTAACACCTCATGACAGATGCCAAAAGAACACACAGATCTGCCACAAGGGAAGAAAAGATGCTAATTTGCAGATAAGCCAACTATAGTAATAAAGTCAGTTTTTGCTGTTTCTTAATAACGAGCTGTCAGCTGGCGGGATGACAGCGTGGTTTGACACCAAACTACTCACAGAGAGCTGCTGTGCTGTGACGACACTCATCTCCTTCACTCCTCTGGGATATTTCAATTCCATTATGTACAAAATAGAACCAATTTCCTTGGTAGAACAAAATAACTTTGAAACCCTTAATATAATTCTGTGGGGTGAGTGGGCATGAGGGAAAACACTTCATAAGGAAACAAAATCACATTACATCATCATTTCTCACAAATACACTCTGCCTGGTATCCTCCCTTCTTCTTCCCCTTGTCCCGGGGCACAACACAGCACTGTGCAGTCCATTGCCTTATGAATCTTCTTCAAGTACCCAATTATCCTAGCACACCAGACTTGTCATTACCAGGACAGCTGTGTGCAGCATGCAGTATATGCTGTCAGAGGTGAAAGATTGTACACAGGCACCCTTTATTTCCATTAGAATATGGAAAGGGAAGGGGAAGGAAGACAGACACAGACATGCACACACCCCAACAAACAACTTTGCTAAAGATGTTGATTAAAAGCAGAAGTTAAGATAATTTTTTTTAAGTAGCAATATAATTGCCAGACATTCCAGTGCTGTTTATGCCTCTAGCAATAGTTCTCCTGTGTATTTTTTGTCATGATAATCAATGAGGTGGTGTAAGTACATTTTGAGCACTTTTAAACAGACTTGAATAAAACATTCCATCAGCCTGAAGTTCCTCCAGAAGAATTAAGGTTCATATTTTCTTTCCTCTGACAGATTTTCTTCTTTTTAAAAAATAAATGCCTCATTACTTTTCACAAACAGAAACTCAGCCACAAAATCTCACAGGATATCTCCACAGCGAATTAGTTGTGCTAGTTTAAATAGCCTCCCATGTATAGAAAGGCACACAAAAGTGATATGGGACACTCACCCTCAAGGTGAACAATACTGGCTAAGCACAGATGTCTGACCCAGGACACAACTGGCAAACTGAATTGTGATGGATCAAACCTGGCACTTGCATGGCGGGAAGTAACTGATGTTACCCCTCTGAGCATATGTTCATACAAGGTGACATATGCCCTCAGTTCCTACTAAAGCCAATGAAAACCATACCCTGGAAATATCACAGTCAATATCTCACTGGATGAGTTTTTTTTAAGGACAAACCTGCAGGACAGATGAGTGGTCACAATTCTTAAGAATGTGCTGCAGATTTTCTAATTACACACTGTTTGGCATTTATGTTCTTCATCTCACTTCCTCCTTCTTGAATTATCCCAAATTATCCCTTGCCAATTCTTCATGTGATCATACAGTTCATTACAGCTGTAAATTTACAGCTGTAAATGTATACATCCTCTTTCCACAACCTATCATTATTAGGAAACCAAACAGTACAAAAATATCTAGAATAAAAGTGAAATAGTGAGATTTCTTCTTCCTTGAGTAATGGATTTTCTATTTTAAACCAATGTATAATAAGCTGGCAGAAAATAATAATTAAAGAGTGTTACGGATTCTTTCCAAAGAAAGCAGGCTGAAAAGGTTGTGCTATAACTCCTAATTCACAATTTATTTAATTTACATTAATAGACACAAATGGAGGCAACCTGAAACCTCTGGTCACTTGAGAAGATATATCTTCCCAGTCTGAAATGGAGGAGAAGGGGAGCAGCTGCAGAGAGAGAAGGGAAGTAAGCAGAGAACTCCCACCTCTCCTTTGCAAAGTGGCAATGAGGTGTTTATTACTCAGCATCAGCTGCTGACTTTTCACAGGATGATACAACACACAAAGCTTCTGAACCCAATCTAGAGGTAATACCCTGTGCAGACACAGCGCATTTATGTTTATAAAGGACATAGGAGGCTGAGGTTATGGGGAGTCAGTGCAGAAGCCTTTTATTTCATGCTGCACATAGGGACAAACACTGGTTCCTTGGAAGAGCTGTACGAAACCTGTGCTCTGAAATCAGTGTCCTGTCATGAAACATGATTGCGCTGTTCTCTGTTCTCCTGTTTGGAAACACCACTCCTTACTGCAAAAGAAGCGCTCAGAAAAGCAAAAAATGGTAGACAGGGAATAAGCACTGAAAGGTAAGGGTTCAGAAAAATGTTTAAAAAATAGGCACTAAAACACTCTTCAGTATCAAACATTTTGATCCTTCATTACTTTTCTCCACTGCAAAGGCCCAGGATCATCACTCTGTCTCCTTCCTAAGAGCATATTCACACCAATGTCAACAACAGACTTAAGCCTGTTTGAAAAAAGATCTTTGGAGATGATGTGGGAATTATGACAGTGAGATAAGGGTGTGGAGAAGGGTGGAAAAACAAATAACAGCAGCAATAAGAAAGTGAGTTTTAAAAAGCTAAACTCTATATTTATGTATTGTAGGAGCAGCTCTGACAAAAACCAAACCCAGCAGTTAAGCTGACAAATACAAAATATGCATAATTTTCACTAGTTATGGAAACTGCAGCTGTTTTATAGCAGAAGGTTATGAATTTCCATATGGCTTAGATTATTGTAATTTCTTTTAAAAAACTAACAGCAAACTAACAACCAATTATAATTCTCATCTCTCTGACAATGACATTTCTCTACGTAATGCGAACTGCTTTCATTTTAAATTATGCATTATCATTTTTTTCACAAAAAACCTAATACTTACAAATTTTTTAAAAATACTTACAAATTGCACAGCTTATCATATATTCCTAAAGTAAATATCCTCTTGTGAAGCTGCAAGGTCAGAGGTGTAGAATGCACACATTACATACATGTCAATGGTAAGAAGGAGCTATAAATGTCTTAATTAATTTTACTACTAATCTTCCTCCCAAGCTCCTTTCAAGTTAAAGTTAGCAAATTATCTTCACCTTGCTGAAGCTTTGTGGGTGGGAGCACTACACAGCTGGAGGATGTGGCAGCTTTTCAGACATGAGGATATGCTGCATAATACCTGGACAGCATCTCTGTGAAGCTTGTAGGAAGGCAGAGAACACTTGTCTTCAGCTTTTCAAAAGCATTTAGTGTGACTAAGAGCTGGCTCATCTTAGCTGTGTAAAATTACTCCTATGCTTAATATTTTTTTTCTTCCTTAGTAAGCCTCTGAATGTTAAATCATCTGAAATTCTGGCTTTAAAAATAATTTTGATAGCCTGGGATTAATAGTCTCAAACAATATTGTGTGTTTTGGTAAACACATACAAATCTCTTCCTAACATGCTGTGTAAGAAACCAGAGGTGCTAAATTTAACTTCCATTCTGAAAAGTAACACTGTAAAATTAGGGTTTATGTCTGAGTTTTTCTGAAAGGCAAAAAATAATGTACTATGACTTGATAAACAAAATGAGAAATTCAGGAATCACTTGGTGATAAAAAGATCAATTTCCTGGAAAGGAAGAGGAAAATACTTGCTGAATATTTATTCCCTTGCACCTCTGCACATATTCATACACGCAACAATAGAAATTAAAAACACCACTCTGGAAGATGAAGACCTCAAATTACCAGAACCCATGGGACCGCTCACAGTCTGTGAACCACTAATATTAGCAGACTTTCCACAAGTACACCAATAGAGATCTATCACAGCTCACTTTCAGAAAGTTTTCTTAGTTTAATTCTGATTACAATTGAGCCGCTGATTTTTGAAGACAAGTATATTATCCCAAGCCTGCCCTTCCACTATTACCATTATGCAAATTCCTAATGGTATTTTCAAGACCCAAAGTTATTCTTAAAATGTACTTTAAATTATTTCTTGCAATAAAAGCAGTTTACCAATGGAAATTACTGTCTCTATGATTTCAAGAAAAAAAAAAATCCCCACATATGATTAAATTTTAAAAATATCTAAAGTACTATTTCCCAATTAGACACATTTTCTTACCTTAAATTAGGAGTAATTATTACTGCTGTCAATGTTAAAAAGCCCCAAACAAAACAAAAACTCAAAACTAACAGAAGTTAATGAAAGCGAGGAAAAAATTGTAACCAAGATGTTCTACTTCATTAAAACTGATAGTGAATACTCTGTTTTTATCAAGAATTATATCAAGCCTTTTATAATTCTTTTGTAGAACATGCAATGCTGGCAGACCATGGTGCTGTCAGGTGCCCAATATCAGCTGTTCCATCTGATACTGTACTTCAACAACAAAGGGCTACCTTTTGCCAGCTTCCAATTTCCTTTAATCTACTTTTATGCCTTATTTCAGTATTGAAACTCCACTACATAAATCCACCCAGCTGATACCTGTCGGTCATATTCAGGAGACTGGGAAATAGTTTGAGGAGTGTTTGTAGAACCTATTATTCTAATAAACTTAATGTGCACAAGCAAATTCATAATTTTGGCTGCTTTATCAAACTGTTAGAAAAAGCCTCACAGTAGCTAGAATGTATTAGCTATGGCCTAAATAGTAAAATTCTACTCCCATAAGAAGTGTAAAAGAAGTGTAAAATTCTGCAGATGGTGTTTGCTCAACTAGAACATCTTTGAGGAACCAGCACTGTCACAGAGGACTAAAAAGTGAAGAGTCTTCACCACCATGTGCCACTAAGCCCAAAGAAATACCACTGTAAACTACCTGTATTGTAGGACCATAAAGGAAAGTTCAAAACAAGGATTTGGGCCAACGGGTCAGGACTTGGAGAGAGCTTCTAAGCGTTCAGTAGAAGGAACTCTATACTGTGCCGGCATGTGCCTTCAAATTGATGCAGCCGTGTTCTGCTACAGAAATAGGAACATTTTGTTGACTAACCCCATGGTAAAATTATTGATGGGTAAGCCTTAAAAGAAACAATTTATATAATTACAGAGGGAACTGCTGCTACCTACTGCTTGGGATAAGGCGCAGCACTGAAAAACTCTTCATTATTTTATCATATTGTAATACTTTAAATAGGCAGAAGTCAACAAAAATAAAATTCAGCATCACATTAGAAAGATTTGAATGCACTAGCAATGTAAGTCTTCTGGAAAATTGCCTTCACGCACAGACAGTCTTGTAATTTCCAGATTCTCTATTCTTCTCTTATGTGCCTTTTAATAATGCAGCGTATTTACTGTCATGGCGCAAAAACATTTATTAGCAGAAACATTTGACAGTAATAAAGCCAAGAGGAAAGCTACCTACCTTCCTTCAGTGTGTTAACTTAACTGTGTTGCAGAGCAGCAGCCTCTTAGTTTTTCCCATGCCTAGACTTCCTCTGGGATTTGTGTAGGAGCAGACCTACCAGTTTTCTTGTTCTCCTTCTGCCCATCATGGCCTCCACCTCAAACCTTGTTCGATGGGATTGCAAAGCCATGCGCAAAGACGGTCTGTCCCTTGCAGGGACTCTGCATAAGCTGCCCAAACCAGTTTAATTTTCTAATACAGGATTATAACATAAACCTTTATCAACACAATCAAATCAGGGAGTGGGGAAAAAAATGAAGAAATTGCTCTATCTGCAGTACAATTTCACTCTCAAGACCACACCTTTATTATCAACATTTCATTTTGAAGCTTTTTAATACAGCCTTCTAAAAAAATATATTCTGCATTTGTTTCCATCAGTCTGACATTCAAGAACACTCACAGGGCAAAAAAAAATGCAATTCCATTTGGTGCAACTGATAGGCAATAAAAGATAACTTATGAATTTTGAATCTAATCACAGGGGATTGCTAAAATGACCGACATAAAATTAGACATGGCTTTTTGAGATATTTTTCAATCCCATTTATAATAAACAGTAGAAATGTCTTTGGAATTTAGGGAATACTAAGGCTGTCCAGAAACCATTCTCAATTTAAATTCTATTGCCATTTAAAAAAAGCTGAGGTGGGAGTAGAAGATAAAATCTCTGTATCAGAGGAATTACATGCAAAAAATAGTGAAACAAATTATGACATGTAGCACAGGTTGCCCAACTGCTTCTCAGTCATGGCTTGGGGCCACCATTGCTTGTCTAACAGCTGGACACTCTTATGCATGGTAAATGGCCTTCGTAATGAATAATGCTTAACAACATCGTCTACGGATCTTCTCCAAAACAACAATGGAGACACCACAAAAACTTGAGACACTTTATAAGAGATAGGCTACGCGAGTCCTCTCCAAACATGGGGAGGGAAGACAACAAGCCTTCTAGCAGGACTGGCTTCAACACAGGGCTACACAAGGAAGCACACACAGCTGTAGTAGAGCGTAGTAATTTCCAGGGTCAGAGGTAGATGTATCAGCTTCTCTCTCTGGTGTGAGGGGTCACAGACTGAAAGGAAGGCCAGTGCCATCCTTCCAGCCTCCAGGATGCCTAGCTTGGGAGACGCTGGACACAGAAGCCTGTCTCATGCACTAGCCTGGGAAGGACTGAGGCAAAAGTGCACATTTAAACCAGTTTACAGATGATGTAGAAATGGTGCTCTGAAGGTCCTGTCTCAGTGCCCTTGCAGACACGTTTTTGTCTTAGCTACAGCTCTGAGTGATGTTGTTTCTGGCATCCAGTCCACCTTGAAGGTTTAATATCCTTTTCTCTCCCCTCCTTGTCCTGTCCATTCATGAACACTGTAAATGATCTACTTTACTGTGGTCTGTAATTTAAAGATATACTTTAAGATATAATATCTGTCTTAAAGAAGAATATGGCAATTCTTCAGCTTTCTTAAATATATTTTTCACATATTAGAACTTAACCTCAGCTACACATCAGGAGCTTTTGCTCCCTTTTGCAAGAAATAAACTATTATTGTGCAACAATAATTGTTATTGGTTTTTTAGTTAATAATTTCAAAGACATAATAAAAAGCATAAAAATGGAGACTGTTATTTTCAAAAGAACCTGAAATTTTCAAGGCATCTTTATTGATTGTTGTTGAGTAATCTGAGTCTTTCATACAATTCAACACAATTCATTAGCCATCTGATACAAAACAATGTTGGAAAGCTCCCATAGCTCAAAATCTCCATAGAGGTTAACAATGTGCACAGTGATACATGAGGTCTTGTCCATGTGTGTGTTCTGAAAAGAGGCAACACTCAGTGAGGAGGTGTTTTTATCCAAGCAATATTATCTATTATCTGAGCAATATTCTCTAAAAATAACTCAGAATAGAGAGACAGCAGTAGCCTAGAAAACAAATTAGTAGAAGTACTCCTTGGTTACACCTACTGCAGTAAATTTTACTGTGCCATAGGATGTTACTGGGTACTATGCCTTAGTAGTCTCTACTACTAAATCACTAGGATATGCTTTTGGGCTGTGATGACCACTGTGCTCTCTAACAATTTCCTGCCACAGTTCAGGAGTTAGTATACATTGGAGACTCTTTCTAACAGGCAGTCTGCATACAGCCACGCTGGCCCTGCTTAGGAGGACATGAAAAGTGTGTGAAAATGTATTATGAGTGTATGGATACGCCATAACAGTTCTGGCATGTTTAATTTACTAATGACAGGGTGTGTCAGTTACAGCAGATCCCAGAGGTTGATCCAAATACATTCAGAGCAAGCTATTAATAGATATTAAGTTCAGCAAAAGATGTTTCAATTTTTTGAAGAAAATGTTTTACTTTGCACACCTAGTATGTCTAAATAGCTGCCATAAAGGAAGACAAAAGATGAACCACACTGAAGAAGCAAAATTTACCAAAAATTTGCTTAAAATTTCGAGTAGGTGCATTACATTATGTTTTTGGACCCAGCCAGTGAAGTTTATTTCTAAATGTAGTTAACACAGTGGGAAAACATTAGTTCAAGGTAAAGATCTTTGTTAACAGAAAGGAGGTTCCTACAGCAGGGATCTTTTTATACTGCTGATGCCCAACCTAAGAAAAAAAGTGCATTGCATTTGTGTGGAATAAACCAAGCACTGTAACACCCTAATAGTTACGAACACAAGATCACTACTTTCTGAGCACTGAGTGAAAATAACTGGTATAAAAACAGAGATTCAAGTAGCGTGCTGCTACCAAATGTATACTGTCTGTGTTGTTTTTACTTTTATAGGATATAAAGGGAGTTTTGTTCTTCAGAAGTAAAGAGAATTGGCAACATTGCACCAAATGTGCTTATGTGCTGCACCTCAGGGGGCCACTCAGTAACTTTATTTTGCTTTTGTTTTGTCTTTACATAAGGGTCTCCATATGCTTTACCAACATATCCATATGCCTTTTCTTTGTGCCTCCAAATACAAAATTGGGCTTTTCTTTTTTTTTAAATAACAAAGATTTTGTTAACATTTATCTGATGTGAAATGAAAAAAATGTCTAACCAATTTTATTTTCATCTCTGGAAGTCCACAAATGGATAATCTTTTGCTACTGTTCTGAGTTCTCAGAAGTCAGTTCTGTTACTTAGAGCATAGCACATGATGTGTCTTAGAGAATTTGGGACAGAGCCTTCTAAACATTATCTCCTCAACACATATGGCTAAATTCCTCTTACAAAAACATATAAACATTTTGGAAAAGCATGGAGATAAAAAAAAAAAAGGTATACAAATTTGCTTGAATGTCTGTCTTTATTAATACTTTTTTTTTGGCAAAAACTTTTAAAGCAATGGACTTAAAGTTACCCGTAACTACTATATTAGTAGTTTATTGCATTCAAGTGTACTTTTTCCAAGCCATGCTTCTGCTATCCTTTTTTTTTTTTTTTTGCTTAGATTTTTCAACTGCTACTAAATAAGAATATGGAACTGAATAATCAGAAATTCTTCTCTTGCAAAGCCTCTCTTTACTACAGCCTCTTTCTTAAGTACATCCAAATAATACTAATTTGGACACAGAGGAGAAGTGTTTATCAAAGGGGAGTCAAGTGTTTATCAAAATCTACAAATAATTGTAGATTTTAGAATTTGATATGGAAAATAAAGATGTGATACTTGGGAGACAGACCTTCTTGTGTGGAATAAATTCTCATAATTGGGGTATGTGTTTTACACATATCTAAAGTCTCTTTTAATATATCAACTCCTGTTTCCTTGTGTTCCTTTTTTTCTTTTTTCTTTTACAATCCCTATAGCTTTTAGCTATCTCATTATGCAGTGAACTTTTATAAGTTCATATATATATATATATGTATAACCACTGAAAGAGCTACATAATATATAAAAAAAGGATTTCCTTACTCATAGGTGGTGAGTGACTGCAGCTAGTCACAAATATACTTTACAGCACTGCTCTTGGAGACAGAGAAGTTAAAATACAAAGGGCTTTCCTCTTGCATGATAATAACAGCTTTCCTATTGTGAAAGACACTTTCTGTTACATAGCTGTTACAGTCTTCCTGTGTTTTGAATGTTTTCTTTTCCAAGGTTAAAACCCCTGCAAATTACACTTACTTTGTGAAAAAGTGCAAAATATGTAAGTACACAGAATATGACTTACTGTGACAGATGCTTATTTTATTCTGAATATTCAGGCATTTCCTTATGAGTTTTCCCTTCCCGTGTTGTCTTTTCCAAGATATATGCATGGAAAAGAATCCCACAAAGGCATTGCCACTGAGTAAAGAGACCATGTCAACTGAAAACTAGATTATGCAATCAGGCAGCTACATGGAGATAAGAAAAGAACAAGGGAGTTATTACTTAGAAATTTCACTCTGCAAGTTTTGAAGCAAAGAAATGACCAACACAAGGAGGCACCTACAAAATGACATTATTCTTGCAATGAAAACACACAATGTATCCACACAAATGCTTTAAGCTTCATTTTCCCTTAAAACACAGTTGATGGATGCTGGCAAAGTATCTGAAACCATATTAAAATAAAAAAATACAACCAAACATTCAAATTCATAAGTCAATACAGCTCCTGGCCACTAGTGATTTTTGCAGTAACTGCCAGTGATGCCCAGGAAGGCTGTGATTTCCATCACAGTGATTAAATATTATCAGTCTTTTCTCCCTGTCTTAAAGGATGTTTTCTGTTAGTCCTGTCCCATTGTCCACCTACTCCTGTAAAAAAACTAGAATGTTCTGGTCACCATGAGCAAGTACAATGGGAAGTCAACACTGCTTGTGGCATTACAGCATTAATGGGGTTATCTTGCCTCTTACATTTTACCACCTTTAGGGTCATGTTTGTGGAATAATGCAAACTTTTCTACTTAGAGCAGCAATCCATAAATATCTAAGACAGTCAGAGAGAACTGCAGCACATTTCACTACAAGAGCCCAGAAACAAGCAGTACTCTGCAATAACAGGGGAATTAAAAACCTGTGTGAAAGCCCATAGTAGAAGAGAGCGTATTTTACTCTAGTCTAACATTCAGCAACTATGTTATTCAGATGGTAACATAAAATGAAGTTAAAATAAATGTGCTTCATAAAGCTCAAGGCTAGGAGAAGTATCACAGAAAATACAGGGTGGTAGATCATAATTATTTTTGTGCAGTGACTCTGGTTAAAATCATTTGGGCTTAGCTTTCCATATATTCCTATACTGGCAACAATATAATCATATCTGTAAGGGCTATCCAACTTCTAACTGATTTTTGAAGGATGTTTTCTTACTTTTTAAAAAATAACCTGCACAACTAGCCTGCAACAGAACAATTTTTGTCCAAAACCTCATATCCTGCAAGCAAGTAAAAATTTATTTTGAGAAATCTAGAGAAAACAAACACTTCAAAAATTTTAAATACTCTTCTGACATTACCAAGAAGAAACAGTCCCTCAAACTTCAGAGAAGCTAAGAAGTGAGATACATATTGGTGAAAGGGATATCTTTTCCACAGGTACTGCCTCATAATTAGATGCTTGCCTGAAGACAGCCCTTCTGATCTCATTTTTAGAAAAACTCTCCTGATAAGAGCAAATTGTGGCTTTGAATCCCAGTAGTCTATTCAGATGCCTCCAAGAAATTCTTCCAAAGCCTTGATTCCCCACACTCAAACAAAAAACAAAATCCCCTAAAAAGTTCATCTACCAGCAACAAGAAAAAAAAACACCTTCAAATTACTATGCTGCTGTATCAGTTCTCTGTGCTTGGTTAGCCCTTTGCTCCTCAGACAAGGGTGGTTCTGGCTGCACGTGGAAGACAACCAAAGTATTTTAAACTTGACATGAGGTACTAAAACTATTTTGCTTGACTTTGAGTCAGACTTTCAGCCAGAGAGGCTACGTTTTCGGATGAACACAGCTTCTCTATATCTCACTGACTTCTGAGACCTGAACTTTTTCCTGTCAGTAAAATAATTGTGATTTTGCTTCAAGCAGTTTTTAACCCAGTTCATTGTGAATTGAATTTTCTTTCTCTAAACTACTCCTGTATTTTTCACAGTGTACACAGTTCTGCTCTGCACTGTTGACAGACTTCACACGGTAGAAAACTTGCCTTGTGCTTTTGTCCTTTTTCATGCAAAACAGAAGGGAAAGATGTTGAACTTCCAATTAGGTTTTTCAAAGTCCACTAACAAAGTGCGTGGGTATTGTACCATACTGCAACAACAGTAGCCACACCTTTCCCTATAACACCTTGTTTCGGCTTTTCACTTCTTTGTGCAAATCAACCAATTCTCACCATCACTGATACTTACAACCTCAGAGTTAATTATCACTTCACTCTTTCCTCTACCACACAGCTGAGATGCTCTAATACTACTGCAACCTCATTCTTCACATCTCCAAGACCCTGCTTGTGCTCCTACAGACAGGTTCTACTCCGATACTTATTAACCCTTAGGAATAGGTAAGTCTTGTTCCTTGACTTGTCAAAAGACTCCCCTCATGCATGCAAAACACAGCTGCAATAGCCATCTTCCTCATCTGTCAATTTGATCATGTCAAGTCATTCCCTCTTTGAAGCCTTTCACCTCTATCACAACAAATTTAAGCTTCTTGTCATCACATCAAAGCTTTAAATTGCCTGTCACTGTCCCCCTGTTCCTTTGACCATTTTTTCTTATGCTCTGAGTTCCCTAGAGCAAAGAACATCCTTCTTGAACACTTGTAAAATCATTAGTTGTATGACAGAGGTTATTACCACAAATAAATCACGACTAATAAAGACCCCACCAAAACTCATTTTTTATTTCACTGTTAACCTTGCAAACTAATTCCTACAGCTCAGACACTAGTGAGATAAATTTAACTTTCCAGTTGACATCAGAAAAATTTCTAAATTACTGGCCTCAAAACCTCTCTGGAATACCAGATAAAACTGCAGCATAGAGAAACTGAGCAATGTGCAGAATGCACAGAAATGTTTTAAATAACAAAATTGAGGACTAAAGAACCAATATAGATTCTCTTCAAGGGAGGCTTACAAAACAGCAAACAATGCTCTTTTGCTTCTGAATAACATCCTATGAACAATATATCACACCATAAACAAATTTCTTTCCCATGTCACTCTGCAGAGTAGCCCTCTTTCTCAGGTATCTCAAACTTGGAAGAAAATTTCACAACTGCTTTCACTTCTTCATAAGATTAATCTGCATATTAACATAGCTACCTTATGTGCTTTTTCATTGACTTTGACATAAAATTCATATTTAAGTAGTACACTTATGTGGTGCTTGACTGAAAGCAAGGAAAGACTTCAAAACTGAAAAAGCTGTAAACCTTGTTGCTATATCTTCTTCATTTTTCATTTCCAGTTTCCCAACACCTTGCTACAGATATTATGCAAAAAAACCCTACTTTATACATGGGCTTTCTGTGGACAACTAGATTCTTTAATATTACATGTTGAAAAAATAAGAGACAATTGTGCATCATCATCCAACTCTTCTCCAAGGGTATGTCATTCTGAATTTGAGACAAGGGCTAACCAGCAGAAAGGTCCCATATCTGCTCTGAAGCACCTCTCTCTTTATGTGTATTCCTGTTTTCTGCATGTTAATTACGACAAGTTAGATATCCACTTGAGCTAACCTCAATATGTCAACATCTGCAGCAGATTAAATCCCCTTTTCTGTAGCTGCCTTTACATCAAATGCATGCTATATTTTTATCAATTCCCTGCTTGCTCATGACAGATTTAAACACCCATGAGAGCTCTGCAAAAAAGGATGACTCAAGCTTTTAAGAATTCCAGGAAGTACCTCTGGGAAACATCCTTAGGCAACCAAACTACCCTACAGCCTCCACATATCCTCTGTGACAGTAAAAGTACCTGTTGCTCTTACCACTACTCCCTCCTCTTCTTCTATTACTAAACCATTTCACTCATTGAAATTACTCTACAATATTTATAGTTTAAAAAAACCAAACAAACCAGTATCTGTTAAGTTCATGCAAATATTTTGGGCATGAATAGCATCTACGGCAGGTGGATTCAAATAGGAAAACATGCAATAAAAATTATTGTGCTTTTTTTTTTTGCAACAGCTATATCCCCACAATCCTGCCACAAGTTCACAAAAACTATAAAAAACATGTGATTACAGAAAAATCTAGTGGATGCATCTGATTTGTAGATCTCTGCTACCACACAAGGAGCTCCCAGTGTTGCCAACTCTGCTGCCATTCTCCTGGTTTGATCTCAGTCGCTTCATCTTCCCCTCATCCTCCTTTGCATCACATCAAATACTTGTCTAATTTTGCACTGGGTAGACGTACTCCTCAGAAACAAAGCCTGAGCAGAGGAGCTAAAGAACTTCCTGCTGAATTAGTACGTTAAACCTTTAAATGAAAGGTTAGTAGGAGCCAAAGCTGTGGCAAAGGAGATGGATAGAACCTTGTGGTTTAGGAGCAGACAGGAGATGCAAGGGAGGACTCGCCTCTACACGTCTCAATGAGCTCAGCTGTAACACATAACTGCACCTCCAGGCTCTGGCTCCACAGCAGGCTAAGCAGAACAGCTACTGGTTACTTGGACCTGTGTTTCACTGGCTTGGTGCAGTGAAATGCAGGTTTGGTGAAAACAAGAATTGTCAAACACAAGTGGGATATGTGCGGCAAAGAAAGGGGTAGATTGTGACTATGGAGACAACAGTGAGACCAACTTAAATTGCTGTTACATGCTTGCAAGAGCTTCAGTTATTTTTCTGAGACAGGAATTTGTCTCATCTGCATTCATAAGATACTTCAAACTCAATAAGGCCATTAAGTGCAATCACACTGGAAAAATAATAAAACAGATAAGATGTCAAATTTAGCAGGTCACTTTATGATGTTTGCTGAACTAGCCACATTCCTAGTGAGTGATAGCATCAGATGCATCACAGATTTGGCTTAGAAAATACCTCAGATTTACCAGATCTCATACAGATACTCAAAATTACAAAGTCCAGCATAAAGTGCTTTCATTTTGTAAGATCTATGAGCATCTGGAAAAGAGCTATAAATCCTTTATTTTTTGCTTCCTGACCATTTTTTCTAAGACAGATAGAAGAGATGCATCAATTTAAATATCCTACACTAATGTAGCAATATGTGGGACCTTGTTTAGAAAACTGATGCTCTTTCTGTGACAATTTGTAACCCTTTTTAAAGGCTCTTCAAAGCTTAAATAAAATCTGACAGTTTTCTTCCTACCATATGTAGAGGTAATGAATCTATCAAGTCTCTTGAGGCAGTCAGCAATTATCTCTGACATTAGATACAACATACTTGCATTTAGCCATGCAAACATAATTTTAACTATGGGCCAGAATAATTAAAACTTTTGAAGCTCCTATGAAGTAAGGACAGAACAGCTGGGGAAATGAAAACACACTGCAAATAGATTTAAAAACTGCAGTGTGCTGATTTTTTCCTGATTGCAGTTGTGGCAGGATATCCATCAAAAGATGTTCAGTGAAGCGGTTTGGCCCATTCCACCACTGAACAGTTTGTGCAGCTGCAGAATCACTCACTAGCTCTTAACAGATTCAATTCTCTCTAGGTCCGGGTCACACCTCTGAATATTTTGGTGCTGCTTTGAACTCACTATTCCTCAGTCCTTACTCTGACTGCAGGTTCCCCTTGTTCCTAGTTTTACCAATTCTGGCTAAAGAAGGGAATTATTTAATCCCCTTCGTACTCAACAGGGTTGGGAAATTCTAACTCAAACCATAATAATAAAGGTACTGGGATTGTCTACTCTTGTCTAATCTCAGTTTCTAGAATCTGGAAATTTTCAGTACTCTAGGGCAGGCAGAATGTCTTGCTTTCTTGTTCTCCAGTCATCTTTGCACAGGGATGGTTAACAAACTCTTGAATGCACTGTCTCTCTCTGTCATGTAGAAAGGCTGAGAAGTGTCAGATACTGTTAGTTAGTCTGTGATGCTTTCTCAGAAAATTCACTGTCCCTGCCAACTGGGCCAACTTCAAGACACAGCCCAAATTCAGGATCACCTTGCAATGGCTCTCGGGGACAAGCTGTCAAATGTTCCTCCCAGCAGGTAATACATCTGCAGTACAGTCCTGGGCAAGGTTAGATTTGTTCCTGCAGTAGTACAAGATGGACACCCTAAAGTAAGACAGTGACAGTGTGACAGAGATATACCTTACTGTCATCCTTGAAAATTGGTAGTTTCAGGCCTGCATGAGTTGTAACCACACAGTGATTTCTGCTATGCAACCCAGTGACCAGCTTCCCATCTTTTCATCTTCACCTATCAAGTCCTCAAGTCTACATCACAGGAGAAACTTGGCCTGCTTCGTCCCCTTTCCTCTCAGAGCAGATATTTACTAGAGATGAGCAGCGATGTGTTTCCAGATGACTGCATATGCTAGCCAGACCTGCTTTGTGAGTAGCTTACATGCTGTGTGTATAGGTCAGCAACTACCTGTGAACAAAACGAAAGCTACACAAAACCTGCAGGTGTTGATGTGCCCAGTCCTGCTCACATCACCTCCGGTGTGCTTCAGCATAGGTACAAGTTGAGGACTAGACCTCTTCCACATCAGTGCTCAGTCCTGCAGTGAAGGACTGTGCATATAGGACAGTAAATTCGATTTTTACTGTAGTGCTCTCATCTCTGTATGGAAACACTGTGCCTTTGAATATACAGGATCTGTTGTATAGGACTGGTATAGATCAGAAACTTTGCACTGAGACTGGAGGCAGTGGAGGTAAACTAAAAAACAAAAGAGCAAGAAATCCCAAAAACCAAATTCCACACTGACTACTTGCATGAGACAGCATGCCTACAGCAGAGAAACAGAGCTATATTTTAAATTACTCTCCTTCACCCGCTCTCTGTAAGTCATGAGCTGGAGACCCCTGAAGTCAGAGTTTCCTGGCACTGAAGATCAAGCCTGCTTGGGCTTTGCTCACTTTGGAAAATCCCTATTGTCAGCACATGGGAATTTTTCAGTCTTGTTTGAAAAAAGTTGCGTTTAGTCTCAGCTCTGCAAGACAGAAGCCTCCCTCATCCTTCCACAGCTAGAATTATAAACCCACAACATGTTTGAAATAGACACATATAACCTTACTAAGCTTTCCGAATGGCTATGGTTAAAATTTATTTTGATCACCACTACAGCTTTCTATTGTTAGAGCATGGTGAAAATTAACAGATTTAATGTATACTGTGAAAGTGCATGTTAATTTTTGTGCCTGACACAGCAACTGGAGGGAGAAGCAGAACAGTAATTAACTAAATATCTGTATGTTGTGGCAGTGTTAATTAGATACTGCAAAAGTTCATTTAGCTCCACAACCATTTTCACTGAGGTGGTCACTTCAAGAAATTCTTAAAGGGGTCTTTCTGTCAATCATACAAAAAGATTGCTGTTTTGTTTCTGTTTTTTCTCTCCAAACCGTCAAAACATAATTAAAAACTTGGCACACAAAAGAATGAAGATCAAACTATGCCTCCTCTCATTTTCTCTGCAAGCAAAACAAATTCAATACTTGAAACATCAGGCCTATATGACTTGTGCAGAATGTGTCCCAGCATAGTCATATTTAATTAGTGAATGATTTGTCATACTAGGACTAAGCAAAAGTTCAGCCACTCTTTCCACTCTCTTCCTCAGAAGAAAGTGGAAAGAATGATCCAGGTAAAAAACAAAAGTTTTTAAGAAATCTACATATATTCCACTGGTAGAGAAAAGGAAACATATCTAAGAAAGCAAGACAGCTTTCTCCAGGATAATAAAATTGTCAGGCTTCTAGCTCTTATGTGCCAAGCATGCAAGATAGGTCATGTCCACAAACTGTTGTATTCGTAGCTGGCATTTTAGAATTTATTAGGTGGGCAGATGGTTAAATGACAACAAGTATTGGGTATCTTTAGCCCTCAAGGAAGAGAGTACTTCATATCTCCTTAATATATCTTTTATTTCCTCCTTCTTTTAGGTAATAAAATTTTCCGGGAAAAGGTCAGGCCAGAGTGACAGAAAATCATTCTGATTTGAAGGCTTTTAAGAGTTATGAAAATAACATATCCTGCTATATTCAGCCAGGCTGGATTTGTGCAGAAACCTGCACAATGCAAAACCACAGGAGGATGTGCGGTGGAGGGGTAATAAAAAAACAATCAAACAAAAAACCCCAAACACCAAAACCAAACAGAAAATAAAAAAAAAATTAAAAAAAAAAAAAAAAAGGAAAAGCAAGAAACAAAGTCCCTGCAAAGAAAGTTTTACCAAAAACACAAAAAACAAGGGAAGAGACAATGATATTTGGTTTTGAACACAAAGCCTCCTATATCTACTCTAGCACAAGTTTCTACTGTTTTTCCACATAAAAATAGCTACTTCTTTAGATTATTTTAGAACAAGTTGGGCTAAATGCATTTTTGAATGGCAGTAAACCTTTCAAAAAGCATGGGGACTCAACTCTGAGAGGACTTGCATCTCTTTCCTTAAAATGTGTTGACCGGAAGAGGTGAGATAATGCAAAGCAAAGATAAGCAGTGGCAGGTTTAAAGCTCATAATAATGCAGTGATCTAGCTCTGAGACACGTACAATAAAGCTTCTTCGAAGACTTATTTCATTGCATTCTTTACCAAACAAGGAAATCTCTAATCTGCAATTAAAGGAAATGACAAGTGTGAACAGAAAAACGAACTGGTTACAGACTATTCAACCTTAGATTATATTATTCTGAACTGTTAATTAAACTCTTTTTATAGCTCTCTCCCGAGTCTGCCTGGGGCTATACCTTTAAATTACCTTTTAATGGGAAATTGATGTGAACAGCATGCAGCCACAAGACCAGGGAAATGTGTCCCCATTCTTAGGATGTCTGCTGTGCACATCAATGGACATGAGAGGTTCATGTAGAACTGCTACCTCTATTCTTAGCTGAGTGAGGAGACAGCCAATTAATTGGCTGTCAGGAAATGCATACAGCACTGTAACAGTTGGATGGAAAATGAGAAAGAGCATACAAATCAGAGAAAAGAACACAAGATAAGCAGCTCAACTATCATAAAAAGTGTGAAAAAGAAAAATAGCTACTGGAAATAGATGAACACAACAGTGGCTCAAACTTTCAATTCACTGTATCTATACTGACATAAGCTTGGCCAACGTGGTTATACAATGACATAAATCACACTATGATATATTCTGGACTATTTCCAAAAGCTTGATTTACACTTAGACGATAACCCATGGTAGCACATGTCAGATGAATGGTGTAAATGAGATTATTGATATGATAAACTGTTACAAAAGAAAACTGAGAGAAATAGCAATGGCTTTATGTTATAATTTTAAGTTTGGAATGTAGGATAACACTAAAGGGGTTATGGGGTTTTCTTTCATTATTATGTCTGTCTTGTTTTGCAGCAAATACTGGTCTGATACAGCCTGTAGCTTTAGCATCTTAAAGCTCTTGTCAAACCCCTCATTTTCAGCTGGGTCTAGTCTGAGAAAATCCAGGTGAAATACAATGATATAAAATGCAAGGTATGAATTTACACCATAAAAAGGCAAACTGTGTCAAATAGGTCATAAACAGAATGAAAAAAAATTAACCTAAATACTGCTTTCATGTTCCATCATAGAAAAATCAGCTTTCACAAATGTATTCAGGGGAAGTCTAACTTGGAATAACAGGACTGGCAGAAAACATTTAGAATTCTACAATCTAAAGAAAAACAACAGTCACCATATTTGAAGAACAACTTAAAAGAAAAACGACATGAAAAAAATTCACAATATGACACAGAAATGGTCAAGGTCTTAACTGAACTTTGGTAGTGATATAAATCAGAATAGCTCTGATGGGATCTGAATTCATGACAGAATTACAAGTCAGGTCAGTGCCCCACTGCTCAGATATCCCTGGGACTGGGAAGTGAAAATAAAATAGCTCCAAGGAACAATTACTGAAACAGTAATTTTTAAAATACATATTTAGGTACATTAAATTATTCTATCCTTACCTCATAAACTACTATATAGTATAAAAAACCAAAAGCCAGTGCATTATTCCAGAGTTTCAGGACAGACTTTACATTTTACTAATAAAATCAAAACCATAAAAGTAAAAATCTTGTTAAAGTTTGATTTGCATAGAAGTTGATGTTTAGACAGAAGTATCAAGAATAACTACATCAGTGCAGCATCATGCTGTGCACTTATGTTCCTAGTAATTTCAAATCACCACAATTTTAACTAAGAAGCCAGAAGCTAATCAAATTCAGCAGAGGAGAAACAGGCTAAGATCACAAGGCTAAGTATTTTGGTTCTACAACAGCAAACCATACAAAACAACATTGTGGATATATTACAATATCTACTTCATTAAATACTTCTTAAATAACACTCACATCTTTGATTTGAATACACAAGGGCTGATCACGAGATTAGAAAAACAGGTAATTCAGCATTTCATAACCAAAACCTTATTCCTCCTTTATTTCTCCTTAAGCAGAGCCAGCAGGAGAGGGAGTAATGATTTGCTATTCCAACAGGTTATCAGCTAATTGATAGAGTCTTATTGGGCAGAAGGAGCAAGGAGGGAATGGTAGGAATGGGGTCACATCCTGCTGACTCAACAGAGCTCGAAAAAAGCCCTATATTTGAAGAAGGAAGGCAAATACTCAGGATGGATAAATTCCTTCCCATTTCCTCAAAGAAAAGGAATGTGATATTTGCATGCAAATGGCATTCCTGTGAATGATCATTTCCATGTATTTCCACTGTATTTCAGGATGTTGGCATGTTAGCTGATCTTGAAAATTCCTGAATATGACTCTGATGAATTGTATTTGCCTCTACTAACATTATACTGCAATTGCCAAGAAATAGCATTTCTTTGGAGGGAACCTCAGCATTTCTCTTGAGAGAATATTGATTAAAGATAATCAAGTAGCACACACTAAAAAGTTAAGGGCTGATTTTCCCTCCTAAGAAAGTTGTGTTCTTCTTGAGAAGGTCATGAACCACCCAAAAGGTCACAGTGAACTATGGACAATTGGCTAATGTTTTAGCCTACCTAGTAATTTTGAAGCAGGTAGGTGGAACATTTTACCACACAAAATCTACAATGCACAAATAGAAACAAAAGAGCCTAACACAGCATTTAGACCACCAAGTGGTTAAAGGCATACAGAGGCATCCAGTAGGATGTTCCTTGTCGGAACTTAGATAATTTTAAATGGATCCTTTTAATGTATTCAGAGTGGAGTCCAACTCTTAAACAACATGACTTCACTGTTTTACTGCTATGTCCATTACTGCTGGGCCACCAGCAAGGGGAAAAATGCCACCAACAAGGGAAAAAGAAATCTTTATAGAAGACAAAAAGCTTTGTCAGTGGCAACACTGAGAAAGTAACTTTTAATAGTCAATTGAAACAAATTGCTGAATTATATATTTTATTTAAACTCAGCTCTAGTATCAGACTACTTTAAAATGTAATCAAGCATAGTTAATTACTGTCAGTTACTTGTTCTTACGCTGCGTATAGGTGGCACATGTTGAAAAAAAAGATTGCTAAAACACATTCTCACTCCCTCTCCGTGTGAAAGACAAAAATACCCAAGGAACCAAGAAGGAAAAGAGACTGCTGCTGGCTACTGTTTCAAACTGTACTGTGTCACTCTTACATTCAGCTGTATAAATGCAAGATACAGAATGAAAAATATTATTGATATTCTCAGTGCACCAAAGTAGAACAAACAATTTACTTGTATACACTTTCCTTGGGTTTGAATGCTGATGTCCACAGAGCCTTTACAATATATTTTCCATTTGTTTTCCTTACGGAGAGAAACACTGAAAGAAGAAAAAGAAGGGAGAAGGGATGCACAGACTACCTACAAAAATAATAGAAAACCCTTCAAACTAAAAGCTTGCCACTTCAGGCAGCTTTTAGTTACGATAAATACAAAGCACTATATTCATTCGTTGTCACACTTGTAAAACATTTCTTGAAAAACCCCTACCTACTCTCTTCCCCCAAACCCCCTTCAAATCCTCTGCTGTCAGATCTACATCAGCTTGATAAAAGTGTAGGCAATGCATTATTGCAGAACTATTAATAACCTTGGATTTTACAGTTTAGTATCAAATGTCGTTAGGAATATACCTTGATTCATAAATATTTTTTCACACATACTGTATCATACATATTACTCAACATTTACTCTTTCTAATAGAATTGATTTTTAAGCACAATTTACAGACAGACACACAACTGTAGAATGCATATTTTTAAAGAGAACATTTCAAAACTTTAGAACCCCCACAGTATTGAACGGCTGCCCTCAGAAAGGACTGCGTCAGGATGAAGTCAGATACTGCTTAAGAAGCAAGGAGTGTATGCATCCTCAGGCACCTCACGGGGCACACAAATATATTCCATTCTTCCCTCTCCTCCTTCTAGATGCCATCATAGATGCTCATAGTTATACTCTTCTACTAAACAATGTGTTTGGATGTCTTGACAGTTCAGGCATTTCTTCTTTTTACAGACTGATGTCGTAGACTGTTTTACAACAATTACGACTTTAGTTTGGTATCTCCAATAGCCATATTAAAAACAGCAGCTAACAAAAATATCAAGAAGAGAACAATGACCAGAATTTGTGATTAGCATCCCGGAACTTTTTGAATCCCCCATGGTCCAATCAACCCTCATTTGGTTCAGAAATACTCAAAAATACCAGAGTTTTCCCAGTTGATATTCAATTTAAATAACAGTTTACTGACTTAATAGGCTATTAAAATCTTTAATTAAAAGAATATATTTGGATTAACTGTCTTTATCCACTTTTATTATCTAACTCTTTCTGCTACACACAAGGGGAAAGATGCAGGAGGCATGCAATACTAAAGGGTTTATCCTCATTTCATATTACCCATTTTAAGATGGATACCTGAGGGACTTAAGCAACTGCATAACAAAACATGGCAGAAACCCCAACAAAGCTATTGCCATTACAAGAAAATAGTTTTAGGCACGAGAGAGAGCATCTGCTTTTACAGTCACTGAACAAGTTCCCATGTCTCTACAACATATTCTGTATAACGTGCAAAAATAATTTTGCATGTTGTGTAAAAGGTTCATGTTCTGCCTCTCCCATGAAAAACAAACAAACGAAAGAAATACCAGTATTATAAAACAATCACTTTAAATAAATATGCCTTCTTATCTATTTAACATATTCAACACCAATTTTAAATTATTTTCCTGAATTTCAGACTCTGAAAGTAAACCTTTTCTGCAGAATTACCTAAATAGCCTAACAGCATTAGGATACCTTAGTGGCTTGCACTGTTCAGGAAATGAAAGCAATAACATTTTACTTTAAGGATACAGCTTCAGACTTCTGCAGATATCCACATCTCGTGGCTTGTTGTATTGTACTGTGTTATTATTTGCACTAGGTGTTGGTTATATTTCACTAAGTTATTATTTACATTAAGTGACTGTAATTTTGCGCTGATGGTTTTTGTTTGTATTGGGTTGTTCTATCCCCCCCTCAAGTTTCTGCGGTGTTTGGTTTCTCCTGGGTTGGCCCCTCCCCTTGCCCCTCCCATCCATGTTCCTATTGGCTGTGGCTCCTTTCCTCCACCCTCCTCTTCCCCACCTATAACCCTCTGCAAATGGGCACATGCCCTCACCGTCTTTCTCGTTCTCTTCACCCAGGGAGTGGTTCTACATTAAAACTGTGGGACTTTACTCCCGAGAAGAAAGAGCACCTCTCGTCTTCTACTTTTGTCCTTGTTGGTTTCACCAGAGTCTAAAGCTAGTCTTAAAGCTTTCAGAACTAAGTGAAATACAACAGCTAGCACCCAACGTGAGGCCTCCCGCAAGGTCTGAGACCCCTAGCTCTAGATGGATATCAGTGTGGATTTTGCAAGCTTTTAGACAGTCAGCTACCTCAGAGTTCCCCGCTGCCTTTTGTACAGCAGTGCTCATGAGGTTGGGATCGGCAAACCCGTCCCAAGCCTAAGACAAGTTGGTCCCAGATGAAGGACTTCTTTGCAGCAGTTCCAACCAGCCGGACTCCCCAGGAAAGGGTAAGTAGCCCCCGCAAGGGTTCGTGGGGACCCCAAAGTGACCCCCAGTTTTAGCAGGGCTCCTGGTGGGCAGAAACCTCCAGCATTAGGGAAAAGTGCGGGTCATGTGTTTTTTGTCTCCAACCTCAGGGCTCGGGGGGGAAAAAACTGCAGGCATTTCTCTAAGTTTGACTGTGGACTTTGTTTGTATTTGCAAGGAAGGTAGATTAAATTGCACAGTTTGCAGTTAACATCAGAATGGGCTCTAGGCTCTCTGTGCAACAGAGGGGCAATTATACCCAATTCCAGAATATCTTAACTAATGGAAATGTTGAAGTTTCCAGAAGAAAGTTAATTAGGTTTATTTGATAGTTGTTTTTCCATTTCCCTCAGTTTACCTAATAGAATATAAACTCTGTTTCTGCCTAGGACAAAACTGGAGAATTTTTAACATCCAAAGTAGAACAGAGAGACAAAACAGCATCCAAATTTCGCCCAGTATNCTGTTTCCCTGGCCTCCCATCTCCCACTCAGCACCCTGGCTCTGGCAGCTGTGCACAGGCTGACAGAGAACCTTCCCTACACCCCTTTAACCCTGTTGCTGCTCCCCAAAGTTTCAAATTTGACCACGTGGCCGGCATCCAAAATGGCGGCGGCCACGTGGCTGGAATTCAAAATAGCGGCAGCCACGTGGCAGGCCCCCCTCCTTACCCTGCTTCTTCCCACAATCCCTTTTACCCACCTATCCCCTCCACCCACCCCTTCCGGTCACACAACCCCTTCCTTCTCCCCTGATACCCCCTCCCTCTCCTCCATGTTTCCACCCTGCA
>VXBQ01011802.1:126747-147330 GCA_013400175.1 Phainopepla nitens | reverse complement strand
GAACCACAGGAAGGGTCAGTTTTTTCTTGTGTGCTCCCCTGGCAGGCTGGGACAGCTGCTCCAAGAGTGTGGGAGCCTGCCACTGCCACNCAAAACCTACTTTTTCACCCTGTGATAAACTACAAACTATTTACTATATACATTAACAAAAACTCAACTTCTCACAAAGTCCTGTAAGCTTTTTCCATGGCCAAAGACTAAAAGCTGTGCTCTCCTGAGGAATAAAACCTCCCAGGACAAGCAAAGGAATATTTCCTGTGTCCTCGATTCCCACACAAGAGAGCTTTGATTTCTCTCTGTTTTCAAACCACTGCTGTCTGACATTGATCACAAGACACTCACATCTAAGGTCTCAGGTGCATTCTGACTGGAAGCACGTGGCATTTAAATAATTTATGCCTGTGCCTGAAAATGCCACAACGTGTTTGAGGATAACCATGTGCACCCATGCTGCATCCTGCCAGTGGGGACTGTGCTGCCACAGGCTGCCAGCCTGGGGCCATGCTCTGTCCTGAAGGGTTTGTTTTGGCAGGCACTGGGGGAGCCCAGAATGTGAGGGGTGAGTCCAGCCAAGCTACCATCACCTCTCCTGAGCAGCAATGTCCAGGCTCTGCTGCTCTCTGTCAGACCCCAACTGGGATGATCTGGGCACTGGAACAGGCAGGGTTAAGACCATTTCTGCACTCTGTAATAGAATTGATGTTATTTCAGCAAGGGAAAAGCAGCAAAAGAGCAGACTCCCCTCCTTCTTTCAGAGGTGCTGGCCCCCAGGCCTCAGCTCCCAAAGGTACATCTCCACAGTGAGGATGGAATGCACAGACTGCCCAGGATCCACGTGACTGAAAATGGGATTTTGCACCAACTCCCTGAGCCCAGCAGTATCTGCTGGGTCAGCTGGGACTGACGCCTGCCAGGGAGTAGATGGAAAAACAGGAGAGATGTCACAGCCCTTGTCCACATCCAGAGCAGCAACTCCAGCCCCAAATCAGTGCCACCCACACAGAAATCTCCCTTATCTCTGGAGCCAGGCCCTGTCCCTGCAGCCCATGTTTCCATTGTGGAGCTGCCACTCAGAGCTGCCCAGCTGCCCAACAGCTCTTCCAGCCACATTTTGGAGTGTCCACCTGACTCCTGACTCCTTGCTTTTGTTAATCAGAGATTTTCCCCATGATATCTGATGGCCAGACCTGTGTGATGGAGAAGGAAGCTTGGTGCACGCCCAAGGTGGCAGGAGGAGACCTCACCTGGGCACACCTTCGATGCACCAAATCTCACAGAGCCTCACCAGCTCTGGCACCAACCTGCAGGAGGTGGCCAGCCCTGCCTGGCCGTGCCCAGCCCGTCATCCCACCCACACTGTTGGCTCAGACTTTCCATCATTCTCAACCCTTTGGTCTCTGGGTCCCTCCTTGCCGTGCCCAGGTCTCACCCAGGTCACCATCCCCTGACACAAATCTGTGCAAAAGTTCCCGAGCTGCCCATGGGTGCTGGCAGCCCTTTCCTGGTGCTGGGCTGCTAGCCCCCTCCACAGGAATTCCCACAGCCCCCAGGCAGCCTCAGCCAAGTGCTTTGCTGCTTTTGTCCCCGTGAATATTTGAAATCGAACAGGAATACAAACATTTGGATTCTAGACACTTCCCAATTCCGGCCTTATTTATCATACTTGGCTCTGCTCCTAGAGCTGGGGCCAGAAGAGGCTCTGAATGATTTAAGTGATTTAACATGCTGTGCATAGATCAATCTCACTCTTCCCTCCAGCCATAGGTTTCCCTTTGTGGTTTGCTGCACACTTATTATATCCATCAATATCTAAGTAATTAAAATCCCCCATTATCTGGGTCCTGGCTCTCTTACAAACTCCTCATAAGCTATAAACTCGTTCATGATCAACCTCCCTGAAGTGTCTGGGAGTTTGCAGCCCCATCTCAGGGTCCCCAGGCTGTTGTTACACCGTGAAGGTCCCACTGGAGCCGTGGCCAATTCTAGTCTGAGCTGTGGCTGCTATTCCTCTCCCTGTGCTCCTGGTCCGTGCCAGGATTGCTCATTTCTATCCCCATCTTTCTTCCACTCACAGCTGAGTTTATGTCAGAGGAACTCCCCCAGTTCCTGCTTCACTTGTGCTACTGGAGCAGAGCTCTGGAGCTGCTGCTGGGAGCACCCAGGGGCTGCCAGGCTCCCAGTGCCACATCCCAAATTCTGCCCTGCTGCAGAACCAACCTTGGAAAGGTAGCAAGTCCCCAGTGTCACACCTGGGGCCCAGATGTCCCTGAACTGTGGTCAGGGACCATCCCAGGGCTCTTCTGGGGGGACACTTCCTTGTCACCTGGTCGGGCTCCATTCCTGCACACCTCGGCCACAGGTCTCTAAGCAATTTATTAATAACAACCAAGTTTGCCTTGTAATTCCCCATTGGGAGGGATGAGAGGACCCAGAAAATAATTGCCTTCACCTTCTTTCTGGTGCTGCCACTCGCCCCAGGCCTGAGGCTGTGCCTGGAGCACTGTGACCCTCGGAACACTCTGCCTGGCACAAGCAGAGGCTTATCTGTACCTGGGGAAGGGCTCACCTCTGCAGTGACTGCAGGCCAGATATGATTACAGGCCATGACTCAAGCCAAAAAGTGCTAATTACAGCATGGGGGAGGAGAGAAGAGCTGCTAAATTATACCTAATATGGAGAGGGACTGGGGAACAGATTGAGAAGCCACCACTGCTAAGAGAATGACACAGGGCTGGGAGATGGTAAAGTCTTCATTATCAGATAAAGGATGCCCAGAGGGACCTTTGGGAAGGATTTTTATTTCCCTAAAATCCTTGGTGTCTGGCCAGTGTTTGTAATAGTTTGCACTATTACAGCTGTTGGTAAATAAAGAAACCAGAGACCCAAACATTGGCACTTGAATAAAAATAGTGTGAGGCAAACAAAGGGTGGGAACAAGACACAGGCAGGTCCTGATGAAGGTCTCATCATTTCTCTGCTGCCCAGGGTCAGGCTGGTAGCAGGGTTTAACCAGTGCCTGCACAGTGGCACGTCACTGGTGCCACAGAGAGGATATGCCAAGGCCTCTTGAACACTTGTTTGCCAAGTTAGTCACCAGAGCCCACAGCTGGACCTGGTAAACAAGGGCAAACCCAGATACTGGTGTCACAGGAGGCAGGGTGAACCCATGAGGCAATCACATCCTCGGAGCTCTAGTCAATCCCATTTCTTAGGAAAGAGAAAAAAAAAAAGGAAAGAAGACAGGGCGCTGCTATTATTGCAGTAAGAGGCTGTGTCATGCTGGGCTCTGCAGCTAAATATATTCAGTGTTTACTGTAAGCAAGGACAGTGGGAAGCCTTCCGAAACGGCACGGGGGCTGCTCCCATGTTTTTCAGCTATCAATCACGCCTGTCTTGAGCCATTTTTATCCTGACACAAATGGAAAATATTTTCGTGGTTTAATTTCTACAGATCAAAGATATTTCCTCAACAGAGAGGAGCCCCACAGTTGCGGGGAGGGGGAGAAGTCCCCGAGGAAACGATTTGTCTGAGGGGACATGGGGCACATCAGGACACCATCCCTGAGAGTTAGGACACAGTCCCACAAGTCAGGACACCATCCCACCAGCCCTGGGGCAGCTGGCCAGGCTATTATTCCTTTCTCTTCCTCAACTAATTTGCCAAGCAAAAAACTTGGCGTTTACCACATGCCTGCCAAACACAGCGCTGGGAGCACCTGGCCACTGCCCCAAGGTGTGAGGATCCCCTTTGCTGCACCAGCAGCCTCTTCCCCAGCTGCTGCCACGATGAGAGAGGCCTGCAGAGGGGCAGGGTTTTGGGGTCAGGCATCTGTTTACTTTCTCTGTAAGATTTCCCTAAACAGCGCTGGAAAATGCTGCTTCCACAAAGGTCATCGTGGCCGGAACTGACTCAGCTCTCTGCTCAGAGGGTCCTGGACGTGAGCTCACTGGCCTCGGCAACTTGACGTCACCCTCAGCACAGTTTACTGACAGGTCATATGTTTTATTTCTCTTTGCGCCCATCAGAGAGCAGGGCTCCTGATGTGTCCCCTGCCCCTGCCACCCCCTGGCTCCCTCAGTGTCTCACAGACCCTGGTGATGGGCAGATTGGCTCCACAAGGCAGACACAAAGTCAAATCGGATTTACTTCTCCCAGGCAGATGCCAACAGCTCCAGAGCACAAACTGCTGGCTGGGTTTCTGGTTCAACCCCGAACCACTGAGGGCTCACAGTGGGAGCCCTCAGAGCCCAGGCTCACCACCAGCACCTTGCTGCTCAGCCAGACCCTGCCAGAGGGACTGCAGAACACTGTTTGCTACACAGGGCATCACCCCTCTCCCCTTCCCTCCCCTCCCACACAGAACTAAAATCTACTGGCAGCTCTAAACTGGTTATTTTTTTGTCTGAACTGCTGCATAAATAACCCAACAGACAGCCTGAAGCCCCCGTACACTGATGCCTGACAGCGAGTCAAGGGCAGATCTCAAGAACAAAGACAAGGCTCCCATGTAAACAAGGCATCAGTCACTGAGACTGTGACTGTGATTGTGGGGAAACATCTAGAAGGCATTGCTGCGAGAGTTAAACAGCCCCTGAGAGCAGGAAGTGTCAGCAGGCTCCTACTCAGTGTCGAGGTCCCAGCACTTGGGGTGGTGGCTCTGACTGGGACCAAGACACAAAGGGAAGCACTTTGTGCTGTACAGAGCAGGTCGGTGCTCCACAGATAATTCAGGGCTCATGGGAGCCTCCCTGCTCTCCTCTGTGCTGTACAGAGCAGGTCTGCACCCCAAAGATGATTCAGGGCTTGTGGAGCCTCCCTGCTCTCCTCTGTGCTGTACAGAGCAGGTCTGCACCCCACAGATGATTCAGAGCTTGTGGAGCCTCCCTGCTCTCCTCTGTGCTGTACAGAGCAGGTTGGTGCTCCACAGATGATTCAGGGCTTGTGGAGCCTCCCTGCTCTCCTCTGTGCTGTACAGAGCAGGTCTGCACCCCAAAGATGATTCAGAGCTTGTGGAGCCTCCCTGCTCCAGTTCTGCCCAGCTCAGACCTGAGGCAGGCAGCTCTGCTTTGGAACTGCCAGCCTTGCCTGTCTCAGAGATAGGCTTTACAGCCCTGCTGCTGCTTTTTGAGCAGGGCTGACGTGTGCAGCTGGTGGCAGTTTTCCGGGAAAAACAACCACTGGCAAAAGTTCAGTTACCTGCCATAACCCACAAGCAGCCGCCGGCGGCCCTGGGACGGCCAGAGCCCAAGGACAAACCTGTGTGACACCCATGGAGCAGCTCCCATCCCCTTCCAGCAGCAGGGGCATGGCCAGCCCCAGCTGAACCTGGGGCAGGTCTGCAGCAGGGCCCCAGCACACAAAAGTAGCCTCCAACACCGGGATGCAGCCAGCAGCCCCTGTGGCTCAGGCATGGCCACGGGGATGGGAAGGGGATCACAGAAATTGCTTTTCTAGCAGCTACAAAGCAAAGTTGCTGGGCCACCAGAGACGGTGGTAGGAGCCAAACACCATCTGTTCTCTCCCAGGAACTCTTTTGTTAGTGGAGAAATGAGCTACAGGGCTGATAACTCCGCAGTGCCGAGCTCATCTCCCAGGCGATCAAGGCGGCAGACTCCCTGATAAATCTCCACGGACGCAGCTTTGCTGCTTCCCTCCTTCCCTTCCCTTCCCGGTTTTCCTCTCCCAGTGTTACTCAGCTACACATACCCAAACCTCAGCTGCTCCTCTCCAAAGCACAGCCAGGTCAGGAGCTCCCTGCCACACCCCACTTTGCTTTCACACAAAATTAAGGAGCTGAAAACTAAATTCTGCTGAGAAGTCTGCCCCTGTCCCTCTGACCTTGGACCTGGCTTAGTTCTTTCAGCATGAAGCCAGTGTTTCCCAGCCTGGACCGCTTGCAGGCTTTCAAACACCGCACAGAGGTCACCCAGGCTTTCCCTTGTGCCCGGCCCCAGGCACGCCCTGGAGCCTGAGCCTTTGGTGTCCCCTGCCCAGCCCAGGATCTCCTCTGCACCGCCACCAGGAACCCCAGGTCACCCTTAACACGTCCCTGGAGCCCCAGGCTGCCTGAGAGCTGCGTGTTTGCACCGTCCTGCCGGCAGCCCCGGCACCCACTCCCACCCTGCTCATCCGGTTCCTGATCCCTGGAGCGCAGCCACGGAGCTTCGGGAGCCGCGGGGGCACCGCAGACCCCCAGAAGCCGGAGCAGCACAAAGGCACATCCTGTCTGCCACCTCTCCTGCAGCAGAGGAAGCGGCTCGAGAGAGATTAGAGCCCCGAGGAGCGGGGCACGGTGGCGCCGGTACGTGCGCTGGGTACTGGGACAATGACCCGAGGCAGCCTCGGCCCGGCCCCGCAGCAGGATTTCCCGTGAGCCCGTCCCCTCGGCACACAATGAGCCGTCTGACAGCTGGAGACGGCTCTGCCTTCGCCCCTCTCCGGCGACCCGTCCTCGGCACCTTCAGGAAGATCAAACAGGAAATTGGGCAGAGAAAGAAAAAGGTTGTTCGTGCTCCAAAGTCCAAACTTCCATTCCTGACCTGGGAGGAAGATGCTGAAGTCAGGGTATTCAAATACTTTCCCTGGCTCCCATGGGAGGACATGGTGAGCGGGGCTGCACGAGTGACAGGCTGGTGCCACCTCTCTCAAGGTCCTGGTGCCACCTCTCTCAAGGTGCTGGTGCCACCTCTCTCAAGGTGCTGGTGCCACCTCTCTCAAGGTGCTGGTGCCACCTCTCTCAAGGTGCTGGTGCCACCTCTCTCAAGGTGCTGGTGCCACCTCTCTCAAGGTGCTGGTGCCACCTCTCTCAAGGTGCTGGTGCCACCTCTCTCAAGGTGCTGGTGCCACCTCTCTCAAGGTGCTGGTGCCACCTCTCTCAAGGTGCTGGTGCCACCTCTCTCAAGGTGCTGGTGCCACCTCTCTCAAGGTGCTGGTGCCACCTCTCTCAAGGTGCTGGTGCCACCTCTCTCAAGGTGCTGGTGCCACCTCTCTCAAGGTGCTGGTGCCACCTCTCTCAAGGTGCTGGTGCCACCTCTCTCAAGGTGCTGGTGCCACCTCTCTCAAGGTGCTGGTGCCACCTCTCTCAAGGTGCTGGTGCCACCTCTCTCAAGGTGCTGGTGCCACCTCTCTCAAGGTGCTGGTGCCACCTCTCTCAAGGTGCTGGTGCCACCTCTCTCAAGGTGCTGGTGCCACCTCTCTCAAGGTCCTGGTGCCACCTCTCTCAAGGTGCTGGTGCCATCTCTCTCGGGGTGCTGGTGCCGTCTCTGGGGTCTGGTCCTGCTGGCACGTGCTCCCAGCTAGAGTTGTCCCACTTAATCTCCTACCCTGCCCCGCAGCCCTGGGCATCGTTTGCCTGCATCCCCATAGACATGGCTCTTCTTTTTGTGACGATGCTCTGGCTGGCAACCTGCCACTGTATTTCAGGAATGATCTCCCGTGACACCTGGGGAGCACCACAGCCAGAGTTTCTCTTTGCAAGATGGATTTCAGAAGTCTCAAGCCCCAAGAGAATGCACCTGTGGCTTCCTTACACAGTGGGCCCTTGCCTCCCCAGACACTCCAGTCCCCAGTGGCAGCAAGCATGCACACCAGATGTGTCCTCAGCTCTGCGTGCAGGGCTTCTTCCAAGGGGTTCTGTCTGGTAAAAGTGCCAGAAGTTTCTGTTTCTCTTCTGTTTCTTACAGACGTGATTTACTTACTGTAACTGGCTATCCGTTATGTCCTGCGCTGCATTATTAACTTGGTGATCGTACACTTAGCAGAGAATTTATGAGAAATGAGGAGACATTCATTATCAGTAACACCACAGACTTTACTCTTATATGGTCTCCCTGCACAGAGCAGTGCTTGGCTCAGCCAGTGCTCACCCAGCTCCAGCCATGCCCTGGCCAGAGCAGGACAGGGCTGCTCTGCACACTTCTGGGGCTGCACTCCCCTCACTTAGGCTGGTCCTTATTTTCTCCCCTATTAAAATATTTTCTGATGGAATTTAACTGGCTTAATTGTGCAATCATGCCTTCTCTGTTGTCTGAAAACCAGTGTTTTTCCTGTTTTCAGACAGGGAGCTGAGTGAGGATTGTCTGAGGCATATCTGTGCTTCTCAGCAACAGAAATGCCCTTAAAATACCCTCCTTATCCTGAACCTGTGACCTGGGGACAAATATCACCTCCTTCCTGTACCTCTGAACTGAGGACAAGTACCTGCCCTGTTCTGTATATCTGAAATGGGGACCAAAGGAGCACTCACTAGGAACACAGATGGCCAAGTTAAGCTCTTGGGGTTTTTGTGAGCAAAGGGTACAGTATCCTGCCGTGAGATTTAGACAAGTGTTCCCAGATGTTCCATGAAAGAAACAACAACCACAGAAAACCCCAAGCAACAGCCAAACAAACAGAAATCTCAGGTGGAATCCCAGAGGCACACAAGTCCCAGTGGAGAGAGGCTGTAGGCAGGTTGGAGCCAGGGCAGGCACTGCCATTGGCACAACCTGGATGTCTGACAACCTCCCAGGAATTTGGATTCCAAGAGCAACACAGTGAACCAGCTCCTCCTTGACCTCAGAGCCATACTACAGCTGTCTCTGCAGAGCTCCATCTCAGAAACCTCTCCATCTCAGAAACCTTTCCCAGCAGACAGTGACCTTCCTGGCTCCTGAGAAGGGCTGAGGTTTCCCAGCTGCAGGCTGGTGGCAGCCATGAAGGCTGTGAGGAGCCAGAGTTCCACACCAGGTAAGCCAGGGAAAGGATGGGAAGAGCAGAGATGGCTGGAGGCTCCTGGATATTTCCCATTCTTAGGTTTTCACTGAATAACCTGAAGACAAAGCAAATATCTACCTATATATCTATATCTATGTCTATCTATCCATTCTATCTCACAGGTATCACAGGATATTCTGAGTCTCAGTTTCTGGATGTCCCATGCCTGGCTGGGAAGGTCTGGGCAGCACTGATGATCCATGGGGGCTGCTGCATCCTCTGCTCCCAAATGGATCATCAGTGCAGGCTTTGGCAGCAGCTCGTGGAGGGAAAGCTATGCAAAACATGCCCCAGGGAACTGCCAGGCATCCCGGATTACCTTCTTTGGAGCGCTGCTGGAGGTTACATGAAGGCAAAGCAAGTGATCTGGAAGAGTTTGTGGTGCAGGCACTGGCTGCCCCTGCACCCCGGGCAGCCCCAGCCTCCCTCCACTCCTGCCTTGGGGCTGCCAGCTCCCTGGCTGGGCTGGGGGCTTCCCTGGCAGCAGAACCCTTCACACCCAGAGCACCCCGAGCCCGTCACGCCGGGAGAAGCAGAGCACAATTAGAGATGTGGCTGCTCCTCTCTGCAGACGGTGGGGATGGGAATTAATCCTCCCATTAACGGGTGAAATGGAGCGTTTGCGTCTCACAAAGCAATTACACAATAATAGCAGGAGAACGATGATAGAAATCACATCTTCTCTGAAGTTGCTCTCCAATCCAACACATGAATAATTCCTCCTAGGCATTACTGGGAAAGCAGTATTAAAAGACCCATATAAACAAAAATTACTGGAAAAAAACAGATGAGGCATGCTTCATCGCTCTGTCAGAGCCAAGCTCAACTAAATTTATACAAAGTGGGCAGAGAAGCTTGAAGGGGCAAAGACATTTGTTACTGCTCTGTGTGAGATGAGCTCACAAGGAACGCGTGCTTGATCTTGGCAGCTTTCTGATGTCTTACTCCTAAAGCATCAGCTTTAGTCTCGGTTTCCATGGCAGATACTTTTCTGAGCTTGTATCTTCCACAGATATTGCTAATTTATGCTGTCAGCCACATCTCTGCAAATACCTGCAGAGTGATTCCATTTGCAGTGGGAGTGGTGAAAACAGGTGCACGTGAACCTGCCTCAGCTCTTGTTTTTGACCAGGGGACACAAGAGGGTTTGTTTTCTTCAGCCACAAGATCTGATCTTCTGGTACTGAATTTTGCCCCAAGTACCCTGGCACTGTGTTATCTGTCCTGTGAAGCAAAGCACTTTCAGCATTTCATCAGGACACCAGTTTTGGGCAGATTTTGCCCCCAGTGCTCGGGGCAGCTCTGAGCAGGAAGGGTTGGGCAGCACATGTGGCCCTGTTTCCTTCTGCTCCTCCATCACATTTCAGATTAGCAGAGTCTATGAACCATGAGATCTTTCCCAGGCGGAGATCCAGCCACACCAAAACTGTCCTATTTTCAGGGTGGATTCATCAGCCCTGCAAATGTTGAACAAGCAGGTGACAAATTAGTCTCACCAATTTGGCAAGACCACGGCAAGGTGAAAGGCTGCATGTCTGGCTGGTGGAAGAAGAATCCCAGGGATTTGTAAAGCTGTTGTTTATACACTGAGGCACGGAACATCCAGCACGTACAAAAGAAATCGTGAAAAACTTGTAAAAAGTAACTCACACAATGACAGAACCACAGGAAGAGATGGCACGTGCAGATAGAGCTCATGCCAGAGCAAAGTCCTGGCAGCAGTGGGGAAACCCATGTCCTGGCAGGATATAGTGACTGCAGGGTTCAGGGCTGTTTCAGGATGTGCCCAGCAGCACCAACGGGTGAGTCCCAAGTCCCAGGTAGGAAAGAGGCCAGACACTGAAATGAGATCACTCCCTCTCCTAACGATAGAAGCCTGGCAAGTCCTGGCCAGCTGGAAGTTGGTCTGAGCCCGGGTGGAGCTGGGCTTGCCAGACATTCTGGGGCCCAGGCAGCTGCCTGCACTGCTCACACTTCAGCTGGTGAGCAACAACTCACAGGTAATAAATCCCTTTCTCCATTCTGAGCCAGCACAAACACCTACACTTGGGCATCACCTCTTCACTGGCTCCTGCTGGCTGCTGGAGAGGGCTCAGATATATTCCCCTCCCTCTATCCAGATGAACTGAAAATTTACAGGGAATGTGGAATAAGAAGCATCTGGGTGATATTTCCTTGGAACTGTTTTCAGTGTGGTCAGACGTAATTCCTGCAGCTCTCCGGTAAAATAAGGGAAACCCCTGGTCCGAGTGGGATGGGGACAGAGGCTTTTCCTAGCCTCGTTCAGAAAGAGTGAGTAACAGGGTCAGCAACAACTGTTGACAAACTTCTATTTTTAAAACTGCGGCATCCGGCTGCTTTAAAACATTAACCAAAATACACTTATCTCTGGCTTCTGGCCTTAAGTGATGTTGAACCCACAGCTATTCTGGGCCAGGTTTGATTGTGCTCAGGGACACCAGGTGTCCAAGCCCAGCAGGAGCTGGTGGTCAGAGCCAGCCCCTTGCTGGCAGCCATGCCCTGTCCACGAGTGAGAAGGGACCCATAAGGGTCATTGAGCCCAGCTCCCTGCTCCTCACAGGAGCCAAAACTAACCCAGAAGACTGAGAGAGTCCTCCCAGCCCCAGGGCTTGTCGTTGGCCAAGGGTGGTGTGGAGAACACAGACTCTTTTGGAGCAGAGGTGAGGTTTCTTTCCAGCACTAATGAGCATGAAATTTAAGCAAAAGGACACTGGAGGCAGGAGCAGGGCAGCAAACTGGGCTTTCTTGCTCCCCCTGAGACTGCTGCCATGTGCAGAGGGGCAGCTGAGGGTGTAACACCCAGGGAAGTCACCTCAGAGGATGTTACGGATCACCTGCCCTTGGGACAGCTCTTGTCAGTTGGAAACTGCAGCTCTGTGTGCACTGGAGATGAGTTGCATCTGCTGGGAAGCAGCAGAAAGGAACCCCTGCCCCGACAGGAGCAGGTTTGCAGTGTTTGCAGTGGAGACAGAGCCAAGTTCTTGGCTGTTTGCACAGGCTCCAGCCTCTTGCTAGCACTGCAACAGTTCTCACCTGGAGTTTTACCTGTTTACCACGTGATACGTTGTGCACGCAGTGCTTTTCACACTCAGCAAGGGCAGCAGCGGAGTTTGGGCTGTGCTGGCTCAGTCGCACAGCCGTGGTTGAAGCCTCTTCAGCGGTGGGTCAAAAAAAAAAAAAAAACAATCCAAAAACCAGCCATTTCCGTTGCAGAAGCAGAGAGAACTTTTCATCTCGTCCGCCGGACGGGAAAGTTGGCAACTTAAATGTTAAACTTGCCTGTGACTGTTGGGTGTTGACATCATCGTGATCTCACCAGTGTAACCGGAGCCCTCCAGCTTTTCCTCCAGCCCGCCTTTAAATACCAGTCCTGGAGCCAGCACAGCACCCATTCCTCCGAGCGGAGCCCGGGGCAGAGCCGGCAGCACCCACATAGATGAAAGCAAAGCCAAGCTCCAGCACTCCAGCCATGTCCACGTCGCTGCGGGTGAGCCCCTCGGTGCACGGCTACCGCTTCGACACGGCCCTGCGCAAGAAAGCCGCGGCCAACATCTTCGAGAGCATCAACGAGGCGTCCCTGCAGAAACTCTTCAAAAACTCCGGGGACAAGAAGGCGGAGGAGAGAGCCAAGATAATCCTCGCCACCGACCAGGACATGGAGGAGAAAACGAGAGCGCTAATGGCACTAAAGCAGAGGAGAAAAGACAAACTGCTCCAGTTTCTGACGTTTCGGAAATACTCCATCAAAGTTCACTGAACTGGCGGAGGGAGCAGAAATGGAGAACATTTGGTGACGGGACTGTTCGTGACCTCCTCCCACACTCAGCATGCTCCGCTGCCCCGTGGGCCTGGGGACCTGCCAGCCCACACGTGGGGCTTCGAGCTGGGAGCTGACAGCAGCATCGGTGTGGACAGCAGCATCGGTGTGCACAGCAGCATCGGTGTGCACAGCAGCATTGGTGCCCGTGGCACATCGGTGTGCACAGCAGCATCGGTGTGCACAGCAGCATCGGTGTGCACAGCAGCATTGGTGCCCGTGGCACATCGGTGTGCACAGCAGCATCGGTGTGCACAGCAGCATTGGTGCCCGTGGCACATCGGTGTGCACAGCAGCATCGGTGTGGACATCAGCCTGGTGGCCAGAGGCTCGCAGAGGCCGAGCAGCCCCCCACGGGAGGCAGATGAGCTCCTCCAAGCAGCCGTGGGACCGAGCTGGGGGCAAACCCACCCACCCTGCTGTGACTCGGGACCTTCCGATGGACTTGGTGCTCACGGACTTGAGGCGGGTGCTTCGCCTTTTCGTGCCCTTAACGCCTGAGCTTGTGCAGAGCCCCGTGCCGTGGCTGGTGGGAGGCTCTGGAGACAGATCAGCTGCTGCTCAGGTCACTCTGCATTTGTCAAATGCACCCAAGGGCACCGCGTGGTGCGCTCACTTCAGCCGTCCGGGAACGCGTCTGCTCCAGAGCCACTCTGCACAGCTGTGCCTTTCCTGCCCGAGCTGTATGTGGGCAGTAAAAGTCGTTTGCACAGAAGCAATAATAATGACAGATTTTCCCTGAATTTACTGTGAAGTTCCCTAATATTCTGTTCACTTACCACTAACACGAAAAATCTAAATATAATAACTACAGTTCTTCTCTGTGTAGATTACAGTCACTATTAGAAGAGTACTTCATTTTATGACAATGTTATTATTATATCGACTATAATTTATTGCATACAGCGATGTGAAAACTAATAAATTACGAAGTAAATATAAATGATCTTGTCTGAAATGCTCAGTTCTCCTGGAGTGGTGGGGTTAGACTTTTTTTTTTGTCATTTCATAGACAAAATGCTCCCTGTTTAGGAGCAGAGTACCTGCACCTCTCCTTCATTGCCCAGGTATGGCTTTGGCAGCCCATTCTCAGACGTGGAGCAGCCCCTGGCTCCTCCATGGCCCCACTGTCCCACCTGGCAGCAGCAGGCTGCCCCCCCAGTTGCCATGTCATTCCCCAGAAAAGCCTCACCAAATTTATTGCTAATCAACTCCAATGTCAGTTTCCCCTCTGCAATAAAGGAGAATAACATCTTCTGCAATGAGGGGAAAAAAAGATGGTTGGGGGCCAGGGTGGGCAGCATGGCTCATCAGCCTTTGACATTTCTGCAGAGCCGAGAAGGAACCTGGGCTTGGCTCCTCATCACCCAAAGAAACAGAAGTAAGTTTTGAAACTTTGGCAGCAGAATTGGACTGTTTTTCTGCAGGTTGTGCTGTAGTATCATGATAGACGATGCTGAAAGTACTTAAAAATAGCAAAGACTGGTTATTTATAAGCCTGTCCTCTAATAACCTGATGGTTTAGATAAAAACATTCCCATGACTCTGCTTAGAGCAACAAAGATAAAACAGCTTGAAAGAATGATAGTCCAGCTACAGTTTTTTTGCCTACAGTAAGAACTCCAAATTGCCAATAAGTCAGAGAGACTGGAAATAATCTTTTAAGTCACCTAATAGTATGTGCAATTATAATTATTTATAGCTGGAGTGGGATGCATGGTGATTTTCCCTCCCAGAGGAATAAACTGTTTTGGGATGAACCTGTTTGAAAGAGCTTCCAAAGAACTGTCCTTGCTCAGAAAAATCTATCTCACAGCAGGTTTGCTCCAGAGGAAGTTGCCAGTTTTCCAACACTCCACCTCTTCCCGAGCAGTGTCCTACACTTGCTGCAGCTGCTGCACATCCCCACAAACCCTCCACAGTGACAAAAACTGCTTCAAATGGGCTGTTTCCAAAAAAGGCCAAACAGGGCCATGCAGTGCCTGCCCACAGCCCAGCCCTGCTCCACCCAGCCCCTCTGGGCCCTGGGGATGCCACACAGCTCCTCCCTTTGGAGGAAAGGTTTGGTGGGTGCTCCCATCAGAGCAGCTTCTTTTGACAAACACAGCAGAAGCCAGCGGGGCAAGAAGCCCCCAAGCCCACCTGTCTCTGGGGCCTGTTACCTGCCAGGACCCAACCAGCCTGCTGCTAAGGATGCTCTGAGAACACCACAGGGACCAGATCAGCTTTTCACCATCCTGCTGCTTCCCTGGCCCTGTTTTGCTCCCTGCTCCCCTGCCCTGGACCACTGAGGTGTCCACAATGCACCCCCCTGTGCCAGGCCAGTGCTGGATTTGGCAGAGCCTTGTCACTCTCTGGGCCCCCAAAACCAAACCCAGCTCCCCAGTGACCTGGGCACCCTGGGGAATCATTTGCCAACAGCCTTCCCTTGAAAGAAAGAAGCAAATCTGGCAGAAGCCATGCTTGTGGCAGACTGAAGTCAACACTCACTGAAGTGGTTGCTGCTGGCACGTCCTGGGATTACCCAGACAGTCCTGTTCACAACATTTGCATGACATGGTTGATAACACCTGCTGACTTGGGGATTTTATAGTCCCTCTTGTCTCATTACACTGAAATCATTAGCCCAAGTGGTATCCCTGATAAATAAAGGCCACTTACTAAGAAGGTATGTGATTATTGGATATTTACAGTGAAAAAAGGCAATTTTCCTTGATTGTAGCCTGTCTGCTGCTTTGGCAGGTTTGTGCTCCAGGAACGCGTCTTACAGTGGGCTCAACAAAAACTGCAAAGACTTCTCATGGAACATGGGCCAGAGTTTGATGTACAAATGTCCAACCATCCCAGGGCCCTTGCACACATTGAGCTGCTGCTCTGCTTATCTCCAGGGCTGCACCGGGATGGCTCAGAGCACCTGGGCCCATCCCAGGGCGTCGGTGTTTGTGGCAGCCCGAGGGCATGGCCAGGCCAAGCACTGCCAGTGAGGCTATGGTCTGTGCAGAGAGATGTGGGAGGGCAGGTCACCCAGCTGTGCTGTCACCTCTCAGTACTGTCAGTGCTGTCACCCAGCTGTGCTGTCACCCCTCAGTGCTGTCACCTCTCAGTGCAGTCAGTGCTGTCACCCAGCTGTGCTGTCACCCCTCAGTGCTGTCACCCCTCAGTGCTGTCACCTCTCAGTGCAGTCAGTGCTGTCACCCCTCAGTGCTGTCACCCCTCAGTGCTGTCACCCCTCAGTGCTGTCATCCATCAGTGCTGTCACCCAGCTGTGCTGTCACCCAGCTGTGCTGTCACCCCTCAGTGCTGTCACCCCTCAGTGCCATCAGGGCTGTGCTGTCACCTGTCTGTCCTGCAGGGTGGTGCCAGCCCTTCCTGATTGCCCGGTGCCGCAGACTCGGCGCCTGTGGCCGGCGCGCGCCACGCTCGGGCCAGACACGGGGCCCATTGTCAGCCTCCCCACACAACAAACAGAGGAAGAGGCTGTTCAAGGAATTTCCTCCCTCCAGGAGCCGGGCGTTTCCATTAATTCTTCTCCGTGAGTCAAACTGGCTGTACTGGGTGTCCCCTGTCCCAGCATCCTGAGGACTGTGATCTGAACAGCTAATTTTATCCAGCTTGTCTAACGCCCTGCTCAGCAGCCATGCTGGGAGTGTGCTGGTGGTTCCCCTCTACCATTGCTGGCTGGGGAGAAGCCACGGAAAGACAGGACAGAAAGTAAGGAGAAGACTTTTGCAGAAGCTCTGGCTTAGCCAACAGGCTGGGGAAGTTTAGTGGGGAACAACTCACAAGGTGCTGGAAAGAGAAAGCCCAGAGCAAAGGGGGTGTCAGTGACAGCAGACCACACAGAGGTCCCACCCTCTGTCCCCTCATCAAACTCCCATTCCCATCTCGCTGAAAAATGGAAGGTTGCTTTTGCAACCTGTCCATGAAAAGAGGGGGTTGGAACAAGCCAACAGCCCGGCTCAGCCTGAGCACAACGTGCAGGAGGAGATGAGGATGTTCCCCCGTGTCTGAACACCCAGTACCGAGGCCTTCAGTTTCTGGTGAAACCCAGCACACAAGGCACGAGCAGAGTCCAAAGAGGAGCTGGGCCAGCCCCGACCCGGCCGTGTTTGTGTGTGGGGAGACAGGGTGCTCCAGTCAACAGCAACACCTCCCTGGCAGCTTCCCTCCCACACCATGGAGCAACAGGCAAGTTAAAAATTAACTGTTGAGCTGAGCTTCTGCTCTGCTTCACCCTGAGGGACAAACTCTGCTTTGCAGAGCAGCAGAGCAACAGCCTGGGTGCCCCTGGCAACCATGGCCTGGCAGTGGGTGCCTCGGGCTTGTGAAAACAGTCACAGAGGAAATATATTTCATCTGCAGCTGCTGAGGGAAACCTCTGCTCTGAAGCAGGTTAAATGTGAGTGACAAGCTGTAAAGAGTGAGACTCGTGGATGTATCAGTGTGGTTTTCACAGCAAAGAGGCGGTCTGGGGTTTCAAAGCACGAATGCCTCACATGCGGCAAAATGATGCTCCAGTGTCACTTTGAAGGGACAGACAAGGCTATTTATGAGAAGAAAAGCCTCTAAAATAGTGCAGGCAACGGGAGACGGCACAGTTACCATTTATCTTTGCTAAAAACCAGAAGTTGGGCCGTGAGCAGAATGTTAATACACAACCCTGAAAAAACCCCTTATTCCCGCCGAGCTGCGCCCTGACTCGGTGCCTGTGGCACGGCAGGAGCACGCTCTGCCGTGGGAAGCAGTGACATTCTCTGGTTCACGGCTCCCAGAGGGGGCCCGGACAGTGAATCAGAGCTCAGCCGGCCTGGCTGCGGCTCCTCTGTGCGCCCACGCAGAGCTCAGCATCACCGGGACAGTCATCGGGACAGTCATCGGGACAGTCACCGGGACAGTCATCGGGAGAACCGTCTGAGGCAGCTGCTGGGGCTGCGCAGCGCGTCCTGCATCCTCCTCCGCGGAAAACCCGCTTCTTCCAGCGGCTGAGCGCTGCCCCGGGCCCGGGGCGGGTCACCGATTCGTTCTGCAGCCGCATTTCCCAAAACACCCGCCCGGGAACAGCGGGTGCTGCTCTCCAGGCGGCCGTGCTGCTCCTGCCGGAGCCCTGCCTGCTCCCTGCCGGACCCCCGAATCCTCCGGCCCGATCACGCTGGAATTGGCCCTGGGGGCCGGGAGCCATCGCTCCGAGCGAAGGGATTCCTAGGGGTGGCAGGCAGATGTGTGAAAGCTGTCGCTCTCCCACATCATCAGATAACTCTGTTTCATGAAAAAGTGGATTTCCATTGTCTTTGCAGAGTAGAGATGCTTTAATGCCTCAAGGAATTAGGGAAAATCTGACTAAAAGTACTTTCACCACCTGCTGTTGTTTCTGCTTGGACCATAATGGAAAGGGAAGAGAAAACTGCCATATTGTGCTTCTCAGACTGGCCCTATTCCAGCTGGGCTCTGTTTAAAATTCACCTGCCATCCCAAATGCTGAAAATATTCCAATGCAGACACGTTTTTTCTCCCCTTCTTCCTGAATGGTAAAGTACGAGACACAATTTTTCATTTAGAAATCTGTTTGGGAGTTATCAGACCCTTTCCTTTCACCAGACTTTCTGGGAGGCTCTGATTTGCGCCCTCACCCTGGTACCATTTTCTGAGCCAGTTTGCAGGATGGCAGCACAGGCTGCCAGAGAGGACAAGGACAAATGTACAACTCTAGGCAAATTGAAACCTTGAGCAGAGAACAGTCCATGGAAAAATTCCAGGTGACTTGAAGGGTTTTATACAGAAGTAAAAAACCTTCAATATATTATGCAGAAAGTGCTGCCAAACATACGCTGGTTTTATCCTGACTCAAACAATAAACTTCTTCCTAAACATTGAATGTTTTAGCTACAATAGAAGTATGCAAAAACATGTTAGGAGGTTGGAGAGGCATTTACCAAAGTCGGGGAGCAGGCACACACTCAGCGGCTGCCCCAGGGTCTCTGTGCCTGTGACATCCTGGGATTACCAGTGGTGTCCCCTGCCTATGTCCCCTTGGACCGAGGCTCAGCAAACCCCCAATGCACTGCCAGGCACGTCCCCTGACTCCCAGGAGAGCTTGTGACATAAACCCTTACCACAGCTGATTGCAGAGCTCACAGTTTGCCATAAGCAAATAAATTAGGTATAATTTAATATTTGATTGTAAGATTTACTGTGCTCCCCTTTACAGTTTCACAGGTGGATACCCAGTAATTGAATGAAAGGAAGAGCCCCATTAATTCACAGCAGCGTGGACAGGCTGGGGAAACCTTCCACAGCCTCCAGCCTGAGCCCAGTCCCTGCAGGGGAGGATGAGGAAGCTCCTCCTGGCTTTAGGGGGGCAGTTATTGCTCTTTGCCTGTAGCTGATGCCCACAGCCACACACCCATCACAGGGCAGAACAGAGTTCAGAGTCTCCTCCCAGAACCCGGCTTGGTTTGGCACAAAACTCAGCAATGACCCGAGGCCGCTGTTACAGAGTGAAATTCAGCTTTGCTGTGACTTTGAAACCCTGTCATTTTGAATAATGTTACCTAATTTTTATAAGATATTAAAGCTCAGTCAGAACCTGAACTTGAAGCAGTGCCCCACTATATTTTAGCAACTTCCTCATGCTAGATTGCATCACACCCTTGTGGAAGCTGGAGGCTGGGGCTCACCTCCCTTCTTGCTTTCAGCTGTGTAGAGAAGGTTTTCCCTACTATAACATTAAAAATATCATCCTTTCGTGTAGTGTTTTAGATCAAGTGCTCCTCAAAGTTCTCTAATCATGTTGTCTGTTGTAACACTGTTCTCTGCAATCTGTTGTTTAGTCAGCATGGTTGGGTCCTTCTCCAGGGCGGGTTCAAACACAGTCTGATTCCTCAAAGTCCCATCCTATGGAAATTACGTTTGCAGTGTGAGCTCTTCCCACACAGCTGCAGATAAAAGTCTGCAGAGGTGTCAGTGCCAGGGAAAAGCTAATAAAAGACTTCCATTTTGAACTCTTTTTTGGGGTTTGGCTAGTCAGGTATTGAATCCCAAATGTTGTCCCTTGTCACTTTGTGCCAATCCTTTGCTTAACCTTGAGCAGTTGCAGGGATCTTTCTCGGAAACATCTCACTTCAACCAACCAAACAAGCCTTTTTGGAAGGTCATGCCCTTACCCTGCTGCAGGCTGAGCTCTGACCAGGAAATTATCTTCATCTGCAGAAAACATCACCGAGGCTGGGCTGGCCTGGCCTGGCCTTAGCCTCACACACCCCTCAGACAGGCAAATCCCATTCACCTGAGCGGGGTTTCAGGTTAAACATCAGCTGAGTGCTGAGAGCTGCAGAGCGTGGCAGAGTATTGCCAGCAATTCCACATTTCACCATCATTTATATAACTTTTCCCTTATCTATTAAAGCAGGAGATTAAGCAGGAGCTTTAAGCCCTCCCCTGGAGGCTTCTCTGTGGCTCCAAGCACCCTTGAGCCTTCTGACCCCACAAAACCTGTACCCAGAGAGATCCACTGCTGAGACACGAGTCTCGCAGACCCTGACACATCAGCACCCACTCTCCACTCATTTTCTCTTTTAATTATTTCCCAAGCCACTGTAAACACAATCAAAACAGCCACCAAATTAAATCTTTACCCTTTTAAAAGAGATATTTGAAATGTAAATGATTTGTGAATGAATAGTGCATTATGTTGCTGTCCAAGTCTGCTACAGCACATTTAGGCGGTGGAAAGGTGCCACAAAGGACCTGCTGGCTTTCTAACCCCTCCAGCTCTTAGAGGAAACAGGGTGCTTCTGCTAGATCACTCCATGGGGGTTTAACCTTCTTTTGATACTTAAAAATTATTTAGGGATAAATCTTGTTTTGAAAAGTAAATACTATTTCCCCTGGACTTTTACAAGGGCTCAGCAGGGCTGGGTAATGTTTAAGGGTTCCCTCCTTCCTTCCTGTTACACAGTTTTATCTTTTATTTTGCAATATACACACATTTATG
>VXBQ01011802.1:52233-125433 GCA_013400175.1 Phainopepla nitens | reverse complement strand
AGAACCTGAGTGAGTGCCACAGAACCCGAGTGAGAGCCACAGAACCCCAATGAGTGCCACAGAACCCCAGTGAGAGCCACAGAACCTCAGTGAGTGCCACAGAACCCCAGTGAGAGCCACAGAACCCCAGTGAGTGAGAGCCACAGAACCTCAGTGAGTGCCACAGAACCCGAGTGCCACAGATTCAGCTCCTCTGTGTCTCATAACAGCCAGAAATCGCACAGCAGAAAAGCGGTGACTGACGAGGGCAGTGACGCAGGTGTATTGTGACTCTAGAAAACTCAAATAAAGAAGAAACCGCTCAATCAATCAACAACCCAGCACAAGAGTCCTCTCTCTGCATTCCTGAGGAATGTCCAGAGCCAACATTCTGACAATGAGACACTCGTTGTCAATGTGCTGCACCAACCTCGGCAGCCCACACTGCTGGGAGCTGCAAAATCACACCAACAACTGCCCAAAAATGTGCATGCTTGTGAGTGTTCTAAACTGCGAGGGACTCCCGCTGCACCAACAAAGCCCTGGGCGAATTCAGAATTAAAGCACCCTTAATTCACTTAAAGGGATATGTCAAAGCCTCCCTTAATTGTGATAAATCCCATTCTGTCATCTGAGAAGGTGACATTTCATGGCAAATAGTCCCAAGAAATTGAGTGGAACAAGGAAGAGTTCCCTGTTTTGTAAGCGATTTCCTGTGATGACAAAGCCCAGCATGGGAGCAGTTGGCTGCATGGCTGGTGCTCAGGTTTTTTAGGTCTTTGTTGTTCCCAGGCAGACAGATGGAATTTGTCACAAGAAACTAATCAGGGACACTGAGACCTAGTTGCATTTATAGGGATAAAATCTCAGTTTGAGGAGTCATTAGAAACCTGCCTCTCCCAGGCATGCTGCCTGCTAAGTCACAGACCATTTCCTGGCGAGCCATTTCTTTAGAGCCTGGCAGAATGACCGGGAGGGGACAGTGGGAGCCCTGCATGGTGCCATTAACCCGAGCCTGCCCCTGCTCCCCGAGCAAAGCCGAGCCCATCGCTGCAGCAGGCACACGGCTGTGGCATTTGGGACAGGGCCAGAAGGAGCAGCCAAGGAACCTGACCTTTAAACCACCCTGGTGTCCCTCTGGGGCAGACACCTCCCCCAGCTCCTCCAGTTTGGAGGTCAGGATGAAAATCCCCTTTCTTCCCTAGAGAGGGGACAAAGCCTCCAGGAGCCCCACAAGCACCCAGCAGCCAAAATGAACTTCTCAGGCAGCAGAGCCTTCTGGTGCCTCTGTTCCAGCGCTGCTCCAGTGGGATGCACACTGAGGGGCTGCCAGTCCAGCACCCACTTGCCTTCAGGGAGCATTTTTTGAGCTCTGATAGGTGGAATTGCAAACAGGAAAGTGCTGAGCCAGCTGGAAACAAGCTGTTTGCTTGCCCCTGAGTGTCTCTCTCCCAGCAATGTTTTAATTCCAGCTCGATCTGCCAAGAGAAGGAGCTCCTTAATCAGCAAAGCCATGAGGAAGGGCAGCTCCTGTTCCTGCCTGCTGTGGCAGGGTGTCCCTGTGGCTGCACTATCTCTGGCCACCACCCTTCCTTCCCCTGCAGCCGTCGTGCTTGAGGCCCTGCTTGTGGCAACCGTGCAAAAAGCCCTTCCCACGTCCCCACAAAGGCCAGCACACACCAAACCTGCCAGGTCCTGCTGCAGCTCTTGGTCTCCCCAGAAAGAGGGGCAGTGAATGTTCCACAAGAGATGCAAATTTCCCTGACTTCTGCTCTTCCAGAAAACTCGGCCTTCATGCATTCCAGTGCATTCCAGGCAGAGGGTTGATCTCCCCCAGTTGTGCTTTGCCATTTCTCTGATGTTTCCATTATCCCCACTGCAGCACCCAGCAAATTCTGCCTTGTTCCAAAAGCCATTTCTGTCAGAGTGAGTTAAAAGGAAGCAGTGAAAAACTAAAAACTCTGTATCAAATCTTGCCACCTGGAAAATCAGCAGAGAAATATAATTTTGTGGTCTTTCAAATTAAATCAGATTCTGGGCACTCTGCTCTTGGGTTTTTCCAATGCTGAATGGAATAGGTCTGCTCAACCAGCTTTAGCCATGTTCAGTTCATGACAAAGCAGTTCCAGTTCAGAGATACTGCTTTTAATTGTATTCTCATGCTATTTTTTAGAACTTTATCATTTGCCTCAGCCATTTTCCATTAATGAGGTCCCAGCAGGAGGTGGCCTTTAATGGCAGAGCAGCTCATGCTACCATGGAGTGGAGGTCGGGGAGCTGCAGGTGGGTCACAATGTCTGTCTGTCTGTCTGTCTGTCTGTCTGTGGTTCTTGCAGCCTTTCCCTTCCCTGGAGCCTGTGGCTGAACCCACGATGGATCCAGCACCCAGCCAGGCCTCCAGCCTCCACCTCAGGAGCAGCTCTGCTCCCTGGCACTGCTCAGGTTTCCCACTCAGCTGCAGACACGTGAGGGCTCTTGCTGGTTTTGCCGGGTTCCCTGGGTGGCCGTGCTCTGAACTCTCTGCTGGCTGCTGCTCTGCCCTGCTGGCCATGCCCAGGAGCAGTCACTCCCACCTGTCTTTGATGTTTTGTATAAAACCGACCTGCACATGATTTTGTGTCTCTCTATTCTCCTTTCAGCATATCAAGTACAACCACGAGTCTCTCTGTACTTTGCTTTATTCTATTTTTTTTCCCTGATTTCTTTTCACAGGCGAAGTCTGAATGTCACATCTGGTCTTCCCTCCTTTTCCTACAGGTTTCTGGGGAAGCTTAGGCCAGTTGCATTAGAAGTAGCAGGAGTGATTGAAACTGTGATGGTGCTGAGCTGCCACCCAGGGCTCCTTCTCCCCCAAACCTCAGCCTTTGAAGTCAGAGCTGTTTGGGAGCACTCGGCTCCTGCAGCCAGGGACAGAACAGCAGAATTAAAGCCTTTGCTTTATTCTATCGCGGGGCTGGTGCTGCCAACACTCACCTCCCCCTCTTCAGGCCTTCTCTGCATACTCCCCTGTAACAGTTCCAAAAGGGCAAACACCTGCAGTTCTCTCCTTTCAGTGTGAGCCTGAGTGCCCTCCAGTGAACTGCTGCTGTTTCCTGAAGGAATTATGGACTGGAATTCAGTAATTATGGGCTGGGTTCGTCCCCCCTTAACTAGCTTTCTCTGCAGAGAAAACACAAAGCTGGTTGAAGAAAACTTTCCCGTGGCTGCTGAGATTTCAGTGTGAGGCTTTTCAAGTTTTACATTTAACAAGTTAAAGGATCATGAAATGTTTCTCTTCTTTCCGTGGCCTTGGAAGGAGCAGAGCTGCTCACATTCCACCAGGTCTCCTACTCTGCTGACCTCTGCAGGCAGTGAGGCAAGGCTGCAAAGGTGACATCGATGACAACAGCTATTCTTATAGAAAAACAGAAATGACATATTTTTCATTTCTTCAAATGAAAAACCCCAAACAAACAGGAGTAAACATGAAAGAGGCCGTTCATTCTGAGAAGCTTTTCTAGTATCAAGAAATATGATCTTACACAATATGGTGTTTTGGTTTGGTTTCTCTCTTGTTTTCCTAATTTACGATGTGTTGTAGCATCTCTGAAAAATATCCCTCAGGCTGCCAATGGCAACAGGACCTCGAGTGGTGATTTAACAGAGAATATGTTCTCTTACCCCATTTTCTCACACTCTTCCCTTTGTGCTGTGATGTCATGAAACCACTTAAAACCAGGCTGGCTCTCCATCCTCTCCCTCTGGTGGTGGCTGTGGAGCTGCCCTGTCCCAGAGCAGTGCTGTCACTGAGCAGCATCTGCCTCTTCTGGCACCTCACAGGGATCCAGTCCCTCCTGGGCAGCTGGCTGTGAGTGACCCTAGGAGCTGGCCCTGCCAAGAGGATGAGGAGGAGGATGAGGATGAGGAGGTTGTGTCAGCATGGGCACGCTGCTAGCACCTGAGTGGACACTCACTGCTGCTCTAGAGATTTAACAACCATCATCAGAGTGAGTCTAAAGCAAAGGCTGTGAAAAAGCCAGCAACAATTCCTGCCAACCAGCACAGCTGTACAGGCATGAGGGAGCAGAGCTGCCGGGAGAGCAGCTGGGCTCAAATGGATCATGGTAGGCGGGGAAGGAGAAGCTGAAAGCTGCTCCTTTGACCCAAATCTGGCACTTTTCCATGTGCAGGGAAGGCAGTTTGCACTGCTGTTCCAGAAGAAGATTAATCTATTGCTTCTCTCTGGGCAGGTGTTGATGGATTGTTTGTGGAACTGCAGAATTTCCCCAGACCTGAGATGATTCAAATCTCCAGGAAATGTTTCACTTCTCATATACAGGGCTATCTAGAAAAGGCAGGTCCTCAGGAGTATGCCTTTGCCTGCAATCATCTGCAGCAGTTTGCTTTGTTTCCTTTAGGAGACTCGAGAGTGCAGTGAGAGGCATTTCAAGGATGCAAAGGAGAGGGCAGGATCTGAACTCTCTCCATGGCCTGCTGTGGAATTGCTGGCAGGAGGGGAGGAGGCAATACAGGTACAAAGACTCCCAGAGGTTACAAGAAGTTATCCAAAGCCAGCAGACAAACCCATTTCTGCCTGGATTTGGGGGAGATGTGGGAACTGCCCCGCTTGGAGGCAGGACAGAGGCCACCCACCCACCCACCAACCACTGCTGGGGCACATTCCCTTGGGCTCAGGCACGGGCTGAGAGAGGAGGAGCAATCTCTGCCTCCAGTGAGCACAGCTGGAAAATCAGCTCCATCCATGACCTTTTCTCTATTCTTTTTTCCATCCGTTGTCTCCATCCCTCTGCCATCCCCACGGGCAGAGAGCTGGGCACTGGGCAGCGTGGGTGCACGGAGCAGCTCTTGGCAATATCAAGCTCACCTGTCTTTAACTCCACAATTTGAAAGCCAGATTCCACAACACTGCCAACACTCGGAGAATTTCTTACATGTCATCTAGTTTTAGTGCTATTCTATTTCATTTGCTACCTTACCTTAATAATTTTTTAGCACTCATTCAGTTTGCATTTCTCTCTCTTTTCATTTTCATCTGTTCATGATATTTTATTTTTCCAATAAACTAAGTAATTTAGTGGCCTTAATCCCAAGCCTCCTATTTAGAGCATGGATGTGGAGGCTGCAGAAAGAAGCCCCAATTTAAATCTGTCAGTCAAACATAACTTAATCTATCATTTTCTTTATATCTCAGACTGCTCCATGGAAAGGAAACTATGACTAGGATTCAGTTTAACTTTAAAATATCCAGCTTTACACCTTTCTAAAATGCCTGCTCTTCTTATGCACAGGCTGTTAAAAAATGGGGAAGTTATACAGGCCTTGGACAACACAAAGTCAGTACAGTTTAAATCCAGAGGTGGCTGTAAGACTTTGAAGGGCCCAAGGCCACAGCCCTGGTGCCATCACCACGGCACAGACACTGCTATGCAGCTGTGATGCTTTTCTATTTTTTCCTATTTCTGGACCTCCAAAAAAAAGTCAAGGGAATTACAGATACTGAAGACAACTGCTTCTCTTTGTTGCCTTTCCTGCCTGCTGTCAGAGAGTGCACAGATTTACCAGGGGCTGTGGCTCAAGGCCGAAGCACAGTCCCAGGCACACGTAGGCTGGACAGAGCCAAGGAGCTCTGTGGTGAGGACACTGGGCAGGGAATGTTCCTCTCTGCACTTTCTGTGGCTCTGTGTTCTTTTGCTGGTTCTGTAGGGGACAATGCTCACCTGTAATGAGCAGCACCTGCAGATCCCCCCATAAGCATGGCAGAAAGGCACCTCCTGGGCAGCTGAGCAGGGAATTAATCACCCCCTGCTCGGGCCAGTGCTATCAGGCAGAAGCAGAAAATGTTCAACAAGACGGGCAGCACGAGGAAAGAGCTCCTGAAATCAATCATGTGAGACAGCAGCTAATTACCAGACATCATGCCTTCCCAATCCCTGCTCCCCTGTCCCTGGGTGTCACAGATTTGGGAAGGGTTTTTCAGTGGCTTGAGCCCCTGGGTCAGAGAGCTGCTGTGTGCTTCCAGCGTGGCCAAGACTCCTCCACGGCACTTGGTTTGGCACTTGAGTCTGATTTACATTTTCTCCATTTCACTGGGATCAGGACCTGTACAAACAAACCCTTGTGTCTTCTTCCAGGGGTGGGATCAGAGGTGGAGGAGCAGCTCGTGGTGTGAGCACTCCCTGTCCTGAGTCATCAAGTATGAAACGGCTCCCGCAGCATAATGGGTTGTGTCAGATGCCATTCTTCATGGATCATTGAGGAACTTTGATGAAAGTTTCACCACCAGCTGGATGCTGAGGGTGGCTGAGGGGTCCCTGCACCTCCAGGGCTGCAGCAGAGCAGGGCAGGGCACATTCACAGAGGCTGCAAGTGCCAGAGCTCCAGAGCTGGGGACGTCTGTCACACACCTCTGCTCATCTGGGCGTATCTTGGGGTGAATCTGCACCACTGAACAAGCAATTTCTCCTCTTGATAGTTCTCATGGGCTGTTTCTTTATTTGGGTCTAGTCCATCACTGATGGCTCTGTGGCAGAGGCTCAGACCCAGCTCTGTGAAAGTCCACAGAAATCACTGTGCAATTCTGCCCTGAGCTGGAGCATCCAAAAGCTGCCACAGTCAATATATTCAGGGCTGCAGCAAACAGCCTGACAGCTGGGTGCAGCAACCATTTAGCAGATAACCACATTTTATTCTGACTCTTATTTCATCCTGCAGCAATTAGCCAGGAAAAAAGGACCACACCACGCTGTCATTTCAGCCTCGTGCTCCAGCATGTTTAGGAAGGCAGAACCTACACATACTTTTTGGATGCTGAGTAAAAACACCATTGATGCCGGCTAGTTCACATCAGTTTTCACAACTGCAGCATGAGGGAAAAGCTACTGCTGGGTTTAGTCACCCTAGAGGGTGATTTTGAACAAATCTGAAGCAATCCAGTGAGCCCTGTGAGGAGGCAGTTGCACTCTTGGCAGTGCAGTGCAGCCACCCTGGCCTGGGGATGAGCCCCCTACCAGCACTCAAGGCATTTATTGCATGTTAGAGCCTTCCCTTTGCTCCACCTTAAAATAAAAATATAAATTTGATGTCCATATTCTAGTTTTCTGAAATGTTACCTTCCCCATAAATATCTTCTCAATAGTCCCAACTCCAAGCCCAGCTCTAATAAAAGTGCTCTTTATGGTTGTTAGACAAATGAGATGTCCCTGGACTGAACAATTACCTTCAAATATCTGTCCAGAACTGTCTGGGAGTGGAAATCAGCTTCTTCCTCCCCAGGTACAAATCCATAATGAGGATTTATTTCTGAGGCAGTGGAAATGAGGTAATCCCTCTCCTTCTTTAGGTGAGATAAGGAGAAGGGAAAAAAAAAAAAGAAAGAAATAGTACAAGTTAATAGTGAAGCATCTGGAAAAGCAAATGACTTGCAGGAGGTAGGGGTAGGAGGTCAATGGCATAGAACAGCTTTGAGTAATAAGGGAAAATTTGTGGATTTGCCTAATGCTGACCTGTGTGGGGGCACGGGCAGGAGGCTGGCACAGGCATGGGGCCCTGCCTTGTGTTCAGCCTCCTCAGCACCTGCAGCACTCACCAGCCCTCGGCACAGCCAGCACCCAGACATCAGTCTCCCAATTATTCTTGATTCCTCTAACACCCACCCGAAATAAATCAAATACTGAAATCACCTGAGGAAGCATTGAGGAGCTGCTCCTGGTAGCTGACAGACAGATGCTCGGGACAGACAGACACCAACGGGCCTGAAATGAGCTGAGCACATTTACCTGGAATTTATCTGGCACAGGATAAATCTGCATTTGTGGGGATGGCCCTTTTCTGCCTGTTTTGTTCCAGCAAATTCTTTACTATAACAGCCCTATTTCTGTAAAGAATAAAATTGTCATGAAATGAAGCAGATGAGGAGAAATTGTATCATTGTGGAAACCAAACTGGTGCCCAGTCTCTGCTTCAGCAAAGCCACAGTGGATCAGTATTGCCCCATGCAAATGCAGTGACTTGAGAAACTGTGCAAATTATGATGAAGGTGTGTATTTATGGAAGAAATTGAGGAAAACCACCTTGGCTCTCTCCTGGGATTCATACTCCAGGTTTGCTATTGGCTTTGCTCTCTGCCAAGCCCCAGCAGCTCAGAGGCAGAATCTGTTGATGCTACAGAAAGCAAAGTCATGCAGAGCAGTCAATGGGAAATAATGGATATCAATTACACAGCTTGAACTGCCGACTGGATGGGGTTTTATAACTCCTTACTCTTGTGGTCTTCTTAATAAATCCATTGGGAGAGATGATATACCCTTTATAGCAATATGTTTCAATGTTTTATTTCCTATGGAGGAGCAACTGGCCACTTTACAAAAGGCTCCTTGGAGTGTCCCACAGCCTCAGGAAGGAATCAAAATTGCTGTGAGGTGAACATGAGCTATTTGTTCTCTAACACAGGGACCAGTTTGCCATAAGATTCAGATCTGCTGGAAACCAGATGAGTCCCTTCCCTTCTGCTTCAATCCTGTTTGTAACACAGGGGCAGCTGCTGAAGAATGTGGGAGCCTTACAGTGAGGTGCTCAAAGCTCAGGTCACCTACAAGAAAATCACACATTGAAGAGAGTCTACGTTTTTGTGGCAGGCAGAAAACAGCATCAGTCTGTGGGGGTGTGAGATTTTCCAGCCCTGCAAGTGCAGGGAAAGAGCAAAATGAAGGTAAAAAACCATCACTCAAATGAAGGAAAAAAAATTATATTGAACAGGGGTACAAAACCCCCTCATCTTTATCTAACACTTGCAGTCTTTTATCTGCATTTTTATTTAAGCCGGCACTAGAAGCAGAAATGCAGCCTTCTTCCATGGCACCTTCCCTATGGTAAATCTAATTAAACAGCCATTAAAATGTGTCTTAGCTCGATTGTATCAAGGTGACCTGGAGCTCCTGCTAAATGTTAGCAGCAGCATTCCCCACAAACTGGCATCTGAGAGGGAACAGGCAGTACTGTTTCTCCTGATGTGGCCTTTAGATTAATGTGGTTATTAAAGTGCTTTGTGTACAACAGATTTCCAAATAAATGAGTCTAATTTTCTGGCAGCTGAAGTGCTCTGTGTGCCCCTCCAGTGCTCCCAGCCAAGGCTGGCATCCCAGTGAGCGTCCCAGCTGGACTCTGGTTCTGCAGCACTCCGAGCAGGATGCCAGCAGCCATGGGGGCTGGCACACGTGGACAAAAATTCGCAGGCAGCATCACTAAAAGCCTGGCCAGAGCAAAAGTGCTAAAATGTCAGAAAGGAGAGGAGAAAGGGCAGAATCTTACCTGCAACAGCCAGAGCAGCTTCCACCTCTGTGGAAGGACTCTCCACCTTCAGACAACAAGGTTGATTGTTTCCTAGCCCAAGCAAACACCTGGCTAGGAGTTTAAATATCTTTAAATCCCTAAGTCTCAATTCAGATTAAAATCTGGAAACATTTCCTTGATTTACACTGGCCTGACCTGCAGTGTCAGAACCACACAGAGTTCATATTCATGATGCAAAACTCTTTAGATCAAATTCCACATCTCTCCTCACAGCTAGACCTCCTAGTGCCCAACGAAGAAAGATCTGTTTTATAAGCAATTTATCATGCTCAGGTTAATGATAGCAAAATGCTAATGATGAGACTGAAAACTGAGAACTGTGTCTGTTGATTACTGCAGGTTTTTATCATGGATCCTAAGTATCATTATGCTAAAGAAAATGTTCACCAGGTACTAAATCAGACAGATCTGCAGCTAAAAAACTTCCTTTGGTTGTTACCTTATGTTTGACTTCAAAAATTTATTCCTTTAACTGCAGCTACAGTTAAAAATAGGAAATATCCCACCAAGCTGCAAACTAGCTGAACAGGTGGGAAATGTCTCACTTCCCCCTTGCACATGTCAGCAGCCACAATTTGGGCACTGGGGCTACACGACTGCAGAAATCTCCCCCCACGCTGTGTGCAGGGGGGCTGGAGAAGCTGGAGACACAGGAATGATTAATTCCCAGGTGCAGTGATAAAGGAATGAACTAAGTTTAAACCCAAAATAGAATAAGGAGAGATGGAGCCAGGCAGTGGCGCAGAGCTCTTGTTCCCTGAGATTTGGAAGCCCTGGGAAGGCAAACACCCTTTCTGTGCAGCCCACACGGGTTTGCTTGGGGCACCTTGATAGTGGTCACATATTAAACTCTGGCTCAGGCCAGGGTATAACAAACAGGCTTCAACAAATGACAACGTGCATCAGGTTGATCCTAATTTGAGACCAGCTTTACACAGTCACTGTCAGCCTTTGGAGAAGCCCTTCCCAACACCACCATGTCTCCAGAGGATTAACTGTGCCATCCAGCATGAGCTGGGGCTTCTGGCTGAGAGCAGCTCCCTGGTTTGCTTCTAACAGCAGCACCATGTGCCTGTGGCACTGAGTCCCATCTGGGCAATTTTTAAAATTCTGGTTTTATTTTCAGATCTTTGTTGTTCTGTCTTGGTTTGCATTTGAATTTCTGATTAAAACATGTTTTTTTATGAATCCTTCAGCTATTATGATACATCTCTGCCGAGTAGGGAAGGCACAGTAAAACTAATTAAATGCCACCCAAGAACTTTACTCTGCCATTTACAGAAACACATTAAACTGTGAGGAACAGCTCTTTCAGAATCATTGCAGGGGGTGCACAAGCAGCTGAATTTTCCCATGATGGACAGTCTGGTACCAGGGCAGTCAGGAGGGAGTAGAATCATGGGCAGAGACCAGCACAGCATGGCAGGTGGGAGAGGACACGGATCTGCAGTGCTGGTTTTGAGCAAAGATGCAGCGAGGGAAGGGGATGAACCCACAGCAGAGAAAGGGGTGGTGCACACAATGAGTGAAGGAGGTGATGCACACAGCAGAGAAAGGGGTAATGCACACGAGGGAAGGGAGTGATGCACACAATCCAGGGTCACCATCTGCTCAGCTCCAGCACAGGGCAGACACAGTGTGGGGTTCACAGCCTGTCCCTGCAGGGTGAGAACCCAGTGCTGAGCCAGGCACTGCACTGCTCTCCCCACCCCCTGCACCTGGGGCAGAGCACGTCCCAGGCTGCTCCCACCAAACCACTTTGCCACTTTGAGAGGAAGAAGAGCAAAAGCAAGCGAAGGACCAGCATGGAGGATTGTGCTTGGAAGGGACATGGGATGTAAAGGAGCAGTTCTGTGCAGAAATCTACTGTCACAGGGGGTAATGAATTAAATGAAGTGGAAAGCATGGCATGAACGGGAGATTTGCTGTAGTGACTAATGTAATTAACCTCTATTGAAATAATTAAGCCTCCTAATTTGTGCTGCATGAGCAGTGCAACCGCAAGGGCAGGTGTGGGCAGCACCCACCACACCAAGGGGCTTGGGATCTCCTCTGCTCTGTGGAGCTGCTTGGCTTGTGCTGCAAATAAACCCCACAGGTTTGGAAAGAAAAGATAGTGATCACAAATATCCCACAAAATGCTGTAGCCCATTCGTCTTGGACTTGACCTGCCTCCTCATAAACTGTGACATTTTTTCTTCCTTCAGCACAGGATTGCTTTATGCCAGTCAGAGAAGCAGGGTTTGTTGTCTCTAGTTATTAATTTACTTTTATTGACTGCAGTGCCTTTCCTGGTTTTATTACCCAATAGCTCACAACAGCAGAACAGCTTTTCTTTTAGGTTACACATAAACATTTGACTTTCCCAAGCAGGCACCAAGGAGAGGCAAACCCGCTGTGGTTCCTGCTGGGTGCATCTGCTGCCCTGGCCCCTGCTGACCCCAGGGACACCTTCCACCAGACCATGTCTCTCACAAACCCATCCAACCAGCAAAAATGCTGATCCCTTCTTCCCCCTTTTCACTGCTCAAGGCATATGATGAAAAAGCATGACTTAGATTGATTTTTTTTTTCCCCTGTCCTAAAAATATGCTCTGAAACGCTTCCATTGTCCATGTGCTGCTCCCTGTGATAAGGCACATTTTCTCTCTATAGCAATTATTTTGAACACCACTATTAGACTGACTGTGAAAACCCAAGAGCACCACAGAAGGTTGTGGGGATATTAAACCATCAGGTTCCCTGCTGCTGATGGACACGTCCCGCTGCGGCACAGCGCTCCGGCCGGCGTCCTGCTGCAGCCGGGACAGCAGGGAGCTGGAGACACTTCTGGCTTTTTTTTGAGAAAACAGACAGCTGAAATGAGTCCTCCACTCAAACAACTATTTGTGCTAAAGCTGAAAAATAAAAATAAATAAAGTAGCTCAGGTGCTTGGCTGACTTTGTAGCGCCCAGCAGAAGAAGTTCCCTGCTTTGCTGGAGCTGTCAGGAACGGGCAATGCAAGGTGATGGCTCAGAAGGGCAGCCCAGCAGGGACAAGATGCCTAGGAGCTCTGTCCCACTTCCCACCACACTTAGGGATGTGCAGGAGCCAGCTGGGAGCAGCAGCTGAGGATTAGCAGTGGGCCAGTGCCAGGGTGAGGGTCAGAGCAGAGTCTGGTGATGGCCCCGTGCTGCTGGTGGTGTGTGGAGCTGTGCCAAGGCTGGGTGGACACATCCCCACTGGAGCCAGCAGGCTGCTGCTGGATTAATGAGAGGCAGCATCAATTCTAACTCACTGCATCCCTGTCAGCAGTGCTGAGTAACACAGCTGCTCTCTAAATTTGATTATAGCTATTTCACCACTGAGGATAATTGGGGGACGTGTCATCAGTCTCACATCAAGTACAGCATGTATTTTGTACTTCAGTTATATTTACTTTAACTTCACAAAAGGATTAAATGAAGTTTACAGTGATATGCAACAACTGTTGTGAGAAGGTGAGAATTCCACTGAGAAAAAGAGAAAAAAAACCCCACAAATAGGAAAAAATTAGCTCAGCAGTGTCTTATCCTCCCTTTCTCGCTCTGCTGTAGATGATTTTCCCAATTCTGCTCATGACCACAGAGGAATTCCTAAGAAGTTTAGGAGAAGTACCTCCAGAAGTGCCTGGTCCAGTGTAGGAAGCAGAAGATGCACTGCAGCCCTGGGCACACGGGGGCACAGGGCACTGTGTGCCCCCACAGGCTGACAGAAACCCCTCTGCCTGACCCCAGTGTGGTGCAGGAGCCGCCCAGGGCCCGGGGGCTCCTCTGGTCTCAGTGCTGTTTGCACACACTTGGCTTCCAACACTTACTGGTAGGGAGGTGCAACTCTAGAGAAAACCTCTCCTGTGGAGGAGATGCTCACCTTAGGGACAGCCATCCATTGCTCAGTTGTGCACGCAGCATCTTCCCCCACCTCTTTTTGGTTCTTCTTTTTTTTTTTTTCAGGTTCTGAAGCTGGGAAAACTGTTTTCCATCAGGCAGTCTGTGTTTGGACAGGTAAAGGACCAGAGCAGAGAGATCCAGGTGCAGCAAAGCACTGGCCAGCAGCTCTTGGTGCTGTACCTCCAGCAGCTGCTGAAGGACAAGGCAGGGGCATGAGGAATTCCTGGTGGGTGTAGCTGAGTGCCAGGCCCAGCATCTCCATCTGCTGGCCTTCAAAGCCCAGGACACGTTCTGATCAGTGATTTATTAATTTGTGGGTCTGTGCTGCAGCACGCAGGTGTGTCCAGCAGAAGGTGTGAGGAGTTGTCCCTCAGCCCTCCAGACTAACAGCATCTCTCCTGGAAATATGCCCTCGGTTGCTTCTCCAGAGCCCCCAGCTCTGCTCTTGAATGAGGCAGAGCTGAAGATATTAAAGGTTTGTTCATTTGTTTGGGGGTTCATTTCCCTGGAAGATTGACAGGCTCCCACAGAGAGTTTATATGAATCCATTGAGTCTCTACATTTAATTACACTTGGCTGAGTGCATTAACACAACCATGAATTTTTAAAAGATATCAGTTTTATTCTGTTTGACTCCAAACCTGACAGTGTGAGCTGCTTTCCAGCCTATCCTTCCCTACAAGCCCTTTTCCCAGGTGTCTGCAGCTGAGCTCTGGCAGCTTGTGAACCTGAGGAGACACCCCCCCCTCCAGCAAAGCTACACCACCAGCAGGAAAACACCAATTCCAGCCCACAGGCCCTGTGGGGGATCATGCATGTGCCCTGAGTCATGGCAGGAAAGGCTAATTATGAGGGAAGAAATACATTAACGAGACTGAACTGGCTGAAAGATGAGCCCCGTGCACTGGGTCAGCAGCACCTCCCTCTCTAAACCACTGGCTCCAGTGGAAATTGCCTGCATTCAGAACAGATGAATTTAATTCCCAGCTGCTCTTGCAGAGCACGGGACAACACTCAACTCCTCCCAGAGACCCCAGATCACCTGTGCACCCAGGGCACCCACCTACCACAAACACAGAGGTACCTGGATGGGTTTAAAACTGAGTTTAGAGCACAGTCTCGCTCACCAGTTTGTATCCCAGCCAAGCCCTTGGACAATGATGCTGCAGACATTTAACCAACTTGGTTGTGCCTGTATAATTTGCTCCTCTCTGTCTCACAAACACCTATCATTTTCCTGCAGTTTGTCACCAATAAGTATTCACATATTTCGTTTCTGCAAGGGCAAAGCAGAGTGTTACTAATGTTTTGGTTCCCTTCACAAACACATCAGGCATTTACTGAATACAAACCTGAATAAGTCAGTGCCACCAAAAGCTGCAAAGCAGCATTTCAGAGGAATTCCACATTTGGAGCAGCTGTGCAGCATTAAACCCCAACAATTGTACAGAAATAATGAAGCAGAGGGACACCAGTGCACGGTCAGAGATGTGAGTCCCAAATCCCACGCTGCGACACATCTGCCTGCACTGATCATCCTCACACAACGCTTGACAGGCAGTTTCTGCTAAAACTTAGGCTGACCCTGCAAGGTCTGGGCTCTTAACATGAGTCACAAAACATCATCACACTCCTCCACGAAGTCTTTCTGCTGTAAGACATAACAGGATGGAACTGAAAATATTCCACTGCCTCTGGCCAGCTTTTTTTGTTTAAGATTTTTTTAAATACCCTCCTACTTAACACACACACAACCCTGGCTGTAGAGCCACTTGCTCTTCAGTAAGGAGGCTGTAGAGCACAGTGCTGGGAGCATTTATTTTTAACAACTCCTCCTGTGTATTCAGGAGGGCACACAGGAAATGCCAGGGATAAATACAAATTTCTTCTGAGGGTGAAAAACAGACTGGCAGCCCACAATGAGAAGTCATTTATTAGACACAGCAGAAGGAACTGCTCTGCCTGTTAGAGTCTGTATTTTCTATTCCTCCACCTTGCAGGGTAAGTGTGGGTCCCTTAAGGTTTTCATTTACATCTTAAAGACTCCCCCCCAACCCACAGAAGGCAGCAGAGTTCCAACTTAAATGCATCTCTTTTGAGATAATTTTGTTTGCTACTCAAAAATATAAACTATCCCAGAAAGCTGCTCTGGGTGACTTTTAAAGGTTTTTTACCTATAAAGCAGGTTTCTTGGAAGGATTTCACTATGTGGATGAAAGACTCTTTCATCCACCTATTATTTGGAATTTATGCCTGTGCTTGCCCTGTGGAGAACTAGCAGATTTCCAAAAAGTGAACAGCTTAAATGCTACTGACGACACACACAAACACAGTAATTTAATTTCAATAAGCTGCCAATTTAAAAAATGAAGTGGCATGAAGTACAGCAGGAGGGGAGTCTGGCATCAGCAGGGTGGACAGGGAGATTTTCCTGCTAACTGGAGTCTTTCCCACAGCCTGGAGAGAGGCAGCATCTTGCGTTATTTTTAATCTGCTCAAACACATTATTTAAATGCTGTGAACTTTGAGTAAAGCAGGAACATCTTATAAACATAGGAAAAACATGCAAAAGGCAGCTGCTGCAGGAGGATGAAACCATGCTCTGGAGATTAACAGCACCTGAACTTTTGAAAAGCTGCAGAATGGCCATGGAGCAGTTGTTCCAGGCTGTACTGCCTTGTACCTTGTTTTCTGCTGCCTGAGCCGCCGAGTCAGGCTTTAAATAGGTGTTTAATCGGTTGGTAAATGGGGCAGTTTATTACCTTCCTGCAATTCTGCCTTCCACCTGCACCGCAGCAAAGCAGCACGACTGCTGGAGCACAGACCCTCTGCACCTGCACTTACAGACACCTCCTGCAGCAATTCCCAGGAGAATGGGGCAGGTGAGGGAGCACCTTCAGAAAGAGCCACACCGGGTGGTGGCTGGAATGGTCTCGAGGCCTTACAGCTATCACAGGGTTTATGACAGGGACACCTTCCACTAGAGCAGGCGGCTCCACAGCCCCTGGCAGGGATTCGGGCACAGAGCAGGTGCCATGTGCTGGTGAGGCTCCTCTCTGCTGCCTTGGGGCTGCAGGTGGAGGTGTGACCCACCCCAGAAAGCATCCCCCTGTGCTGGGGACAGCCTGGACTGCACCATCTGGCTGCCACCACACTGTCCCTGCCACATCTCCCCAGCCTCAGCAGTGAGAGATCTCCATCTGTTCCCTGGGCACTGCACCAGCTCTTGCCTTGCACCTGACCCTGATTATCAGCGTGGACTGATAAGCATCATTAGAACTGGGAGGTAACAAGGTGTTACAAGTGACTCCTCATTGTGCACTTCTTAAATCTTTGATGTGGACAGTTTTCTAGAATTGGTAATTAACTTTGTCTAAACTTTGTGTCAGAATTTGACCAGCCAATGCAACACCTCTGGAAATTATCAGGAGCAATCCCCACTGCATATCCTGGTCTCCTCACCCATAAGGTATGAGCAGGAAAGACAAATGATGGACGAGACATCTCTTTGACTCCCTGTTTTGTGCCTCTCCACAGCCCAGAGACATCTCCCCAGGGAACAAACTCACCTGCAAGCAGATGAGAGCCATGGGGAGGCATACAGGGCTGTGGGAGTCTGTCCCTGAAGAGGTTTTGCAGCTGAAGAAAATTAAAGCAGGGGAAAAGCTGCAGCTAATAAAAGAGCTGAAGCTCCCAGTGTCAAAATCCCACAACCATACAGCTGAATGACAGGCAGTTTCCCCCCTGTTTAGGAGAACCACAGGCAAATTTGTTTTTCTGCCTTAAAGTATATTGACTTCACAAAAACTCTTCCCTTTAAGTAACTAAAAAGGTGTTAAATTCAGTAAAGCAGAAGGTGAGGGGGGCTCAGGGAGCAGCAGGACCCCAGCAGAGCAATCACATCAGGCTGAACTCTATTTTCCACTGTGTATGTGTCGGGTTTTTGTCAGTTTTGAGGCCTTGCACCCTCCTGCTCAGCCCCTGGATGCCAAATTGAGACAAGGAGCAAGCTGGGTCTCTGGTTTTAATCTCTGTCAGGCACATCCAGAGTCCTGACTCCCATAAGGAACCTCCCCAAGAGATCCTGGATATTCTGCTGACCAAGGGCTCAATGCAATAACTTAAATGGATGCTCTTTTCCCAGCACTTCCTGAGATTTTATTCCTCAATAACTATTTTTTAATAATAATTTCACACTTCTCCATGGAAATGCACCATTTCAGTGAAGCAGCCATACCTTCCTCACTGTCTGCAGCAACCAGCCTGAGTCATCATGATGTAGTTTGGGGGATAAATCAGCAATGCAGTAGATGACCTTCTGGAGTAATTTCGGAGCAGGCACTCTGAGGTTAGCGAGCCCAAGGTGTGATCAGCAGCACTGACGTGTGGCCCATATTTCACATGGCAGGGATGTGAGGTTTGGTGTAGATCAGGAGGAGCTGAGGGATAACAATGAGCACAGCCCTGGCACGAGGCAGGGCATCTTCTCATCCAGCCTGATGAGAGAATGGAGAAGGATGACACCTTTCATGTCACTGATCCTATCTACTAGCAATAATGGCAGGTCACTCCATCCTTCCCAGCTGCCTCCTTGCCCCTGGCACGGGGTCTGCACACGAGCAGCCTCAGCATCCTACAGCCACACACCTCTGGCCACAAGGGACATTTGAGGTGGTGAGAACACTTTTTCCTTTATAAGCTTCGGTGCCAGATGCAAGGGGAGCAGCTCCACACATACACACAGCTGGGCTCCTCCTTGAAACACCCCATGACACCAGGAGTGATCCTGAATGCTGCCACTGCACCTCAGAATTTCAGGTGAAACAGATCAACCCAACTCTGCCACAACCTGTGGTTCTCATTTTGCCTCCAGTGACAGTGTGACCTCATTTTGAAAGGTCTGAATAACTTGCATTTGGCCCTGGATGTGACACAGAACCCTCTTTATTATACTTGTGGCAATAATTATTCTTCCTCTCTAAACATAGCATTTTCCTCTCTAAAAGGGCTTTTTCCCTTTCTCATTTCCATCCTGGGAGCACTGGTTTCTGTTCTATTTTTAATGGAAAGGCTGGAAGGCAAATGCAATTAAACCACAGTGCATGAACTGTAACTTGAAATAGATTTAAAAAAAAAAAAACCCAAACATCACCTTGTCACTCGCAGGGGACTGGCTTTCTAGTCTGGGCTCCGAGTCCAGGTTTCAGTTCTTGGAATCAGACCAAGTGAGACCAGATCTCAGAGGATTTGGGGATTGAGTGTGTGAATGAAGGAGGCAGCAGCGGGCAGCAGGGACACGCTGACATGTGCCACCAGCTTCCGCGCTCTGCTAACGGATCTCCAGGCTGGTTTGGTTTGGGGTTGGATTTTTCTGCTGCCATTAATTTGTGCTGAAGCCAAGGGGAGCTTTTAAGGCAAACTCACCAAGTTTATCTCATGATTTTTTTCCTCCCACGCTTCCCCTCACTCCCAGCTCCCACCCAGATGGGCTTCGCCTCAGCCCACTCGTCTGTTAAGGAGGCACCGGGCTTGGCAAGAGGAAAACAAAACACAGCAGCTTTCCACTCAGCAGGGTAGAGGCACTTGGAAGCAAGGGGGAACAGGGAGCATGAGTTTTAATGGATTGAAGTGGCACAGAGCAAACCAGGCTGCAGAAACTCATTTCACTGTGTGGACAAGTTTTGGACTGTAGATTTTCAAACTTGGATGCCTAAAAACTAGTAAGCATCAATGTTGCTTTTGCACACCCCAGCTCACCTCAGTGAAAAAGCAGCAACTACATTTTTTTTGGAGTAGAAGCTTTCCTGCCTCTACTGTCCCCAAGCCCACACACAGCAGCCGTGACCCCTGGGCAGGGAATATTTTAGGGAATATTGCTGGGAATCCACTTGAGTAAAAAACCAAACATCAGTGAAATAAGCATGCCAATAGCAGGACCCCCTGCTGCAGTGGAGCAATAAGCAGTGTCTGTTGGCAAACAGATACTGACAGAGAGGAAACAAACGAAATAATTTACTAAAGATCTGTCAGCAAAGCACTTTCACCAGAAAGAGACAGACACAGAGAACCCTCTGCAAGGACAGTCTGAAACCTTGCAGGTTTGCCGTTTAAGATACTTCTCCTGCAAAATGCATGTGCAGACATACAGGGGATTTTTCAGCTCATCATGTCACCTGCTTGTCACCGCAGGGAGGACAGCAGCACCTGTGAGCTGGCAGTTACTGCCACTGCAACCTCGTCAATCTGCTGCATCACCCTCACCTGCCTCGTCACACAGATGCCACCAGTTCAATGTACTGCTAGTGATTAACAGCAGGGAGCTGGGCTGCAAAGTGGGGATTGCTGCAGCTCACCAGTCCCCATCTTACAGCCCAGAGACCAGCACTGCTCCCAGCCAGAGCAGGAGCCAGCAGCTCCACAGGTTACACAGAGCCACCCTCAGAACGCAGCAGCCTGCAGGGGCTGGGCCAGATGAGAGGGGCCCTGCTGTTCTGCTTCTGCTGCAGTAGGATTTCCCTAGTCATTCCCTAATTCCTCCTTAATTAAGTCCAGGTGTTGTCACCAGTGCTCCCTGAGTGCCTGGCTGCAGTTCTGTGCCAGTGATTACGGCGAGGACAGACAAGAAATACTCCACAGAGGAGTTTCCAGAGGGCAGATTCTCTCTCTAGCAAAAGCCCAGCAGAATTGCCTGTGCCAACTGGAGCCTCCAGTGCCTGGCAGGCACTCTGTGCTGCCCATCAGGGGGGATAAACCAGTTAAAGAGCATTTCTTTGTACAGCCACGACCAACGTGGCAACCCCTGAGAGCGCTGTGTTCTCAGACCCGAGTGAAAGCAGAGACTGACTTCACAAGGCCACCACACCCAACAGGTCTGGCAGAGATTTTGGCCGATTTGGATTGTAAATACTCTCACAGCTATCACAGCAGTGTCAAACATGCAAAATCATTTTGACAGTTTTAAAGCAGAAGCTGCTGGGGTGGCTCGTGTGAGCGGTTTGTGCACGGAGGCTGCAGGCCTGAGTCATTTGTGCTGTGCCATGTCACTGGCCCAGCCTGGGGCACTCTGTGGTGGCTGCACACACACAAATGGTTCACTCTCACCTAGTACAGCCAGTATGCAGGGCAAGGAAAACCCCTCGAGGGGCAGGGAGAGCACCCTTGCTCTGCCCCTGCATCGACTGCAGCTGGCAGAAACTGCTCTGCAGCCCAGCCAGCCCCTGCTAGACAACAGGAATGTTAGGAGCTGATGAGCAGGAGACTCCTGAGTATCCCCAAAGTCTGTTTTTGGCTAAAGCATGGTTAAACACTAGCACAGACAACACATAAAAAACAGCACATTTTGCTCTCTGGATTCATTCTCTGGCTCATGTTTTCTCTACACAGGTCACCCAAGCTAGTATGCAGGAGGCCAAGAAAAATGAGGGAAAGTTTGTGGTGAGAAGAACCAGGAGATATTTGATGACCCAGCCTGATGCAGCACCAGAGACAACAGCACCTCCAGCCCACAGGGGTGCCCTGCTGGGGTGTGAGGCTCAGCAATGGCACTGGCAGAGCCACGTCACCCGTGCTCTGTCACAGCAAAAAATCCTCCCAAGGGGCCAAATGGCTTAATGAGCCTTGGGTCCTGCTCAGCAGGAAAGGGGAGGGCCTTGCTCTGGGGAGCAGCATCGTCCCCAAGGGCACTGCTGAAGCTGCTGCCAGCTCATTGCTCAGCAAGGAGGAGACAGCAGCACCCTGGTGACACAGTGAGGGGCAGAGGAGCCACAGAGCATCCCTCTGCAAACTGTTTCTATTCTTTAACTGCACATTTAATTAAATAGAATACTCGTGTTTTATATTAAACTCACACAGCAGCTGACTATTTAAAACACACGTACTGGAGCCCGCCAACAGGGAATGGCTCCAGAGCTGTTCTCTAGATTGACTTCCAAGAGAAAATTCTGCTAAATGTCTCTGAGGCCTTTCTAAATGCCCCTCCTGGGACAGGAGTCTGGTGTTGCTATGCAGAGAAATGGGTCTGAACCACTGGGTTTGAATTTAAAATATTACTTTATTACTCACCATGAATATACTGAGGCAAGTGGCAAAGAGGGGAGGCAGGGCCAGGTGGGCTGTCAGCACGTTTGCCACGGTGCTCTCAGCGCTGAGAGGGTGATGGATTATTTCCTGAGCTGCATTTGCTGTTCCCAGCACTGCTGTCCCGTGTCCCCTCGCAGTGGCACGCTGCCCTGGGCTCTGCTCTGGCCACTGCTCCCAGCCCCAGGGCTGGCAGAGATGCAGGGGATTTGGGCTCCTGTCCTAAGAGGAAACCTCAGAGAGGGGCAGGTGGGAGAGGGAAAGACTGGTGTGACCCAAACGAGCATCTGCTGTGCCAGAGCCTCTCTGAGGTCAACAGGGTTTGGCTGGGGGAAAAAGAGATGCAACTGAAATAGATCCTCAAAAACCCAAAATTAATCCAACTATATAGCACGGTTTAAAAGAATTTATTTTTAACATTCCTTCTGCAATGCACGTCTATGTCTGTGCTTGCTTTAGAACTGGCACAGACACAAATACCCTGTTCTCAGAACAGAAATCACCACGTTGGGCATTTTCACATACAAGTGCATGATGCTGAATGGCAACAGAGCCCCCAAACACAACCCTCAACATGTGCAATCACAGCTGCCAACTGGCAGTTCCAACTTTCTGTCCAATGCAAAACAACAAATATATTTCAACCCCTGTGAAATTAGGTGATGACTGTGACACTATTTAAACCTCTCGAATTTGAAATAATACATTAGGTTTATACTACTTAATTTTTACAGGGACTTACTACCTTTTCCCCCACACTGTGTAATTTGTTGCCATAATTACATTAAATTGAAGCTGAATTTTCTCTTAGCCTCTATCTAGCTGGAAGCTTGTTGTTCCTAATCCAGATCCAAAGAAGAATCTGTTGCCCTAAAGCCTGTCTGGTCTCTGAATCTATTGGATACTCTAATTTCACTATAAACCTTATTATCCTATAGCCTTAGATCCCCACTACTACAGCACTGATAGTAAATCACACAGAACTAATTATAAGGGTGAAATAACCACTTGAGCTGTGCCAGGGAGAAGCTGCAGATGGGGTATTTGGAGAGGAAAACAACCTTTGGGCACAAGAGCAGAGACTGATTTTGCCTTCCTGTTTCCAGAGCCTGTAGGCACTGACTGGTCAGTGGCCATAGATGCTCAGGACAAGAGAGCTGGGGGAATTGTCTGGGTCCTTTATAATTAGCTTTGCCTTTTTACTGAGATCCATTTTAATGCATCACTGCACTCCTGAACTAAATATCTGCATTAGAAAGTCAGTCATGGTGGGAGCCATCGAGGCAGCACTCCTGTGGTTTGGAGGTACATGATGTGAGCTGGACTCTGGCCAGAACTTTCCAAATTGGCAGCTGCCTAAACCTGCAGGAAGAGCAAAAGGCGTTGCCTGAGCAGCCTGTGCCTCGTGGCATTTCTGAGGGCAGGCTGAGGGAAGAATCCACAGTGGTTCCTGTGACAAGCAGAGCCCCAACCAAAATGCCCAGTGGCACAAACCTCTCCATCTTTGTGCTCCACAAGGCCAAACACAACGGCAGCATCCTCACAGCCCCCATCCAAGGGTCCCACTCACCTCGGACCCCTCACCATCACGTTTTTGGCACTGGCAAAGGTGCTTTTCCATGATTTAATCCTGTGCACCCACTGGGTTCCACATCCCCTAACACAGATAATTTCCTCATTAGGAGAAGCTGTTGAATTGGCAGCACTGAGCAGTGGGTGAACTGAGGTTGTCTGGCTGTTAAGAGCAGCACTGCTCTCAATAAAAGTGTGTGCAGCACTCCCCTTGCTGCAGCAGTGCTTGCTCTTCCTCCAGCTCTTTTCATGGAGCTGGGCTGGAGGGCAGTGCTTTTTCCTCAGGATTTTTCATTTGCATGTGCTATTTCCATAGCTCTCCTTTATCACAGTTTGCTCTGAGCCATTCCATGAGCTCTCTCTGGTCCCATTTCTCCCGTGCAGCCTCTGTGGAGCAGCAGCCGTGCTCCATCTGCCTCCTGTGCCATCAGCACCACCCCAGCCCAGTCTCTGGCACTGAGATGGATGGTGAAGCCAACACCTGTGGAGCTGTGAAAGGCTGGAACCTGCAGAGCAGTGCCATGCTTCGTTACAGCACGGTAATTATTCTTCTGGGTCAGCTGCAAAAAATGGCTCCCAGAGGGGGCCACCTTTTGCCATTTTACAAGTCAAAAACACTGAACAAGACTGTTGTATTTAGCTTGGAGCTGTCACAACAGGCACAAAATCCTGTCCCAATCTCTTGTTAAATGGTCCTTGTTCTAAGGGGAAAAAAGACGTTTAATGAATGCATCCATATGAGCCATTAAGGGCAAAATAAAGGCAGAGATAAAGGAAGATAGAAACAAAGAATGGACAATCCTCAGACACGTTTTTTGCCAATGTCATTCTTTAGATAATAGATGCAGTTTCTTTCTTTCCTCAGATGGGAAGATGGGCTTGACACCATCTCATCAACAGCAGCTGTAATAACAGCTCCTTGCTATTAATATGCAAATTGAAATGCACACACTGATTAAAAACATGTTAGACAAAGGCTTTTGTCAGAGACCTGCAAGTGGGGACAGGGCTCAATTAGGGAGCAGTGGCCCACGACAAAATTTTTCATGAAGTCCCAACTTGAGCCCAGTGCAGTAACTTCAGCAGGAACACGCTGCAGGGTTAATGGACATTTTCTCTCTCTATCTTGAGCTCTCACATATTCAACCCCTAGAGTGGGTCCTGGTTGCCTCCAGCCCCCCAAAAGTGGGTCCTGCTTGTCTCCAGCCCCAAAAAGTGGGTCCTGCTTGCCTCCAGCCCTGCTCCAGCCCTGGGGAGTCCCTACAGCCTCTTGCTGGGGCAGCAGGCTGCCAGCTGGTCAGGTCAATGACCTCAGGCAGGTGCAGGAAGCTGCCAGCGCAGCCCAGAGGAAGAATCAGACTTCCACATACTTAATTTGAAGATTATGGAAGGTGGTTTTAAAGGTCAGGACTTGCTAATTAAGTTGATGCAATAGGAAGTTAACAAAGGAAGCAGGACTTGCGTAGCAGGAGCATTCTTCTCCCATGACTGATCTCTGTATGAAGCTGCATGTCTCAGGGCAGCCTCATGTTACACCCAGTTTCCACAGAGCTCCACTGCCTCCACAGAAGGAGCCAGATAAAACCACATATTATCTGTGTTGAGCTATGTCTGAGCATAAAACACCTCTGAAAGTCAGTGTCCTGCCCCTGAAACACAAGCTGGCACCCAGACCAGAACCTGGAGAGCTGCATTAGTGTGGGCTACAAACTCTAATGAAACACATCTAAAACATTACAGTTTCAGTGCTGGCAGTCACATTTGCAGCTATCTCCCAGTGCCACCTGTATTCCAGTTAGCACTGACTGTAAAGTGAGTCTGGGGAGAGACCCAACCAGACTGATGATAAATTATTGAGATTTACTTTCTTTACAGACTTATCTTGCACAGAATTTTAAACCAGTAAAACATTTGGCCAGAACAGACAAAAATCAAATTGTTGTGTGTAGGTGTCCTACGTAAAAAATGCTGAGTGTGTTGATGAGGTTTTTTAATGAAGAAAGTATACCCAAATGTTTTCATCCTTCAGTTTAAAGTAACCTAGGGGGATGCAGTGGTTGCACTGAACCATTCCCAAAGCTCTCTAATACATCCTCTCACACATTTCAGCCTGGGGCCATTGGACCAGGCTTGACATCAGAGATCTGGCGGCACTTCTACAGGGATCACTGACTTGGCATGAGGAGATTTGTCTTTTTATGTCTTGCTTTGAAAGCCTAATGAACTTAGGAAAAGCAAGAGATTAAAAAGGTTTAGGGACCAAAGCCTGATTGACTGGACCTGGACAATATTGGCTACAAATGGAAATACTGCACAGCTGTGTCAATCCAGGTAGAAGCTGGAGAAACAGGGGTGTGATGGGGCACCTCACCTGCCTCCCACTCACCTGGGCCAGGTGGGGTGGGATGTGGGAATCCCATCAGCAGTGCTGACCCTCCTTTTCTGCAGTGTCGTGAGACACACCACCCACCCCAGAGCTGCCAGAGTGACACCAGCTCCGGGCCAGGCTGGACACCCAGGGGAGAACAGCCAGCCTAGCACAGGCTGGGTCCAACCCAGCTCACTGCAGAGCTGTCTCCACACCTGCCTGGGGAAAGAAATTGTGTTTGTGCTGTAATTAATTTGCTGCAATTAGCTTGTAGTGATTACTAGAGCACGTAGATTTTTGGGTTTGCCTCCTGACAAAAATGCCTCTGCAGCACCCTGGATGCTGCTTGGGAGAGGGATCCTTTGGGGAAAGAAGGCTTGGAAAAGTCAGGCTTGAACCCACATGACTGATGTGCCCTATTTCTGTAAATCATTCTCTCTGTAAAGAGGCAGTTTAGCTTCAGGAACACCGGCAGCTTGTGTTATTACCCAAAACACAATAAATGAAACCACCCCACAGCTATGAAACCCAAGGAGTTGTTTACTCATCTGTGAAAAACCCATTCTCCTCCACACATGAAAGGCATCGATGCAAGAGCACAAATTAATCACACAGAGCTTCTGCAGGGCTCTGAGTGTCCCCACAGAGTGCAGGAGGTGATGCTGCCTGTCCCCTCACAGCACAGCCCAGGGGGCTGAGGCTCCCAACCAGCAGAGCCCTGGGCAGCCCCTGGGATGCACAACAGTGAAGGTCTCTCCTCTGCCTGGGCTCCTTCTCTCTGCTCAGGTGCCCAAACCAGGCAGAGGGAACGAGCTGCTGCTGGCAGAGGCAGAGCTGGATCAGTGCAGGGATAACTCTGTGTCTCCTCTGCCTCTGCCCTGCCTCCTTGCAGGTGCACAGGTAACCAGCCTTACCTGGCATGGCCTGCACAGGTAACCAGCCTTACCTGGCATGGCCTGGCCAGCTCAGCCTGTGCCAAGGCTCTGGCCCCACAGCTCCTGGCCAGGCAGTGCCAAGGCTCTGGCCCCACAGCTCCTGGGCCAGGCTGTGCCAAGGCTCTGGCCCCACAGCTCCTGGGCCAAGGCTCTGGCCCCACAGCTCCTGGCCAGCCCATGGCCCCACAGCTCCTGGGCCAAGGCTCTGGCCCCACAGCTCCTGGCCAGCCCATGGCCCCACAGCTCCTGGGCCAAGGCTCTGGCCCCACAGCTCCTGGCCAGCCCATGGCCCCACAGCTCCTGGCCAGCCCATGGCCCCACAGCTCCTGGCCAGCCCGTGGCCCCACAGCTCCCAGGAACAGCTGGGGGGCAGAGCAGCGTCCGGCCTCGGGCTTGCAGCAAAGTCAATAAATCAAACAGCTTCTGTTGAGCCTGCAGGAATCCTACCAGCAGGAAAAAGAATTCACACTTTCTTTTCAGTGTTCTTTACTCATGGAACCATTTGTTTCTCTAGAGACAAAGAGGGAAGGAAGAAACTTCATCCATTACACAATCCCCATGATTCACTGCTGTTGCTCTGTATGTGTTGACACAAACCATGCTGGAGAAGGTGAAGAAAGTGTGTTTATTTCTGATTGAAGACTGATTACATCACTATCATGGATAATGTAGTAGAATAATCTTATACCCTTGGGAGAAATCTAGGAATAAATATGAAAAAATCGTCTTGTTTCCACTGTCCCTGAAGATGACTGATGAGTAAGTGCTGTATTTACAGGATAGTTATCATACTCTAGACTCTGTGCTGAATAAATATTGTCTTGAAAGGGTAAAAAAATCCATCGAAATATTTTAACTCACCACAAAATTAAAAAAAAAATCCATGTATTTGTCCAAAGCGAAGGTTAGTTACATGTTAGTTATTGAATCCACATAGGATCACTGTCCAAGAAAGCCTCCTCTCCTGCTGACCCGCTCCCCTCCACAGAAGCAGCATTAGTGCCTGTCCTCTTCTCCACTGATGAGCTACTATTGGTTCTTCAGGCTGTGAGAGAGAAACAAAGCCCAAGTCACGCTCCTTCCTGGTGTATTTTATGAAAGAAAACAACCACAGAAAATTGGAAAAAGTCTCCTTTCTTCAGGTCCTAAATTTGAATTTAAGAGCCTCACAAATCCTGCCCAGCTCGCCTCCTCCACAGCCCAGCACAGCTCAGCTGATGAGGAATTCCTCACTGGAACTGGCATTGGCAAGCTCAGATTTGTGCTTTGAGCAATTAACCCAGTATTTGAGTTTTACCTTAAAATAATGAATCTGTACACCCAACACCACAACACAGAGCTGTATGGGCTGGTCTGGGGCTTTCAAATTATGATCAAAACAGAAGGTATCAGAGATATCTTCGTTTTCACTTACATTAAAAGGGAAGGGAGACAAGATAGATCTATAATGAGGGGAAGTATTATATTCTCTTTCTTCACAGGCAGTGTAATTATTCAGCTGCTCCCTAGAACTGAAACTATGACAAATTAAAATGCCTATCAACTCCATCTACCTTTTGTAACGATTCATCTTCTGGAGTTGTTACTGCTCTGAAGGCTTCTTTACACACAAGCCACTACATATTACAAAAAGCACACAGAAATGCTACTATTACCAAGTGTTACTGTAACCAAGGTAAGAAAAAAATCATTTGGCTTGGGTGTAAAGTGCACAATACAACTCATTTAAAATCTTCTATCAGAGAACACTTTCATTCTGAGTGAGGGTGTGGGGAAGGAGCCCAACCTTCTGGCACCAGGGACAGGGCTGGAAACATCCAGGAGAAACAGAAATACCATTTGGCACTAGATCTGACCCAAGAGGAGCCAAGGCAGCCCCAGAGCTCCCCATGTGTCAGCTGTGCCAGACTCACAGATCCTGGGACATGTTTCAGCCACAACAGGCTGTCAATATTTGTTCACACCTTCTTAAATAGATGGGAAAAGTGATGTAAACGAAACCATGTGAAAGGGTGACATTTCTCCAGGCATGATATTAACAATATTTTGATTAGCTCATTCCTGAATAGCCAAGCAGCTTATGTTGATAAATACCCTGTTCCAATTAGACATCTGTGTTCTCAGCCTGAAAACAAAAAAGAAGAGAAAAGAGGAAAGAGCCTGCCCTGGCCCAAGCCTGCTGTCTCTGCTTCTCAGCAGGACATCAACCATCTGGGCTTCCTCAGGGTGCAGCCCAAAGTCAAGGCTGAGTTGTGCAGAAAGGCTGCAGAGCCACCTCTCCTACCAGACATGACCATTCTTAACCCCTCAGAATTCATTCTGACCATTGAATTTGTTTTACCCCAATAACGGCTGCAAGATTGGGTCCCCTCTCTGCAAAAATCCTGAAATCAACCAGGAAGCCTGAGTCTGAAAGGGAAGCCCCTACATGTATTAGCATCTATGAAAGTCTAAATGAGTGATTATAAAACCCTGGAATACATTTGTGAGCTCTAGATGTGGCAGAGAGGTCTGGCTGATCAAAGAGACAAAATGAAGGCAAGAAGACAAAATTCTTTTTTATGGAAGTGGGAATCATTATCCCCACACAGCCAGACTCTTAATTACTGGGGCTGGATGTCAGCCTTGCGTGGCTGCCAGCCCGAGCAGGGGAGCACAGCTGACAGGTGACAGACCCACAGCTGGCCAGGGCTGACCCAGCCTGGCTCTGGGCTCTCTGCTCTGCAAAAAGCACCTCTGCTCCTTCCCCCCCGTGCCCACAGGAGGCCCCTCACACCCAGAAGCAGTGCCTTCCCTAAAGGCAGCTTTTCCTCCAGGCCCTGGGGATGACCCAGCCTGTCCCAGCTCCTCCCCAGGAAGAGCTTTTTGCCAAGCCCCAGGGTAACGTTCTGCACAAGCATTGTTTTGACCCCAGACACCAAATATCCTCTGTCTCCTTTCACAACTATCTGAGACTTTAATCCCTGCTGTTTGTTGTGAATCACTTTGAGCAGTGATTTTTCATCTTCACAGTTTGCATAAAGCAGAAAAGAGGGAGGTTTTGTTTCTGCCAGCCCATGGTGAACAGTGAGGAGCGAGGCTGGCATGTGCCTCCCTCCCAGTCTCTCAGAAATAACATTTACAACTGGGATTCTGGCTGTTGCTGGTCCTCACAGGAAGGAGCTGTTGGTGCCCACCATGGTTCAGCCAAAGTGGGCACTGGCCCCTGCCTGGCACCCTGCCCAGTGCTGCTTCTCTGTGCCTCATGTGGGGAGGAGGGAAGGAGAGAGGAGATTAAAAAAAAAAAACCCATCTATTTCTGGAAAGCAAGTCAAACAATGACCCAATCATCTCTACACAGTTCATAAATCCCTAATTAAAGGTTTAGTGCTCCTCCCTGCTGCAGATGTTCCAGAGTCCATCCCCATTCCAAAACCTGCTCCGTGCCAGCACGTGCCCACAGCCAGCACCATCACCCACTGCAGCCTGAGTGGAGCCCTGCACTCCCCACACATCCAATGTGGCATTTCACCTTAATTTTCAAATTAAGCTCAAGTACCTGCACCCTGGAGAAAACAATGGGAGCTGGAAGATATATCTGCTTTGTGTGTGCACGGGCTGGAGGGATAAGAACCAGCTCAGTATTAGCTTCCTCTTCCTGCATCTTTTATTCAACACCAAAATACCAGCCAAGGCACTTCCAGCTTCATTCCTATGCCCTATTTCCCCCCTCTTTTGGTCAAACAAATGCAGTCAGAAGCACCTGGGGTAGCCCCTGAAGTTCCTATGAATGGTTGATCTCTCCTGAGCAGACCACTCAAGGAAGAGCAGGGTACAAGCCTCAAACTGCCTCCACGGGGCTGTGCAGGGTCCTGGTTAACACAGCTGCCAAGCCCACGGTGTGTATGGTGGGTTATTTAAGGCAGCTCTAACTGGGGCTCTCAGCGTGCTGCTCTCTGCAGAGCTCTCAGGAACAGTAATAAATAACCACAGCACAGCTCATTCCTCACACAAGTTCTTCTCTCCTGAACTCCTGAAGCAGCTTTCCAGGAAACTCATCTGCCTGGTATTTTTTGGATGGTATCCTGCAATCACTGTTCCCTGTTTTGCTCTTTGTCCCAGAGCAAAATCTCTGTATCCCTTCACCCCCGTGCTTCACAAACTGCCCCTTTCTTCAGGTTTGTTTAGTCTTTAACTATATGAAGCATGACAGCGACATAAAATGTTTTGTTGCCTTGGCAACTGCAGTCCAGTGGCTTCAGCCTGAGTTAGGAGGCAGAGGACAGCCTTGACATTAACCAGCACTAATGAGAACAGCAGACACTGATGGGGGAACACTGGCTGAGGAATGAGCAGGGGACGACCCTCACCTGCCCCCCAGCACGGAGCACACCTGGGAGCCACGGTGCTGCAGTGACCCAGGGGGACATCACGGCCGTGGAAACTCGGCAAAGGACCAGGTCTGGATTTCCAAAGTCCCTTTCTTTGTATAGAAGAGGTAATTGCTTGGAAAAACTAGAGAGACATAGATGCAGCCCTGCCAAAATCTGTTGTTTGTGCTGCCCAGCGCATTCCTTTGCACTGAGAACGGGCTGAGCCCAGGGCATGCGTGTCATCTGTCACTGCTACCACAGTCAAAGCATGAATAACTTCCCAAGGTGTTCATTCACAGTGCTGGAAATTAAGATTTCTTAATCTCTGCTAATTTCAGGAGACTGCACAACAGAGCAGAAGGTGTGGGGATAACCCAGAGGACCAGGCACGGTTCTGGTGTGGGGAACTGGTGACATCTTTCTGCACATCTCTACCTCCCAGCATCAGGCTGCTCTGGTTTGAGATAAACTCCTTTATCCTTCACAATAACACCAACAGCAACCACAGCAATAATCATACAGACTTGGAAGGACTGGCAAGGGAAGGATAAATTACAGCTCTGGGCCAGGGCAGCATAGCACAGATGCTGTCCTTCCAGGTTTCCAAGAGGAAGAGCTCTCAGCTCCATTTTCCAGCAGTGGGAATTTGTTGATGGGTATGGATCCCGACCCTGTCCCAACTGTTCCCACATAACCTGCCTGGACAGGGATCCCCATCAGGGAGGTATGCTGAAGAGCAGGAGATGGAGGCAGCAAAGGTCACAGGTTGCTCGTGGCACAGCCCAAAACCACGGCTGGCTCACTGACTTGGCCCCAGCCCCCTGCTCCACAACACACCTGCACTGGCAGGTGTGCTGGAACACTGCATTTGGAAGACATTCAAATGCTCCCTGAACAAACAGAATAGAGCTAACGTGAATAATTCCAGCACCCTGTGAAGGTCTGACATCAGCTGGGCAAGGGCTGGGTTTATCCTTTGCTGGCTTAAGCAAAATGAGCCATTAGTAGTCACTGCTAGTTCTGCTCATCCTGCTCACTTTTCAGACTACCCTCAAAGCCACCTGAAGCACTTCAGGTATATCCCTTTATATTCCTCTCCTAATCTGGGCAGTTCCAAGTGATTCAGCCTGAAATGGTTCCCAAAGCTCACATATAAGTGCATTAAGAGCAATTAGTTCATTAATCTAGTCTCCGGTATCATGTTATCTCCATCACTTCATTTTAATAATTTGTAGTAATTGACAGAGCAGACTCCTCCCAGTTCTCATAGCTGGGTAATGCATAATTGCTCTAAATCACAGCAAAAACTGTTTCTCTGGGAAACACCTAATCCCCTTAGGCTCATGGTGTCTCTTCTGAGGTTTCACACATGAAAGAACTGCAAACTCAGTATCATCCACAGGGCAGTGGGACTCCAGCAAGCCCATGTGGGTTCAGCCCTGCATTCCTGGACCTGGAGGTGCCTCTGGTGCCTGTGTTCTCACAGCAGCCAGAGCACAGCTCAGTCCCTGGAGCACAGCCCCAGTGCTCCTCTGCTGCCAGGGAGCTGGAGTGCAAAGCACTCTCACAGACCATCCCACCTGGCAGGCACAGACTGACTGGAGCCCACTGGGAGAAGCACAGTGTGATACTCACTTGGTCTGGTGTTTGGAGCCCTTCAGGTGTGCATGGTACTGCTCTATGGAGTTCAGGGTGACGTTGCAGATGTTGCAGGTGTAGCTGCGCTTCAGGCCTGTGAAGGAAACCCAGTTTTAGTTAACCCTTGGCTCTGGCTGTGCTGCATGGTGAGGTTGAGGGAAGCACTCTTCTGCCTGGGCTACAGAACTATTCAGAGTCAAAATGGCAGCTAAAAAGTACAAATAAGTGAAAAGGACTGAAGAAAGGGGCAAAAATAGAGGGAAAAAAAAAAAAAAGCAGTAACCTATGCTCCAAGCAAACTTCTAGTTAATTAGAAGGTATTTGGATCTCACATTTCATTTCCAGTTTCACAGACATTTCTCTTTACAGTGACCCAGCTATTTACTTTTCCAGGCCAGGGTATCCAAGCATTAGAGAAACCTAAAGGAATATTTTTAGAACTGAGCAGAAGAGAGCCAGGTTCAAAGGCTAATTCCTCCTGAGAGTGTGGTGCATCTCTCCTGTGGCCTCCTCAGGGCATCATCGCTGTGCTCACACTAACAAAAGCACTCGGGGCACCATTTATCCCTCTAGTTTTTGGTAGTGATCACAATTCAGAGCAATTCCCTGTTAATACATTCAGCAGCCAGATAACTTAGGAACTCTCTTTATCCCAGAGGGATCCACTCTGATTTATCCACCCAGGTGAACCAGCCAAGCACAGATGCTGGTCTCTGACAGCCCTCTGGCTGAAGGTCAAGGCTGGCAGCCTGCAGGGGCACCAGGCAGTCACCCAAAGCCAAAGCAGGAGCCCTCTCACCTGTTGGGTTGTCTCTTGCCTGCAGTACAGAGTGCCCCCAGCAGAACTCAGGGCTCTGCTTAAAAACACTGGAGCCATGGGATTCCTAGCAGGGACTGCTGTGCTCCTCAGGAACAGTTCTAATGTTCCTTGTAATAGTCTCTTCTGGCTTTCTACAGTATTATTTCTTTGTCAGAATTGTTAAAACAACTCATTTAGAACAAATAACGCGTGACATTCTCAAATTTGATCAGTCTATGCTCACCATAATTAACTGCACAGGTAATAAACACACTGACTCCTCCCCAGCTGGACCTACAGGCTCTCAAAAAATCTCATGTTTTGCACTCTAGACACCAGCCATGCACCAACAGCCCCACTTTTTGCAAACACTTCATAATATCACTCACCCAGGAATTTGGCACAGCATGAAAATCATGTTTAAATAATATTTCAAAATCATTCAGATGAGTGCTTGAAAACAACAAGCCAGCAACTGCAGAGGTATTTAAGTAGTTTCTGTATTTCTATGTCATGATGTGGCATAGAATGAAAATCAATTTCCAAATGTGCATATGGATTTTCTCCTTACAGAACTCATTCTTGGTGGAGCAGTGATGGTTTTACAGCCACTCCCTTTGTCCATTGGTGGCAGCTCCTGTTTCCTTTATCAAACCAACAGGCATCAGAAGTCATGTGAATCTACCAGAATGCAGGTGAAGGAATGGGAAGGGAAGAAGTGGGAAGGGCAGTGCATGGCTCCATGGTGTGTCAGCACACTGCAGCAGACTGAGAACCTGGACCCCACATGGCAGAGCAGGACTGGGGAACTAAGAAACAGGTAATACTTTAATTTAAGGTAATAAGGTTCTGCTGCTCAGCCAATTTAGCAGCAAGTTAACAGCAGCCTCAGTGAATCTTAATTACTGGTGTAGGTGGAAACGCCTTCAGCGAATGCAGCTCCTAACTGGGGATGATGATTTTCTCCCTCAGCATGTCAAGGCTACTCACAGTGATGAACCAGGGGGAACCCTGCTCCCCCTCCCTGTGTTCTGTGCAGGGAACTCAGTGCTGTTCCCTGATGCAGCTCTTCCCACAGGCTGGAACATGCAGCCACAGACTGGGCTGATTCCATGAACTGGGCTGGAGATGGAGAGGGGAAACCAACCTCAGATGAACAGCAGGATGAGATCATGGGCAAGAATCACTTCCAGGATATAAAAATCACCAGAATTTGACCTCACTGGAGCTCATCAAAGCTGCTACTTGGCTGAAACTGGTTTCATAAAACTCCCCAACCAGTAGGCTGGGGCTGAGCTCAGCCCTACTGGCCATCCATGATGGGAAGGTGGTCCCAGCCTGAGCAGTCCATACTGGCAGCTGCTGGGCCCTGGCTCTATCTACATCCCCTTCTGCATCCTCAAGACACATCAGCATTGCCTCCCCTGCAGCGTGACATGCATTCATGTAAAATTGAATGTCCTCCTATCCCCACTGAATAAAATATTAACAAAGTCAAGTTATTAATGTCATCCTGCATAAAATGCATTAAAACCCATTCCAGGGGAGTTCTTGTAAAACTGCTTCTTACTAACCACAAGTGACAGCACAGAATGAGAAGTATTTATAAGGCATACAAAGAAATTATGAGCTGAGATGAAAAAGGAATCACAGCTCTTTGCCTGATTCTGGAAGAAAGCATCTGCAGCACCACCAATTTACCTGAGAACACAAAGGCTCCAAGTGACATCACCTCCATGCCCTTGCCCATCTGTACTGCAGAGGCTGCTGTGCTTCATTTCAGGGGTTCAGGGCACCTGTTGCAGGGTTTGGCTCAGCCCCAGCACCAGGCAGAGCCCATTACAAACCACCTGCCACTGCAGAGCCCACTGCCTTGGACAGGGAACTGGAGAGCTGGGCCATGGGGGACCCAGACAGGAACTAGAACTGGTGAGGAGGTTGCCATTCCTCCTGGCTGTGCCTGGTACAGGCTGGGGACGGTGACAGCCATCACATGGAGCCCCATGGCTGCCTCCAGCCCAGCTGTGGCCACTCTGTGCTGCTGAACAGGCACAAGTGGTCAGAGCAGAGCCTGGAATTTGGGCCTTGGTACCCACCAGGTTTTGTCTTTCTATGATCTGTGCCAGGGTGCAGGGGCAGCTCTGCAGGAAGAAAACTCCCAATTTCTTCCTCTTTCAGGGTATGTTCCCATGCTTCCATGCCCAGCAGGAGCAGCAGGGATTCCAGGTCAGCCACAGAGCAGAGTGGGTCCCAAAGCAGCTCTGTGCCACGGCTGGAAAGCCAAAGAACTGTTCTGAGAGTGGGCTGGACCCTCCACCCCATTCAGCCAAGGTAAAGGGATCTGTGTGCCCTGTGCTGCAGCTTTAACTCAACACAGACTGCAGAAATAATGCTAATTTCTGCCTTTTTTCCCCCCCCCTCTCCTCATTCTTATTTCTGAGAAGAAAATAAGACTTCAAAATTGCAGGATGAGCACTTGGTGAGAAGAATCAATGTTTTTGTTTCCTATAAATATCAATTGTCCAAAAATATATCTCTATTCTTATTTCTCCAAATATACATTCATATTTATCAATAAATATTTTATTACAGCCATTATCAAAACATCAAAGGCTGCTGAAATGTTGTACTTCAACTGACACTGCCTGTTTCAGGCTCACACAATGCATCAAATGTTCATCTCCCACACTAGTCAAAATAGAATTAATATTTAAGCTGTGATGGGAGAAGCCACCAGGGATGCAGAGGAAGGAGATGAGTTTGCAATCCAGGGAAAACTGAGGCAGCAAAGACAGTGTGGAGCTGGGAGGGTATGGGGATGTGGTCCCCACCACAGCCAGGTGCTGCTGCCACTGTTACCTTGTAGGCAGAATGATGTTACCTGCCAAGGTGAGGCTGTTTGCTCGGGCACAAGCTGGCTATCACTCTGTGTCGGCCACTGCAGACACTGCTTTCAACATTTGTAAAAATCTGCTCTAATCTTGCAGCTAAATGCATCCAGGAGAGCATCTCTAGATGGACACAGATGGACAGATGCTCATGACCTAGTTAGAAAAACTGAAGATCTGCCAGGTTGGCAGCTCCAGGGACAGCCTCCCTGGCTCCCTGGGCCTGATGTGCGCCCTGCTGGTGCTGTGGAGCACTGGGCACTGCAGACTGAACCCCTGAAACAGCACCTGAGGGGTCCAACCAGAGGACCACACCTGTGCCCCTGTGCCAGGCACACACACAGCCTGCCCACAGCTCTGCTGTCCCCTCTCCTGTCACCCACTGACACTGGCAGGACCACACTGGATTCAGTGCAAACCCCAACCATGACCAGCACCACCCTGAAGGCAAAAAACAGCAGCTGATGAGGATGTGAAGGCCTCCATTTTCAATCTCAGAGGACCTAAATTAATAAAACACTTCCTGATTGATCTATTTACAGTTAATGACATCCTCAGCCACTCCTGAGCCTGGCACAGTTCAAAGTACTGAGCACTTCCATGTTTTTGTCCCAGGTTTTACCCTCACTTACTTCCAGCAGCGGGCAGTGACTCAGCCAACATGAATCATTGATGGCACCGTGAGTCACACTAGGTAGCACAGGAGGATCAAGATAACTATTACAAGGTTTATGGGAGATCAAGAAATGCACAATATACTGTACAGTCATTAGTGTCTAAAGAAAAATTATTTCATCTAGCAAGGAAGAAAATCCTTGGTGTATCAAAAGCTTTACTGGCAAACCAAAGCTCTCCCACATAGCTGTGAATCAAACTTGTCCTTCTTCCCCAGCTGCCTCTGACAGGTCCCTGTGTGCACATGGGATCATAACCCAGACTGTGGAGACAAAAGGCTTGTGCCTCTCCTGTGCCTACACCTCAGAGTGAACAGGGACTTGCCAAGATTCAGCCCTGGACACATCCTCAGCTGACACAAACTGCACTTCTCCATCACAAGCTCAGGAGGGCCCAGGGATGCTGGGGGGCTCCAGCTGCTGAGACTGCTGGCCTGGCTGTGGCTCTGCTCTGCTTGAGGGTGGCTCCCAGAGGGCTGCAAGCCCAGGGCACAGATCCCACAGGGACCCTGCAGGTGCCAGAGCCCTTCCCAGTGGGGCCACAAAGGATGGACTGACAGACAGACGAAGAAAGGCTGCTCTCCCTTCAGCAGGAACACAAAAAACTTGTGTGTAACATCCCTGTGGCAAATGCTCAGCTCCTGTGGCTGCTGCTGACCCAGGGCCCTTGCAGCATTTTACAAACACTAATTAAATCATAGAAGACAGTTGTCCTGCTCTCCATCAGGGAGATGTAGGGAGTGCTCTGCCTCCAGCAACATCCTCCTGTCTGCACTTCTGCATGCTCTCCTCTCCCAGGGACAGGCCACACTTGCTTGAGGACAGGTGTGTGCACTAATGGAAAGGACTATTTGTGGAGGAGCCAAAAGAGATACCTAGGAAAGAACTTTGAAAGAATGCTGTTAAAACCGCAGGCTGGCATTCCGGAGCAGGGGATTTTTTTACAGAACTGGCAACCTCATGAAAGAATTACAGCATCTGGGGCTCCCTGCACCTCTGGTGACCGGTTTCCCCAGGGAGCAGGGCCCTGCTGCCCACGTGCAGGTCTCTCACCTCGCAGCTCCCCCAGGTCTAGAGTCTTGCCCAGCTGCTCCAGGAGGTCGGCCCTGGCCGCGTTCTTCTTGTGCTTTTTGCCGTCGTAGTGCTGCTGTGCCATCAGGGGGTTGTTGAACCAGGCTGTGCAGAGCTGGCAGTACCTGTCCGAGTCCCTGCGCTGCGGCGGCGACGGCACCGCCGGGGCACCGGCCGTGTGCGGCGGCTTCAGCGAGCCCAGGGCGGCTTCTGGAAAAGGGAACGTTCAGACATCAGCCTTGTCAGTCAGAGCCAGCCTCGCCAGCTTTCCTGGGCTGCCTGAGGAATGCCAGGCCCTGAGGCACATCCCACCTCAGGCACAGGCAGTCATTAGCTCCAGTTACAGGGTCCCGGTGGATATTCTGGATGGCGCTGCTTGGAAAGCTACCATTTTCTCATTAAAAAAAGCATGGTGAAAGGACAGCCCAGGACTGTTCCTCAGCTTTCTGCATTTCACTAACTGGGGAAGGAGGATGCTCTCAGCGCAGTTACACATCTTATCACTGTTCTGACTAAATTTGCTAAACTTATCCTGCTTGAATTGCTACTCCCAGGAAAAATCGTCAGTGGAGAATAAATACACCATGCAGAGCCATCTCCTTCTCTGGATAGAGAGACATATTTATCATTATCTCAGGATTCTTATTTTTCAATTTATTTGGTCTCAGAATAGGGAAAAGCACAGTCATTGCAAACTGTCACAGAGGAAAAAAAATACTCAGTAAGTCTCATCCTTCAAAGATCTTCACATTGTGAACTGTCAGGTACCAGCAACACACAACCTTAATTTAATTATATTTTCCTTCAGATTCATCAAAAGCCCATCCAGGAACACAAACGTGACTCCCAAATCATTCTAAAGAAAAGTGAGTGATTAGTCTTTATATAATGGAATGCACTTTGTTCAACAGAGTTTCCTAACTTCGTACAATACAAGTCACAAACCCATGGTAAAAAAAGAGTTTGAAGTAAAATAAAGTTCAGGTAACACTAGGATACAAAAATATACAATGACTAGCAGTTAATTATCACACCTCATTCAAAAATTCCCTTTTATGTGGCTTTCCTTTTCTTTTCTTTTCCAGATGAAATGTCTGCTCTTTAAATAATTAACAGCCTGCTCCCTCCATGGTACTGGAATAGGCACATTTGGAGGTGGCAAGAGGTGTGTGGTGGCTGTCTTTGATCAGGAGATGATCCAGCTGAGCCCTGATGAGCGCACAGGGCAGCAAATGCCAAACTCACCTCAGTGTCTGACACCAGGAACAGCAACAGGGATATATTTAGACATATAATTATGGCTGGAGCCCACTGTGATTGACTCCATGGCTTGAGAAAGTTAATATTGTTATAAATCTTCTGCTGACCTGCTCAGTAAGGGACACCCTTCAAGGAAATTCTATCTTACATATAACATTACTTACAACCTTATCAATTTCCAAGGGTTTATAACCTTCTATTGTTTTTGATGATGACTGCCAAGGTATCAGAGTTCCAGCAGTGATGATGCTGCCTCTGAAGAGCTGCTCCAGGCAGGGCCAGGCAGGGTCTGGCTGGATTTTGCTCCTAAAAACCAGTCTTTTCTATGGTTCCAGCAGGAGAGACACAGCCCAGCCCCTCCAAGGAGCCTGCAGCAGAACTGCCAGTGTGAGCAAAGAGCAAAGCCAGTGGCCAGCACAGTCATCAGGGAGAAAATTAGAGAATTGCAGTATTTCCTGTTCAAACTGGGATTACAGACTTTGCACCTGCTTGACTCTATGAAAAGCAAACACAGCTTGCTTCTTTGCAGACATGTTCCTGCACTCCCCAAGGAGCCTCCCTGCAGGAAGGGGCCCATACCCAGAGCCCTGCGATGCCACACGGACTTGGCACAGCCCTGGTGATGCCAGGGGGACCCTCTGCAGCAAGCCAGGACAGGGCTGACTCCAGGGAACCAGACTGAGCTGCAGAGATGTTTGGAGCATTATAAACAACCAGCAATTTCGGCAGCCCAGGAGCTCTGTGACAGATCTGCCTTGCTGTTCCACAAGCCCCAGGCTATAAAGTTAAATCTATCCAATCTTTTGGCCAGTTTTCTCCTTGCTTCTATGCACACTGCTGCCAGAGGGGGACCAGGGAGGCTGAAGCTCACGGAGCTGGTGATGTCCACAGGAGTTACATCTCCTGCTCACTAAGAAAACCTGACAGGAGCATCTCTGCTGCCAGCCAAGGGCCGGGCCAGCAGCCCTGTGGCTGCACCTCTGAGCCCCTCTCTGTGAGGCTGGTGGCTTGTGCTCCTCCACACACCATGCAGGAGGGAGGCTGCCAGGGGAATGGCACTCCTGCTGCAGGGGATGGCACCAGAGCCCCCCATGCCCACCCCAGCCCTGCTCCAAGCCCACATCCACACCTGGCTCCCGTGAGACCGTGGGCAACAGCTCCACAGCAGAGACCCTCTGCCTGCATCACATGGGGGCTGCCATGGGCAAGGATTTCCTCTCAGCACTCACAGTACAAAATATTTTCTTTAGAGTCACGTTCCTCGGGTCCCACTGACAACCCCCACCAGTCCCAAGGTGTGCTGAGCCCAGCCTGGCAATTAATGAAAGCATCCCAAGTCTACCAAATTCTCCCAAAGAGAAATAGATGAAAGTTGACTCCTCCACAAATGTGAATTTATCATTTTGATATGCACTACATAACTGCTGCAGAACAGCAAATGCCATCATTCCCTGAGCAGCGACATGAAAATTAATAATAAACACTCACGAAACGTCAAAAGTTAAAAATGTTTCTCCATCTAAAACACAAACATAAAAGCTGCAAGTTTGACTATTTCAAGTATTTCAAAATGCTAAATAGCTCATGACAGTCTGCCTTACGTTCCCTTTCGCTGTGGGAGGGAAGTGAGAAAGTCTTACTTTGCTGCAAGAGGCAAAATACAAAGTTAGAAACACTTTAGCACACTGGCGATGAACTAATGTTTGACTTCTTTCTCACATCCAAAGCTTTTTATTCTAAGCTGGATTTAAACAACACCCAACTTTTTCCATTGGCACACTCCAGAAACTCAGCATGAGGATGAGAAACTGAGCCACAACAAGAGGACACTGGGAAACTCTGTTTTCTTTAGAAGAAATCCCAGAAGTCTAGGATTGGGACTCCAGCCACTGCTGAACAGACCCTTGCACCCAAACCAAAAAGCCATTTACTCATGATGGCCTTTTGATGCCCCAAAGCCAGGGCCATTGCCACCTTCCTGGAATGATGCCTGCAGGTCCTCACACTTGGACTGATGAAAACAGCAGCTATTTCCCCCACAATTCTTTGGTTTATAACTCGTGGTGATGATGGGATGCAAGCTGACAGAGGATGTTGGAAATGACTAGAGGAATTTGTCAGCAACAGTGGGGACATAAAGCCTCTGAGAGCTACAACCTTGTACAGCAGAGCAACAAGAAAGATCACAACTATTTCACTGTCATGACGAGACATCGTTTTTGTGAGAAACCCGACTGTTGGGCCACTTCTTCTCCTGGAAGCATCAGCAGAGAATGGGACATCTGTGTTCCATCTGGATGGAAACCGTGGAGGAGAACGTAGATCTCTGTAAGGGGTCTAAGAATTGATGTGATTTTCTTTGGGTTTGATGAGACAGAAACCCCAGAATATCAAGCAGCAGAATATCCTCCCCAGGAGCATCCAGCATGCTCAGGGCTTTGCTTGGTTGGCTCTCAGGACTCATGAGCAGTGGAATCTCTGAAGCTTTCTCTGAGAGACTTAATGTGGTGCCAGCCACAGAGGACTGGGACAAAAATCCAGTGAAAATTGCTGGGTGACTGTAGGAAGCCCAGAAAAATGCTGTGTCCAAAGGGCAAATTTCTGAGAACTCCTGGAGAGCAAGGAGGTGCTTATTAATGTATTCCTGAGCTCAGCTTCATCTTCCAGATCAAGTGTCTGTAAGAGCTGATGAGTCCTTGAGTTGCTCCTTCCTAGTGATTAGGATGGCTGAAGAGCCTGTTACTCCAGAGCACGCAGCACAGCTCACTCAGAGCCTTGGGAGGCTGATCTAGATGATTAAAAAGTCAGACAAAAACCAAGGCTGCAGCTCTTAGCAAGCCCTGCCTTGGCCAGGCCCTGTGGCTGGAGGGTGAATCCAAATTGCCAACTTACACGAGAGATCCAGCACTCCTGTGAGCATCAGCTCACCTGGACTTCACCAGGAACAGCAGGGCTTGGTCCTTTGGTGCCAGAGGAGGAGCTGCTGGCAGGCTGCACACGAGGGGTGGGGTTCAAGCCCTGGACAAATAAACACCAAGCCCCAGTCCCTGCTGCTCTCTGTGCCCTTGCAGCTGTGTGCCAGCTGCAGAGAACAGCCTGAAGAGCCTGACATGAGTGAGGTATGAATGATCAAGATAGTTCATGGGAGAGTTTTCCTTCTGGCTGACCCAGGGGTGGTTCCCCAGGTTGCCATGGCTTTACCTTTGCCTCCCACAGACACACTGGTGCCCAAGCATGGCCAGTCAAACCGAGCAAACCACCACCTAACACAATTCTCCACATTCCCTAAGGCAAAGGGGCCAAGAGCTCTCAAGCCCACCCTGGCAAAAGACAAATCATATTCTCTGTATCAGCATCTACAGTCTGTGAAGTTAAAAAGACAGCAAAACCATGCACACAGAGTGCCAACCCCCATTATCTAATCACATCTAGGATTTACATGCTAGGCAGGGTCCAGTACACACAGCTCCATTTGTATTTTGTGCTGAAGGAAGTGCCACTGGCAGCAATTCTGGGACACATCTGTCAGCAGGACTTCCTGGAGAAAGGTGAGTGCTTGGTTCAAGCATTTTCTGCTTCTACAACCACAGAGGAATTTTTTATCACAGATTATTAGTGGTTTTCAGGGACTTTATGGTTAAGCAAACAATAAGATGGTTAAATTGTCCAATTTCAACATTTGACTTTTTAAATGTGAAAGTTAATAGGCTGCATTACTAGAATCACTGTGGAGGAAAATACGACACCCATCTGGGCAAAAATCAAGAGACAATCAATCCAAGGGTTTTTAAAGCCTGGATTTCCCTTTGTGGTAAGAGCAGATGATGCTCTGTACTGTACAGTAACACCACAGGTTTATTAAACATATTAGCTGAGCTGATAATTAAACTGCTGATAATTAAAGGCAGGTTTGGCTATCTGTCTCAGTGGAGACACTGTCTTCCCCTGAGAAAACACTTTGGAACTGTGGAACTGGAGATAGGGCTCTCGCACCAGGGCCAGTCCCAGCTGATAAACCCCTAATCTACATAAACAAGGCAGACAATAATGAGCATCAGGAATTTTTAAAGGTTGTTATGACAGCAACACAAATGAATAGCTGCTCCTTCTGCCAGCCACTGCCACTCTGCTTTCCAGGCTGTTCCCATTCCTGCCCGTGCACTCTGAGCCAGCGCCTTGGCCAAGCCCCTTGGCACCCTGAGCCCAACCCCTCTGCACCAGCCCCTCCTGCTCTGCCCCTGCACCTACCTGTGGCCTTTAATGCTGGTTGCTCCCCTAGCAACAGTTTTAACCTTTTGGCATGGATTTTCCCTTGGTAATGTGATTCCGCCACCACCGCTGAGGTAAAGGACATGTTACATAGTGTGCAGCATTTGTTCTTATCCACTGAGTCACCATCACTGCCCTGGGTGGAGACAAAAAAACAGACAGAAAAAAAGAGTGTATAAGCCCACTAAGCACAGTCACAGAGAGAGAAGAGAATAGCAGGGAGGAATCTAGGTTGTTACACTAAGGCCATGGCTGCGAAGTAATTTCCCTTCCTCGTCTCTCCCAGCCTTGCTCCTGCCTCGTCCCAGCCCTGTCCAGCTTGGGGACACCTCCAAATTCCCAGCAGCTTGCTCTGGTCTGCACTGGGAGTTCAGCCTGTCACTGTGTCCCACGTGGCTGTGGAGCTCCTGGCACATCCCCAAGCCTCCCTTCCCTCAGCCTTTATTCCTGGCTGAGGGAGCCACACAGAGCCAGAGCTTTCCCTGCCATCTGACACTGATGCTTCCACCTGATGCACATTTTTAAGACCCCCCCAAAACATCTGGGGGGACACAACCCAGGGCCAGGTGGGAGAAACAAATGAACTGCTGAAGTCACACAAGTCCCTCCAGCAGGACCCAACACCAGCCTTGGGTGAACCCAACACAGACTGGACACCTGACCCACCACTGAAGGTCATTTTTTTCCCCCCAAAAAAGCACTTTTAGAAAAATGACCGATTTTCATCCCTTTTTTGGTGTTGATAACTGTAAATCAAACCTTAGGGAGGAATCTCAAGAGGTGATTAGTACTGTTCTGAGTGTAATTTGCACTTCTTTTAAATAGCTTTCTCTCGAGATATTTTATATCTTCAAAGGGAAATCACTTGAAAGTTAAGAGCAGAGTAGAAAATTTCCAGTATCTATTGATCATCAGTGGCAACATATAAAGAGCCTCCAACAGAGCTCGTTTGAAAAGCTGATACACTTCAGTGTTAATGCACCAGGGTCTCTTCCTCTGCCAGGGCTGCTCTTCAGTGACATTTTTTCCTTTTCAAGCTACTTTCTCAGCTAGACTTTCACAGCAATTAAGAATAAAAAATTAAAACCCCCTCGAAGAGCCCTCCAAAACCCCATGTAGAGTTCAGGGGCCCATTTACAGTGATCCCCAGGGCATTGTGCAGCTCATCTGGGTTCACCCAAGTCTCTGGGTGAGTACCTCGATGCGTGGGTAGGAGTTCAGCCACGGGCAGGAGAGGGGTGGCCCCAAACTCTTGGTGGGCCTATGAGCCCCTCTACACACACAAGACAGATCTCTGCTCCCTAACAGCCACTTTTATACACCCAGTGGCACTAGTTGTAAGTGGGATGCACAAGGTATTTGGGCTCTGCTGTTATTAAGCATTTACCCAGGTCTGGATCATCCCTTAGCACCATCACCTGCCTTCCCACACAACCAAACCCCTGCCCAGAGCCAGAGGTGTTCTAGGCTGGTGCAGCCCTGAAGGGTAATTATGCCTTCTCATTTGTCAGGGGCTGTTTAACCTGAAACCAAAGAGGCTGGGGGAAGCGGATCCGGGTGTCTTTTGTCACCTGCTGAGTGACACCACACTGACAGGATTGTGCAGGGGCTGGTCACCTCAGGATGCCTCAGCTGGGGCACAGGGCTCAACCCAGGGCAGGCAGCTGCTCCCTGGGGATGTTCTGCACCCATGTGCACCCAGCCATGCCTCCTTCACCACAGTCCAGCTCCCGGGGCTGGAACAGTGAACAGGCACTCACAGCTCCACTGGCAGCTCCTTAACCCCGTGCTGCCAGACCAGCCAAGGACTATATCTACATTTTGTCTCTGCAGCTTTCTCCAGCAGATCCTGCCTCTCAAACCTTCACTACAATGCAGCACAGAAGCCACTGGCTTCATACAAGCTGAAGCACAACAGAAGACACCACTGGCTTGGAGTTGGAGCATCCATCTCCCAACACTGACATCCTCACTCTTCCCCTGCTCCAGCCTAATTTATAGGGCTCCTTTTTGTAATGTTAGAAACTTCAGTCTCCTATATCCAACAGAATTAACTTCAGTTATTTGGCTGCCTGCTAACAAGCTGCTAAAAGGCATAATCCTCACACAGGGCCAGGCACATGCAGTCCTTTGCTGGATGTTCCTTAAGCAATCCACAGGAAAAGTAAGGATTTGTATCCACAGATACAAATCTGCTGTCTTCATTTCCCAAATTTTACCAAGAAGAAAAGATTATACAAACCCTAGAACACAACAGTATAAACCACCACTAAAGTGCTGCAAAGTAACTTTTAAATTTGAATTAATTTTTGGTGCATGAAGGTGCTGCTGTTAAAGAGCTGCTTTCTGTGCTGCTCCATAGGAAACTCAGGCCATTTCCATTCTGGAGCCTGTTTTTGTCATGGTACCAGCAAAGAACAAGTACCAGTTTAGGAAAGGGCAAGACATGAGGTTTTTCCCCTCCTCCACACCAAATTAAACCAATAATGAAGAGCACAACAATCAAGTTGGAAGACTACTTGTATAAGCCTTCTACTTCTCACTCCAAAGGGCTAACGGGAGTTTTGGAAATGCAGTGTTTTTGCAATCCTCAAACAACAGCTAACCCCTCCCTTCACCTCACAGAAAGGTCAGGAAGCAAATGCTGTTTCCAATCCCACTGCACAGAGTATCCATAACTGCAGCCACCTCTCCCTCCTGCTGCCACCTGGCAGAAGGACAAGGTGTTAATTCTGTGTCAGCAAAACACAAACCCTGTGGCACACAGCCACGTAACAGTTTTGATGAAAAAAAAGGCTAATATTCCCTTTTTAGCTGCAGATACTTGTACACTAATTTAATTGGTTTTCACTGATTGTTTCTAATGCTCATTAAAGTTGCTGTGCCATGGCCTGAGTGACACTGCTAGGCTTGGGCACTGCACTGCACGTGTACATGGTTGGGATGTTTTTGTGCAGCATTAGAGGTGTCCTAAATAGCTCTGTTCTCTCTAAATGCAAAGGCTTGTATAACATCTGATCAGCAACAGGCCTACTTTGAGCTGTAAATGTTGGCAGATTTTCCCTGCTGTATTTTTACACCACAAATAATTTTAGAATTTGGGTCTAGCCTAGCCTAGCATTCACCTAGAACATGAGGACGCCTTAATCCACCCCCACTAGGGCTGCCCTTGGCAAAAGCATGAGCAAACACAGAATTACACTCCTTCTCCGTATTGCCTTTCACAAAAGCAGTGGGAAATAGTTCAACTTTGACTTATTTGAGGTCTGGTTGGTTCTCTGTCCTCCAAATCCCATGCTGAGGTGCACAAGCAGTATCTGGTTCCTTGTTAGACGTAATCAAACTCCTCAGAGGACCCTGTTCCCCATCAGTATGCACCTGTCCATTGCACTGCCCACACTGTCATTAATAAAATCACTGCAAGATCCTGTTGTGGAGGGGCAGATTGCATCTGCAATTGGCCTGTGTGCAACAGAAAAGTTCACTGGTGTTTTAATTACTACATAAATGAGCTTTCAGATTCCTTGGGCAAAACTTGCATGCTTTTCTCTTTAATTACAGGATATCTCACTGAATATCAACAGCACTCAGCCCCAGTCACACTGAACTGGTTTGGCTGCTGTGTGCTGGGAACCTCGCTGCAGCTCTCACATAGCCCCAGAATGTGGGAAGAAGCCAAATGAATAATTTCCCAAGAAGCCATCTCTTAAAAATTCAGTCTCTTTCTGTCTATTGCCTGATAAATTGCTGTGAGCTGGTCCAATTCCTCACCTTCATTTGTTTATTTGAACACAGCTGAGGAAGACAATGGCCAATCTTCAAACTGGCAGACTGAGAGCAAACATGGGTGAGGAGCCTTTGGATAAAGCACATCAACTCCCAGAGCAATGAGTCCACAGAGCCCTGGGGAAGTGACACTGCTCTTGGGGACCCCTTGCTCACCCCTGGGGTTTTCAGCCATGGCACTGTGGTGGCACTGCTGGCATGCCCTGCTCTCCTGCTAGCAGAAGGGCATGGCACTGCATGCCAGGTGTACCTGCAGCAGCTCTGTACCTGGCACAGAGGTGTACATACCCAGCTCCATACCCACCACTGCTCCCCAGACATTGGCCAGGGGTGAGCCCTCCCACCTGCCCAGTGACCCTCGCCCCTGAGAGTGGTGTCACATGCTGCAGAAGCTGGCTGAAGGGGTCTGGAAGTGACCCCAGGGCTGCTCCACTGCCAGCAGCACCCCGGAGTGGCCATCACCCCACGCCTGGAGGCACGAGCTGCCCACAGGCATTGCCCCATCACCTGCCCCAGCTGCTCACCAGCAGACCCAGCCATTGCACTGAAATGGAGCAAGCCCCAAGTATTTGCTATCAGCATAATTTTTCTTATGAAAGAACATTCAAATAACTAAAAAAGCAATTACTGTTGCTGATGCACATAATAATTCTTGTGTAGTTTATCGAAAATTATTTCCAGTTACTTTGCATTTCAGCTAATCTAAATGTTACCTCCAGGCACCTGATCATCTGTGGCTGTAAGAGAGAGAATGTTGTAGCCCAGAGTCAATGATTCACAAAGCAGCTGGATAAACAGGGACTTGGATTATACCCACATTTTCTGAGCGGAGCTTTTTCGCCGGGCAGCCTCCATCGATGGGGTGAAGCATGTAGTAGAGGCGGACTTTGCTGGCATGCTTCCGACTCTGGAAGGCAAAAAGAAAAGAAGAAGGAAGAAATGAAGTTACAAGGAGCAAGAGGCTCTGTTTCTGTGCTCGCTACAGCAACCCACAGTCAGATTTCACATCCCCTTGCCATACATATCCACCACTGGAGGAAAAAGTGGGGAAGGATCCAGGTGAGGAGCATTTGCACTTCTCAGGATTTTCACGGTGCTCTGCACCCAGCTGAAATCAGCTGTGGGATGAAACCTGCCATTAGCAGAAGAAATGGTCCACGCTGGCCCCTCTCCAAGTTTTGCTGCCTGCAGGCCCTCCAAGACACAGCAGGGATCAGACAGTGAGGGAAGGACAGCATTTGTTATTAGACCATTTCCACCGTGGCAGGGCAGACTGAAAGGTGCGGGTTACTGAGCTTCAGCCAGAGACACAACAGCACCCTGAGGTGTCAGAGGCACACACACAAACCACACAGCTCCTATGCTTCTAGAATGATACAGCGTAAGAGGGGTAAAAAATCTCCCATGAGGGAGACATGAGCAGGTTTCACACTGCCTTTGGGCACAACTGGAGCTCACAGACAGATGAGGCTCAGGAGACAGGAGGTCCCCTGGTGACCCCAGCAGCAGCAGCCGAAGCAAATCCTTGGGACTTGCAAGACTTAAAGGAATATTTTAAAGTTTCTACAGCAGGAGCACAGACATAAACCTTCAAAACCCTGACTTACATCACAGGCTTTGTCTTCCACCAGATGCAGGGGGAAAAAGCCTGCAGCCACAAAATACCTGCACCGAGCATATGGGCAGCAGACACATGGGGAGCTGTTACCATGCAAATGTTTTCTTTCAATCACCCTTTCCAACTGCCCCAGAGAACAACAGCACGGTAATGTTATAATTTCAGATCACAGAGCTGCAATTTAAAAATATTAAATTATCATTAGCATGTTCTGGAACATTCTTTTTCCTGTAGTATAAACTTGGAGCTAAATTTGCAGGGAGCTATATTAGTATTCGCATGCAAAAATGTGACTCTGCAATAATTTTTTCCACAGAGCAAATCAGTCAAGATAAATAACGTCAAATATCTGTCTCCAGCTTGTCCTCCTGCTGCACTCAGCAACTGTGACCTCCCATGGTCAGAGCAAAGTGCAGGAAACCCCAAAGCCCCAGCTATCAGATGAGCAACACCGACAGCGACTGCGCAGTAAGAAAATGACAAAATAGATGTTGGAAATGCACAGGACAGAGGTGCAAAGCCACTCCTGGTGCTTGGCTGCAGTCCCAACTTCCTGCCTGAAGTGATGCTTAGCGGGTGCCTTGCACCACACAGGGCCAGTCAAACATAGTGTAAAGGCAATGTGGCCAGAGTTTTTCAGCTGAATTTCTTCCCTGAGCATTGACACCCCGCAGAGCAGTCAGCCTCCCTCGAGTCATCCTCCCCATAATCACGAGGCTCTTCCCTCGGTTGACTTCATCCAGCACGTCACGATGCCCACGCGCACACAGCCACAGCCTGCTCAGTTTAGAGGGTACAAAATTTGGGAGGGGTTGCTGGGTGTGTGTAAGCTGCAGAGATGTTAAAAGGAGTAATTTTTACGATTCTGCTCCATGGCGCTCAGCTGGAACATAAATGGTGCCCAGATGTCAGTGTTAATAGACAGCAAAGCTTCAGCCTTCTGTGAAACATCTTTCACCTTTCTTGGCGCATTTGTTTGGGTTTGTGAAAGCCAAGGTAAAGAAATGACTTGTGTTTGGCATAATTTAAAACTACACAGCTCCTTATGCAACCTTATTATCTTATGATCATAAAAGCGGAGCTTAAATTCATCCCTGGCCTCCGCACGTATGTGGTGAGCATCTCCTTCCCTCTGTGGAGAAGAGGAAGCACAGCCCATTTGTCATCCATTTTATCTCTGGCATTTTCTACATTTACATGTGTATTTATCATCCCAACACCCCAGCAGGAGCACGGCAGGAGCACAGTGATTATTCTTAGTGTGCAGCTCGCAAACAGCACTGTGGGTTATCCTCTCCCTACTGAAAACCAGCAGCTTCAAGGCACAAGGAGGGCAAGTGCCAGACACACGGGGGGGGGCAAAGGAAGAACCATGAACAGGAGACAGAAAACTGGGATAAACTGGGATTAGGGCACCTCCAGCTCCCATTCTGACCCATCTCATCGCATGCACAAGCTTTAGGAAAGACAAAACCTTGCCACATCTGTAAATCCACAGTGTGGAATGAGCATGCTGCCTTGTGGAAGCACCTCCAGCAGCCACCACAACCTCATTCTGGGTGCAATAAGGGTGTTTCTGTGCCCGTGAATATTTCTTCTGTAGCTGTACCAAGTGTTACGCCAAAGGCATTTTCACTTTCCTGTCTCTGGTGGGAACAGCACCTTTTAAAGGCACTAAGGCTGGTTTAATACTGCAGGCTTGAAAACCAGCCCTGACTATGCAGGGAGCTCAGAGACTGTTTTCAAACAGCTGCTGCAGAGTTCTGCATTGCAAGCTCATTTGCTACTGTAAGGCTCATCAATAAAAGTAAATAAATGGATCATTTCTATCTCTATCAAATCTACTCTAATACAGAAGATAGTGGCAGAGACAGCAAAGTTCTGGCAATTCAACCCTAAAACATAAAAGGGCAAAGCAGAGCTAAATTGTGCTATGAAATGCAATTTGATTTTGCATAAATTGGGTTTTGCAGCACACTCTGCCTGGAGCAAGCGGCGAGAGCAGGCAGCGAGGTCTCTGCGGGAGCAGCGGCAGCTGGCAGGGCCCTGGAGTTTGGGACGAGCAGCCTTGTTCACCCTGTTTGATGGGGAGCTTCTCATCCCTTCCTTCTCTGTGGCTGTACCAGCAGCTCTGGGGAGGACTGACCCATCACCTTCCCACGGCCAGAAGCTGCCAGCTGAGGCCTTACAGCCCGGGGGTCGCCAGTGCACACAGGCACACACCGATCTTCCCCTCCCTGCCTCTGCGCAGGGGTCTGGGAGAGGAGTCCCCTCAGCAGCTGCATGAGCTCAGCACCCCACCACGGCCCCAGAACTGCTCCCACATCGTGCCACTGGTTCAAGCTGATCCAGCAGTCTAAAACACTTCGCTTGCGAGGGCCTTCTCCCTGTCTCCTGTCATCAGGTTCAAATCAACTATCTCCGGAGCTTCCCTCAGGCTGTGCTAGCACATAATCTCATTTCCCTATTCCTCATATATCCCTTCATCAATCCTTGCTCCCTCCCGTGCTGGCAGCTTTATGGTTTTGGGCAGTTTAGCTTTCCTCTCCTGCTCCTCCTTCCCTGTGACCTCTTCTCCAGCCAAAGGCCAGGGGCCCCCACACTGAGGAGCTGCACCAAGCAGAGACACAGGTGGAGATGAAGGAAGGAATCACCATGGCAGCCCAAACAGCTGCAGCTTCTCTTAGTCTGTAATACATTCTTTTTCAGAAGGCCACTGGTTGGGTTTTAATCCTTTTAGTGTACACTGTGTTGATTTTTTTGTGTGCTGGCAGTTTCTTAATTAAATTGCCACGCAACACTCGGCCACATGATTATACCAATTTTATTATCTGTATTGGCCCTACTTGTCATCTCATCAAAACAGAGAAAGTTATTTTGGCTGGCCCAGCTCTCCAAAACTTGTGCAGAACCCCAGTAACATGGTCCTGCAGCCCCTCTCCCAAGCAAGTTGTGCCCAGGAGCTGTGCCAAGCTGGATGCTCCGGCTCCCCGCACGGGACCCCCGGCACCGCCGTGCCTGGCCCCGTCCTTGCTTCCTCCTGGAAACTTCCTCCACTTTCCCACACCCACAGAGGGTCAGCAGTGACAGTGCACAGCATGTGGCCAGCGCTCTTCAAGCACCTACTTGTGAATTACTGGACCTGCTGACCGAAACGACATCATTCTGCAATTTGTAATCACTGCCTAACAACCTTCCAAATTTCTACTGGAATGGAACCAATCTATTTCTTCCTCTGTGATATAACAACATCCTCTGCGTTTTTTAAATAGACAGGAGAAGTATTTTCAGCAAATGCCTTCCCTTTTCTGCCTCAACTACCCACACAACAAACATTGTCAAGATCCCTGTGGTTGGCTGCAGAGCTGAACTCCCCGGCTGTTATTCCAGACACTGCTGGATGCCAATGTCCTTTTTCTCCCTTTGTAATTTTTGAAAAGCCTCATTTATAATTCATGGTCATTTCTATCAACTTACCCTTTTTCCTCCAGGAGTTAATTTTTTAAAAAGTGTCTACTCATGCTTTTGCCTTCCTGGGCACACAGACATGTGTCTGCAATTCCCAAGTGCTCAGCTGAATTCGTGCCCCCATCAAACTGGCTGCTCCAAAGCAAGGAGAGGCACATTGCTGGTTTGGACATTGATTTGTTTACACATTAAGGCAGCTATTGAGGATCTATTCAGCCAAGCAACCACTAGCTCCACTTCCTTACATTTGTGATCATTCCATCCAGCTCGCCAGGCTGACTCCAAGTGGGGATCCTGAGCATGAATTTTCTGTCTCAGGAATTGCCATTTCAGCTGTGATCTTTAGCTTTACTGCTTCCTATATTTGTTTTGAGCGTAGTCAAAGTATCTCTTGTCCAACACACTGCTGAGTACCCTGTGGAGAGGAGAAAACTCTCCTTAGAGGCTGTTGCCAGAGCAGCGTGGCAGGAGCAGCCAGGCTCAGCACCTGGCTCACAGTGCTGCCACCCAGACCTGTCCCCCACACCCAGGGACACCACAGGCACCTGCTCCTCCCCAAACCCACTGGCAGTCCCTTCTGACATCACTGCCTCACATTCCTTCTGCAGGTGGATCTTACATCTACACTCATGCAACCCTGCATTTATTTCTCCGTTGGTATTATGGGATTTTTCCAGGCCATGTACCTCCCTGAGGTGAAGGTGTCCCTGCTCTTGGCAGGGGTTGGACTAGACCTTTAAAGGTCCCTTCCAACCCAGCCAATTCTATGATTCTGCAAACATGCCAAGGGAAAGGGGATGCAGGGACAGAGTGAGCAGGCTGGGAACTTCTGAAAAGTGCTCCACACAGCAAGCTAATGCCTTGCTGCTCAGCTGCAGCTCAGGTCTCTCATCTCGGGCCACACTGCTGTTGGGTACTGATGTTTGAGGTGTGGGTGGACTACACCACTCGTACACCCCCCCAAATCCCAGTACCAGGTAGGCAACAGAAGAGCTAACACAAATCCAATGTCTGCTGTGCACACGAGCTGCCCAGCACCAGCCCCACAGCACGGCAGCAGCAGCAGCAGCACTGCTGCTCCCGTTGCATCCTCCCTGTGTGAAACAAATCCCTGCTCCAGCGCGTCAGTGCCAGTCACTGCTGAGAGCCGTCAGCCCCGAGCGCGGGGGCGGCTCTGTCACAACACACCACGAGAGCTAGAGACTCTGCTTCCAAACACTGAGAACCCCAATCCAAACGGGGGCTGCAAGTTTAAAATATTGGAGACAAGCAAGAGTGAGTACCTGGAACAAAGAGGTGCTCACCCATGCAGCAGGACCAGGAAGGAATGCTGTGGAAGGGCAAGGGCTGCAGGACCTTGTCTCCCAGGGACACTGGCCAGCGTGAGCCAGTGCAACCTTTCTTTGCTTTCATTCCATGTAGCTTTAATGTGACATCCCTTACGCCTCTCCATTACTGCTAAGGCTGGGGTCCCATTTTCCCAGTGTGTTTTACTGCTGCTCTGAAGGACCTTTTAACTTCAGCTATTTTTAGACAGCAATAGGCCTCTGTGCAGAGGTACCTGGGAAAGGAGCTGTGCACGGGGCTTCATCTGCGCTGCTGCTGTTTAGCAATAGATTCTGACACTGGGAGTGCATTAAAAATAATGTTCAGCCATTAACGTTGACAACAGAGCAGTAACATAGAGCCTTGTAAAGTCCCATCCTGGCTCCCACAGCCCACTGTGATGCAGCAGCTGCTGTCCTGTGTGCAGAGAGGAAGCATGAGCCTTGTGCCCTAAAACCCTGGCACCCACTCATCTCCCTCATATGCAATGTGTGGCCATGTCTACCTCAACATATTTTAACTGGGGCTCTTACCACGACACAAACTGCCACGGAATATCCACAGCAGGCCTGCATGTGCACACAAAAACAGCTGCTGTGCACCTTCATCACACCTTCATCACCTCTGCAATACAAATACACTCTCTTTAGCTTCTTCTCCTCAAGCCAGGGTTCTTCTATCAAACATCAGCACAACCTGCAGGATAACAGTAATGTTTGAGCAGCCACCAAAAACCGTGAACACCACAGCAGAGCAGATTCCAGCAGTGGTGGGGAAGGACATGGCAGGAAGGAGGAGGGTGTCCCCTCCTCCTTCATCCTCTGAAGGACTTACATGTCACTGCCACCAAAGCAACACACAACACGGCAGCTGAGCAGCAACAGTGGCAGAACATATGAGAGAGATCATGGCCAGCAAATGTCACGTTGCCTTCCCTGATCACTGACATCAGCAGAACCCGACACACAACAGCCTTAATTTTCATCTAAACCATATCCTTTCCACTCCTCCATCCTGGAAATGCTTGCAGCATCTCACACAGGGAGCTGGGAGTAAAAACACAACAGTCCAGCGCCTTGCTTTCTAGCGTAGCATTTATTTTGTTAAACAGAGTATGTGCTCTTGCAGCACATTAATATTTCAGACACAGGACTGCCTTTCTGAGCACACACATCTTGATCCTTAAGGCACTAATGTGCCAATAGTAAACAATGTTTATTATTCCTTCAGACAAGCCATTGCTTCATGCCATTTCCAGCCTAGGACAGCCCGACTGGAAGCAGATTAACCCCAGCAGCAGTCCAGCCCGTGCAGACAAGGAGTATTGATGACGCTGTCGATATCGCTTGCCCGCTTCGCTCCAGAGACACAGTGAGAAATTCCACAGTGCACAGCTCCAGAGAGGAGCAAAAGGGCATGGCACTTGATTTGTTCTCCTCAGTTCCTTCTGCATTTGAATTTTAATACACTTTGCCTCTGCCCTCCCCTGCTGCTCCACCACAAGCATTCAAGCAGCATTCCCTCATCCCATAAGGTGAGCCAACACTTGCACGGTCCCCTCCTGGGCTGCCCTTCCTCCAGACCTGGCATCTTCCTTAGTTTTAAATGGAAAAACAAAGCACTCTCTGAACACCTGAAGCAATAAAGATTATGGAGAAAATGGAGAAGAGCATTACAGCAGCAAATGTGGTGATGAATGTGCAGCTCAGGGTGAAATCTGAGAGCAACTTTGTATATGAGGTAATTTTCCTCCAGGATTTTCAAGGGGAAACGTGAAAATGAATGGTAACATCTTCCTAATGGCTGTGAACACTTCTACATAGAGATGAGGACTCAGAGCTAACTAAGAAACCTCAGCTCTCTTTGTTTTAGCTTTTTAATTTACAGAGCAGCTCACCAAAGTGATTAGTACAACCTTTCTCAAAGACAGAGCGGGAAGGAAGTGTTAAATTACAGGTAATCCACAGAGAATCCAGCACCAAAGAGGCTTCCAGCTCCAGAGATACAGAAAAAAAACCCTCATTTCTGGGGCACAGACTTTCAGTGGCATTGCAGCAAGTGCAGCACATTGTGGCCCTGTGCAAGTGACAGTGGAACACAAGGTGTGAAAGTCTCTCTCGAACTGGCCATCACCCCGTGTTTGGCCACCTCCTGCCTGGCACAGCCAGCCATCACCTGCCCAAACTCCACCCTGATCCCTTTTGTTCGTCCCAAGGAGGAAAGGGGAGCCAGGTACCTCAGGGATACTCGGCATGGCACAGCAGCACAGTGAGTGTCACCCAGGGATCATCTCAGGCGGCATCCGCACTTCGCTGCTTCATTCCAGAAGCAGAAGTGGGAAGAGAATTTTCTGCTACTTCAGGGGACAAATTAAGATATTCATTTGCTTTAGGAATTAAAACATGCAAATGCACGCTCTTTCGGGTATCAACGCCAACCAGTGAGATTTGCCTCCTCTCTCACTCAGGGCTGCCCAGCACCAGCCCCTGGAGACGCTGGGCACCGCAGCATGCACCGAGCTCCTTGAGGCATTTCCTCGTTTGGGAACGCCACTGCAAGTCAATGTCCCAGCTCTGTCCTGGGGTGAACCCTCCAGAGGAGGGCAGGACCTGGCAGTTTCACCAGGATGGGAAGGAGAGCCAGGGTGCATCAGACACATCAGACAAAGCCAGAAACGCAGTTGCATGAAGCACATGTAATAAAGGCAGTGTTTGCTGTATGTCAGGTTGGAAGCAAAAAATGCTGCAAACACTCTGATCCTTTTGTCATTTTTCCACTACACTTGCCCTTGGAAATAATATCGCTTAATACTGCGTGACTGACATAAAATCATTTTTTATTCCTGGCAAAGTAGCACAGAAGAAAAGTTATTGGTTGGTGATTTGGAGAAGGAGATGAGACAGCGATTGGAACTGACTATTCCTGTTTGGCAAGATAAAAACGTCCCCCTTTCATAGGCTGTTTCCCTCTATTTTCTTACAGAGAAATGTCTTATTTTGCATGCACAGAGAGCCAAGATTCCAGTCCCTGGCACAAGGGCTGCAGAGCTCACTTGACTGCGCCAGCGAGGCAGTGGATCAATTCCCTTTCTCTCCAGGCTTGCTCAGGAAGGATAAGAGTGCTGCTGACCAAAACAAACCCAGACAGAGCCCTGGTACCCAGCATCCCCTGGCTGCACCATCACCAAGGGTCCTCAGCACCCATGGGTAGCTGGGGTGGCCACCCCAGGGCTCCTGAAAATGGATTTGCAGAAAATTTAGTCTTCTGAAGTTGATATTTCCCCAATGAAAACAATCAGTTTTAACTATACAGCACTTTCTAAAAGTAAGAAGGCAAAAAAAAGAAAGGTGTGAAAATTGTGATCAGCTACTTAGATAATTAGATAGAAACAGTGAATTTTACACTCCTGCTATTAATTAATGGCCTGCAGCAAGGACTGGCAGCCTCAGGCAGGATGCAGCCCCCAACTCCACCTCCCTGCAAAACCTCAGGGCAGGTTTTCAGCCTCTCACCGTGCCTGTGGGCTCTTGGGACCAGGGTGCCAGAAGGTTACCAGGAGAATGAGCATCACACTCGGGAGTGGTGACCAGAACAGATGCCCCAAAGGGACGCTGCTCCCCGTCGAGAGCAGCAAAGCGTGGCACAGCCATGGGGCACTCCCAGCCTCTGGGCCACCCGAGGGGATCCTAACTAGTCCTTACAGCTCACTCTGCTCTGTGTTATGCAACCCACCAGCAAGGTTTGGGAATGACATTATTGTGCCGAACGTCTACAGCGTCTGCTGGGATTTCACAGCGGATGACAAACGAGCACAACACCTCGCACTAAAATATACAACAGAAAACAGTGTTGTTTTCCACATTTCAAAAACATCTGCTATGAATTAATGATTCAGCTCATACCTACAGTGACAGGCGCAGAGGAGACGAGATTGGCTGAGCACCCTGTGGCACTGCTCCTGTTTCTGCAGCAATGCTCCTGCCTCCTGTAGGCAAAATTTGGCATCCGTGGTGCCCAGTCTCAAGATCTGGAAGGCGTCCCTAAAACTGCAGCCTTCAACTTCACAGAGTTGCCAGGGATCTCTGCTGCACACAGAAGGCAGCCAGAGGAGCTGTTACAGGAGAGCTCCTAAGAAATTCACCAAAACAGACATGTAAAGTGCCCTACAAGCAAACGTACATTCTTGTTCCCATTGTTAATTAATGCAGCACAGCATCCTCAGATCGTGTACATTAAGCTTCCTGCACATTCTCCACTGGCCACACAATTGTCTCCACTGTACATAATTGTAAAACACTCTAGTCAAGCACACGTTTGGGGTGACTTCATCTTCCAGGTCCCTGAGTACAAACTCTGCAGACACCAGTAGTCTCCACGTAACCAAAAACAGAAGTAAAGCAAACCTCCCATGAGTGCAGAAGTCCCTCATCCCCTGACTCATCACACAGAATCACAGAACAACATGTTTAGGCTGGAGAAGACCTCCAAGACCACCAAATCAAACCAAATTATTTCATATTATCCAAGTATCTATATTATCTCTATATTATATATGGTGAATATACAGAGTTAATACAGTTTATTCTCTATATACAAACAATGTAATCTAGATAATGCAGACATGCATCACTTCTGGAGTCCTCCAGGCCAGGCTGGACCATCTCACATACCCCCAGGAGAGGACTGTCCCTCATGCACAGCCACAACCCAGCGACCCTGAACCTCTTCTGCATCTGAACCTGAGAATCTCTGTTCTCCCACTGGGTGACCACCAAGAGCCCCTCACCACGGCAGGCTCTGCACCCAGGCAGTGGGTTTCCCTCCCTGAAGGATTTTACAGCATCATATCCCTCCATAATTTCCTCCTTGTTTAATAGGAACGTATTTAAGTTTGTTTTGAAGATATGCAGTGCTGTTAATTGCTGTTCTAACATGTCTCTAATAATCCATCCTTTCTAATTATTCATTGCTCGCTACCTCTTAAGTGCTTAAATACATTCACAAATTCTAATCTATTCTCTGCACAATCAGTGATTCCTACTCAGCAAGCCACAGTGCAGCACATTTAATACAACCTGAGCTTGTTTTGCTGCACTCTTAATTGCTCTCCTTGCTAACTGTGTTTCCTTCAGTCCTGATCAAATTGCAGGCTGACTTGGCAAAAACAGAAGAAAAAGCCAGACACGCAGCAGACACCGCTGCAGTGACATCACTGACAGAGTAAGATGCCACCAGTAAAAACAGTTCTTCAAATGCTGAGTCTTCCAAGCAGAACTGCAAAGGTGGAGTAACAGACCAAGAACATCCTACCTCGTAATGGGCCACGCGCTGGGACTCGGAGATCAGCTGAGCACTGCACACCTTGCAGTAACTTTCAGTGAACAACTCCTGGTCGATGTCAGAGGATTTCATCTGTGCATGACAGAGAGAAGAGACAACAAGCAGAATCAGTTACAGAAAGCAGGCAGATGTGTCTGACAAGGCTCCTACAGAGCCAAGGGCAAGGCAACACTTCTGAGCGGTTCTTGTCACCGTGAGGGAACGAGACCAATCTTATACGGGCAAAAATGTGACACACAGACGGTCCCCACCACATCCCCAGTCCCTCCCATTCAGAGTCCCCAGCTTTATGCACCAACAGCCCATGGCAAGGGTTCATTCCTCACCCTGGGCAGCTCCTGGGACCAGAGTGTGCCCCCTTCTCTGCTGCAGTCGGACACCAGAGGCCAGGTGTGCCCAGGCACAGCCATCCTCTGAGTGGCCTCTGAGGTGTGCCACACACACAGCCACACAGGTTCCATGGCACAGCTCTGCTGCCACGACAGCTGTGTGTGAGCTACTTGTGCCTGGCTGCTCTTCATCACCTCTCCTATCCAGAAACACCATGCCCAGAACCAGCTGTGGCAGAGATCACTCGTGGCTCAAAACATGCTTGGCCATTTGTTATACAACATAAAAGAACTTATAAAGACTTGTAGAGAGAAGGCAAACAGCATCACAACCTGGAGGAAGGTGGTTTTAAGTCGGAAGAGCACTCTGTTGTGTTTCTCAATTTAGACGTGGAAGTGAATTGTTTGGATGATTTACTGGGCTGTGCTGTTCTCCAGCAGTTGTTTAAATATTTATGTGTTTCCCAGAACTTTCTACGAGGACACTTGCACCTTTCAAACCAGCTTGCTGAGTGCTCTGATTCACAGGAACACATTGCTCCTCTGTTCACAGCCTTCTCCTTGTGCCACTGCAGGTATGCAGATCTGAACTCACAACCAAGGGTGTGTCAGGAAGGTTGAGGTTTAAAACAGACAACCCAAACAGAGCCAGAAAACAACAGAAGCAGCTACATAGAGAGAATGCTTAAAACCAACCCCTATGCAAAGTAAAAGGGAAAAGAGAGGATGGTACCTTCTCATTAAAGCCAAGATAAAATCTATTAATTCACAATCATAACAAACCTGAGCATAATGAAGACTGATAATACAGGTTTTATAGAGTTCATTCCACTGGCTGGGAAGAAAAATAACATGGAAATGAACAGGCTATGAGATCTCATTAGCAGACAAAGTCAGGGGGAGAAAAGCTGGTCACTGCTGGGCTGTGCAGCAGAGCTGGAGGTGGTTATGCCAAGTCCCCAGTGTCCTGCCATCCCATGGTTATTGTGGTCCCTGCATATTTCATGAAAACAAGCAGCTGAGCTTGACACCAGAGACTGCCAGCCTGGAGAGAACAGCCAGCCCTGAGTTCCAGGAAAAGGTTTGCTCAGGTGTTCTGGTTTACCAAACGGAAACACAAATCTCAGAGCTCCTCTGCTGCTGCGCTTGCTCTTTCTTTGATTTTGCAAAGACATTTGCTTGTTTTCTCCTGCTATCTGCCTAGTTTTAGTCTTCGTTTACTCTGTCCAGAGAGATGCTGCATTGAGAAACTTTCAAAGACACCAAAAGACCCTTTTAGGAATACAAGAAGTGTTGCAAAATTGCATCAAAGGCAAAACAAAGTGGGAAGAAGAAATCTCACTTAACTCCAACAGATTGACAGAAAGCAAACCAAAGAATCTCATTAAACCTCAATCCAACAACCAAGCCAGAGACAGGCAACACCACCTTCATTTGCACGCAGCCTGCAATGCTAGTACAAATCCTCATTGCAAAAATCAGAGTAAATCAAAAGCTTCTCAGTATTAGTTTAGCATTCTGTGCTGTGATAACAGAGCCCAAGTCTGTTTTCCACAAATGGAATCGTCTGTCCTCCTTTATAGCAGCAGGAGCTGAAGAGGCTTATCCAGGAGCTGGATCTAAGGCACTTTCTCTAAGCAGTAAGTTCTGGTACAGGTGTGGGATGTGCTCCCCTCAATATCACAGGTTCAGCACCAGGAGAACACAGTGGTTCTTCTGATGATGTGACTGTTGTGCACTATAATTCATGTGTAAATAAAGTCTCTCTGGAATAGGAGACCCTCAGATAACGCACCCAGAGCACAGTTACGTGTGACAGAAGCTCCCAAATCCCAAATCCTGGTGTGTCTTCCCTGCCAGCAGAACCACTCTGCTCTGCCTGGCACCACCTGAGCCCCTCAGTGAGGCACAGCCCTGGCTGCCTCAGTGTCCACTCCCTGCAGAGGACAGCCTGGCACCAGCTCGCTCTGCCCTCCCCAGGCAGCTCCTCGGATCCCAGTGCTGTCTCCAAACTGCCACACTCCCCTGGAACCACTGGGGGAGGGATGGGGGGGACCTTTCTCTGCCAGGGCAGGTCAGGGACCAGCTCTCCCTGCTGGGATGCACAGGTGGGCAGTGGTAGATCCTGCTCACCTGGAAGCTCCCTGTGCCCCCAAGAAGCACAGCGAGCCCAGGACTGCCAAAGCCTGCAGGATGGCAGAAATGTAACTGGGTGTCCTCATGCCTGGGATTCTGGCAGAGGGTTTCACTGTTGCTTTTTCATGGTGATGAAAAGTACAGCAAGGCAGAGCAGAGAGGAATGGGGATTAGGAAGAACAAAAGAACAAATTGAAGCAATACCTCCTTCATGCTTTTGCATGAACACATTAGGCTAAACTGCAATGAGGATTTAAGCATATGTAAGCTTGGCTACTTAAAATAATTAGAAAACTCTGGTAACAATAACTGCTCTAGGCAAAATTAAATTTTGATGAAAAATAATAGATTCACCTTAGCAAGGAAGATTTCCACACAAGCAATCCACTACCAGCACAATTTCTAGAAATTACCCTTGAAAAGTTGCCACTGAAACCAAGACAGCCCCAGAACAAGTTTAAATTCAAGCACAGTCGTTGACAATTACCGGTCCCACAGAAATGCAACAGAGGAGCAAAAGTCTCTTCCCTTCCTCAGCAGCTGCCCAAGAATGTCCAGCTAACATGCCGTGAAAGGAATGCATGAAGGTGGATGAATGTGCAGTGAAATGAGTGCATGAACTGCATGAACATGCAGGGAAATGAGTGCAGGGACGTGCATGAACTGCATGAACATGCAGTGAAATGAGTGCAGGGATGTGCATGAACATGCAGGGAAATGAGTGCAGGGATGTGCATGAACATGCAGTGAAATGAGTGCAGGGATGGGCATGCACTGCATGAACATGCAGTGAAATGAGTGCAGGGACATGCATGCACTGCATGAACATGCAGGGAAATGAGTGCAGGGATGGGCATGAACTGCATGAACATGCAGGGAAATGAGTGCCCCTCTCCACCACACAGGTTTTAAAGCTGCCACAGTCCCCAGGGTGGCACAGGCTGGTCCTGCACACGGATCTCAGGGAAAATCCAGGGCTGGTATTTCCCTGGGAGCTGTGCAGGAACCCTGATACATGCAAGAACCAAATGTCTGCTTCCTGCAAAGGGACTGGTGCAGAGATGCCAGAGCAAGGCTGCACGATGGCTTCTCTGCATAGCTGCAGGGGCTCCCCTCTGCAGCAAGAGGCACACTCTAGACATGAAGCCCAGAAAAAGAACACAGCTTTTGGCTGTGGGTGCCCAGCCTAAAACCAGCATTTCCCCCTCTCCAGAAAAGCTCCCTCCCCATTTCTGTCTCATCTCAGACATACTTTGCATTACTCCTCTGTGGGTTAATCTGAGCAGTGATGTATTAACTTCTTCTGCCTGCAAGTGTGATAAAGGGAGTTCATAAGCAATTAATATTTATGTATTTCTAATCACTTAATACCACTGTGACTCTCTCCCTGCCCACACATGCCTAACTACTCCAGGACTGACCAGACCTCAGCTGATCTCACCTCACAGCCCATCTGTCAAAATACAGCATGGAAGGGAGGTGTTTCCCTGCCACCAGCCATCAGCATGCCCTTGGTTGTGAGGGACACACGAGGGCAACCACAGGTGCTGAGCAGGGTGGGACGTGTCCCTGAGCACTCTCAGAGACTTCTCTTGCTGAGAATTGAAGAATTAACACGGGGTTCATAACCTTGTCACGTGGACACAAACGGTCACGCTGAGCAGAAGCACTTGGTCTGCACATTGAGGTATAAATATCTGGAACTCCTGGTGTCCTCCTCCTCAGGTGGGGACATGACAGGGACGCCACCAAAAATGACAATCGCTTTGTGTCCTTCAGTGGGGTTTATTATGGCCTCCTGTGCCACACTCCAGATCCATGGCCTCTGCACGTCAGCTCAGCATCTCCAGGAAGGGCTCACGGTGCCACAGGAGACCTCCTTTGCAGTACCTTGTGCCATATGGTTGTGATTCCTCTCAGCAGTTTCAGTGGCAACAGCTCAATGAAAAATCGATTTGATCAGACTGACGCCAGGTTTTGGCAATGGCCAGAAAGATGCTAACTAAGCTGCCCTAAATTTTAGAGGCTAGCAACCCACAGCTGACATCAGAGACATATGCAAAGCCAAATTCCTTTCTAAGGAAATGCTTTGCACCAGCTGAATCCCTCCAGGTGGGGTCCCATTCTGTCAAGAGAGTGGTGGAAGTGCCCTGGAATTCCTGTACACATTCATTTCTTTTATTGGCCAATTGAGGAAAAGAAGTCCCATAGGAAACACAGGGTTCAGCAACTTGGTTTTTTCCTGTCAAGAGGAGAGAAAAAAATTGTGGTCTCTTATCTGATTTACTCTTGAAGGCCTGTGATCACTTTTTTCCAAAATTAACAGCCTCCGAAATCTCCACACTGGAGCACAAGAGAAGTGGCAACTGAGCACAAGCAGAAATGCCAAATACAAACAAGCCAAAAATTAAATGTCCTGATTTTCACGTTATGAATTATTTGTGGCTTTTGCTGCTGTCGCTCTCTCATGGATTAACATCTCGTGTAACACCTCCTGTTTTCGTCTGTTGTTTAATTTGTCTTGCAATAAAAAGAAAAAAAGCCTTTACTAATAATTAATGTGCTTTGAGCAACTCTGTCACTGCACTTACATCGAGGCATCTGAAGAAATGCAAAACTGCCTTTTGAAGTGCCTGATTTCCCAGCACGACAAGACAATGGCTGAGCCTGTTCCATGAGTGCAATTCTCCTCCTGCTTTTATTGCCTTGAGACAGTCTGGGTACTGGAGGCCACAGCAGCCAGGAAAAGGGCTGGGATGGGGCAGCCCGGGGCAATTCTGTGCTGCTGGCCCTCCCTGGCAGCCACAGACAGGACAGGACAGGACAGGACAGCCCATCCCACGGTGATGACAGGACTCTGCAGCCCACCCTGAGCTGGTGCAAGAGCCCAAATTCCCCATGGGATCTGCAGCCTCAGCCTGTACCAGCACCTGGATTTCCTTGCTGTCCCTCCATGGTCCCAGAGAGGTGGAGCAGGGCAGTGTAACAGAGCCCAGGCAATCCTGTGTCCCAGAGGTCATGGCAGCGTGTCCCTGCCCACAAAGAGCTCCCTACGAGCCACATCTCCAGAGGATGCGTGTGCTAGTGTCAGTTTTTCCCATTCTCCTGCCAAATCAAAGATGTTCCACGTCATTCCAGCTGTGCTGCACATCTGCTATCTCTACCGTGCTTCACCTTCCCTGCAGTTCTTGTTTGGTTTGGGGTTTCTCCCAACTCCCTCCATTCCCTAAATCCTCTACTGAGTCAATTTGCTTCACTTCTGCACTGAGCCTTTGATGCATTTTGACACGCTTTATTGGAGCCTTGAAAATCAGAACAAGATTGTGTGTGGCATGAGCTGGGGAGCAGGAGAGATCCTGCACGTGGCTGCTGCATGTGTCAGCACGGAAAGGAGAGGTTGTGGAGAACAAAACGGGGCAGACAGAGCTTCAGTGCAGACGAGGCTCAACCTCAGCACCCCAAAAGCCTCACTTCACACAACTTCCCCCAGTGTAAGCAGGCAAGCTGCTCATTTACTTGAGGGATTGACTTCTTGATAGAAGTGCCCACAGGGTCAGGCTGGATGGGCCGTGGAGAAATCTGGGCTAGTGGAAGGTGTCCCTGCCCACGGCAGGGAACTGGAGTAAGATGATCTTTAAGGTCTTTTCTAACCCAAACTGTTCTGGGATTCTGTGTTTGCCAGGACTAAGAAAGGTACAGTCACACAACAACAATGCCCTCTCAACAGATGGAGACAGCACTTTTGAAAAGAGCCTCTCAGCTTTCATTCCACTGTGGGGAGGAAATTGCCAGGGATGTCTCACTGAATTCCCAAAACTCATGAGCTCTGGGCTAGGGGGAAAGCTGCCAGATGTTCCCATCTCCTCACCTAATCATCAAGGTACCATTTATATAAAGAGAGGCAAGCAGGAAAACAGCCTGATGAACACATCAGGAAAAGCAGTGCTCTGTGGCAGAGGGAAGCCAGGAGAGACAGGCAACACCCTCCAGGCAGAACAGCAGCAGGGCCAAGCCTCCAGGTGTGCCTCTGCAGCCCCTACCTGCAGCACAGCAAGCAGCACAGCACCCACCTGATGGGGGGAGCAAAAACAAGAGACTCAAGCTTGGTGTGTGGCACTAAAATCCAGCCAGAGACTTTCTGACCTACTGCCGGTTTGAAGTGGGAACAAGAGGCAGGCAACAGAAATTACAGGCACACAGAATCAGAGAGCAAAGGACAGATCTGGGCGTGCAGTGGAGAAGAGTCTTCCATGCCCCAAAGTGCCTCAGGGGACATGGAGGAAGGCCACTGCCAAGTTTAGAGGGAGCCACACTGCAATTCTGTGAGTAGCATCACTCCTTCCCTACAAGTGCAAACATTCCATGAAGCACATGAATTTTTCTAATTATTCAAACTACATCATGTAGCAGGGTTTAATTGCAAACATGCGCTGATTTGAATAAAAATAAATTTTTAAAAAAAAAGAGATTGATATATTGGGACTGCTTTAATACAGTTTGTAGGAACTCAAGGGAGAGCAATCACATTTCGTGCCTCAGGGTATTGACTGTGTCCTGCACACTTCAAGGACGGGGCTCTGTCACTCACCCCAGCACGGCCAGGTGGCACAGCTCAACCCTTAGCAGTGGGGACAGCACAGAAACCTCCTGAAATAAGGCTTAAAACAGACCTGTGCAGGCTCTGCAGAGACTACACTCGAGCTAGAGGGGCTGCTGGAGTCAGATGCAGAGGGGAGGGACTCGCTTGCATCAGGATGGTGAGCAAAAGAGGGACCTTGACCCAGGACCCAGCTACTGCAGGCACCTCCCTGTAGGAGCAGATTGCCCTTGACTAAGCCCAGCCTCCCCACCCTGGGGACAATGCCTAGTCCAGCACAGCCTGGCCTGAAACCCTGGCGCCTGCTCCCGCTCGCCTCCACACCCCAGCGCTCTCCCCTCCCCGCTCCCTCCCATCCCACCACCCTGGGCGTGTTTTTGGCAGCTCTCAGTGCCCCCAGCCTCGAGCCCCGGCTGCTGCAGCCCCTGGGGGCTCCCCAGGGTCCCCGCCAGGCGTCGGGGCGTCGCGGGGCCGGAGCGCGGGGCGCAGCGAGGCGCCTTGCGGGCTCACACGCCGCAGAGCCAGGGCTGCCATGTGATGCTCACCGTTGCCGTGGAAACGGTGGTTTCTCACCAAAAAAAGACACATAAATAGTCTCTGCACCGGGTGAGCGTGGGCGCAGCCAGGCTGGGGGCACCCCGGTGCAGGCCCCGCAGGGCCGGGGGAGCACAGCCGGGGCTCCCGCACGGCCCTTCCCTGCTGTCCCCGGCAGGACAGCACGGCTATTTCCAGATCAGCAGGACCTACTTTTTCCAGGGGCTCCCTAATAACGTACGAAATGGCAGGAAGCGAGGCAAGCCGAATCCCATGCCAGCAGCGCGTTGCCTCTGGTACTTTGCATAATCGGGGCTTGTCGGTCCCCATCAGCTTCAGCTCAGAAACCCAAGAGGAAAAGCCATGTAAGGTGGCAACAGACTTAGAAGAAGCCTCCAGAGAACAAATCTGTCCATCGCTGACGGGGGATTATTTTAATTCTGGATCCCTGATAAAAGCCTGCATGCCTGCCTAGCTGGCTAAGCTAAAGCACCTCTTCCCAAAACCACAATCAGCCTCAGCAGCAGTAACCCCAGATCAGTTCACTGTCGCTGCTGACAGCTCTAAATGCTCCCTGCCCAGCAGACACTAACCAGGTTACAGAGAGCAGAGGCAGAGATGCTCCTGGTTATCCACAAGTTTTGAGCTGAGGTGCAGCAGGTGGGCTGAGCTGCTCTCCCCTCCCTAGAGGGTTTCTCTCCCACCCTGTATTTGCCAGCCAGAGATGACTCACCGAGTGCCACCTGGCGAGGGTTTACAGGAGCTTGGGTGGCCACCAAAGCAGCTGAGGAACCCTGGCCAGGAACTTTCCCTGCCCGTGATGACTGATGGACTCTGCTCCCTTCAGCCACAGCTCCCTGCTACAGCAGAGCTTCTTGTCATCAGTGAAACGATTTAGAAACAAGATACCAGGAATGCAAATGTTTCCAGAGTCCCCCAGTTAGCACAAAGCAGCTAAACCTCTGGCCTCATTTAACTGCACATCCAAATTTCACATCCTCTAAAGGGCATGGGCAGATTTCACTAAACTCCTTATTATCATGTAATCTGTCAATTAGCTTTGTGAGCACCAGCAAACAAGGAGCTTTATCTTAAGTAAAACATAAAACATTTACATCCTTCCTACAGCACTTTCTTTATCTTTGCCCATGTTTGATTTAAAAAAGAAAAAACAATTCCCTCCTTTTGTTTGCACTTGCTCCCTTCTAAGAAGCAGGAGCATCTCCCGCTCTCAGCCACACTAAGCAGAAGCATGCTGGACTTTTAAGTTTTATGTCAGACCTTTCTTCCTTCTGCTTGGGAGCATCTCAGCAAGCCACTTGGACAATTCACTTTTCATTTTCTCCTCTGTCCCTTACCAACAGATGAGCAATGAGAAATGGCCCATCAATGCCCACTGCAGTGCTCCAGCCCCATGTGCCAAAGGGTCTCCAGAAACGCAAATTGCTCTATTTTTGCGAGAAATTAAACTGCCATTGCAGAAGGGCTGGAGCTGAGCACACTCCGGGGCGGGCACTGGCTGCTCCTTTCAGAGACCAGCTCTGACTCATAGGTTTGGAAAGGTCTCCCTTTCCCTGCATAGTCTGGGGACACCAATTCCTACAGTATTTATTAGGCACCCCCTGTGGTACTCAGAAGCAGAAGTCTGAGGCATTAAAACAAGTTAATGTGTTTCATATACCATCAGTTCTCCAAGAGGAGTTTGTAGGTTATCCTGCACCTGTGGCTGTCAGCTTTATGGGCTGGCTAGGAGGAAAAAGGGCTCAAAAATGCTCCTCGTATGTTCTGCAAAGCCAAAAACATCCCAGCTGCTCTGTAATGCCCTGTCTAACCCACTGCTGGAGCAGAGCACTCTGAACTGGCTCCTCACACCCCTCAGTCTTCACAGCAGCACGGCACCTCCTCACAAAGGCACAACAAGCTGGAAGTGCAGTAAGGGCCTCTGATAATTAAACAGAGAAAATGATGGGTCCCCACACTCTCTGTGGCTCCTGTCCCCGCCAGACTACCATGAACTACAGCTGCGTGCTTGAAAATTAGACAGATTAATTAGTGCTACAATTAGTAGTATTGTGAATCATCTCTGGTGGCAGGAAATAATATTGTCATAAACTTATCTAATTGCTCAGTATTTTCAAATGAGCAGTTGAATCTGCAGTTATCATCTTGATGCTTTCACTAGTGACACTGCAGGGTGGAAAACACAGAATTGATTAATTAGTTTTCATTTTAAGTCAAACTAAACTCTGGCTTCCCTCTGCCACGTGCTGTCACTGAAGCCAAGACTGAAGCTCAGAGGTGGCAAGCACAGACGTGGAAGACACCAGCAGCATCCTGAGATGCAGGGTTACAGCTGAGAGCAGGGAACTGCCAGCCTGAGGCCAAACAGTTCCTGCCTCCAGTACAATCAGCTCACATGTGCCTCTTATATATCAAATAATAGAGGGGCTTGCACAGCACTCTGCACAACAGCAGCTTTAACCGACTAATTTATGGTTTCAAATTCAGTGGGTGTTCAATTCCATCCCGTTCCTGGGGGTTTCTGACAAGTCACTCTAGGTGCTGTGGATCCAGCACTCCAAGCCTTCCCCATTTTCTCGGTGAATTTTGAAACCAGAGCATCTCTCACCTTCACAGCTCGCTGCTGGGTGTCACGCCTCTGGCTGCATCCCTCAAGACAGCTTTAAATACCAATGTCTCGCTTCACCACCAGGTCCACCCACTGTTTTGAAGCGGCTGGATCAAATTTAGGAGCAGTTTTGAGTTCACAGTGCAGTTCCCCGTGTCTCCTCACGGGTCCCATCGGTTTCTGAGAGCTGTGGGTGCAGCTCCACCACACCCAGCTCACAGGCAGTGGGGACCTCACTCAGGTGCCCTTTGTGACACACACAAGTAACATGCATGTGATATATAAACAAGTAGATCAAAGCAGGAGACAAGTGACGCCTCTAGGACCTCAAGCACTGAGGATGATAAACGGGAAAGGTTTATTTATACTCTCCAGGATTTGTTTCACCAACAAAGATGCACTGGCAAAAAGCAGGTCTAAGATTAACTATACCTTCTACACCATTTCCCCTTAAACAAGGCAAAGTAAATATATTTCTGCTTCAGAATTAAGAGCAGCAATATTCTCCTCCCCTATTGCTTTCTAAATGAAGCTCCTGAAAACCCTTTCTGAAGCTTCCCAAACTCATTTCCAGATCTGCTCCCCGCTGTGCTCAGGAGAAATGGATTAAACAAGTCTTTTGAAGAGCAGCTGCCCATAAGCTGCTCTGGGGACAGCTCAGCTCAGCTTTTTCCGTGTCTCCTGGAAGCAGGACAGACACCAAAACTCCCTGCAGGACTAAACCTGCACATATAGGCAAAATGCTGCCATTTGGGGAGCGCTGCACCTGAGGCTTGAGTCCCAGGCAGCCAGGGCTGGCAAAGTCACCCGGGCCCCTGACAGCACAGAAAAGGCCTAAAACCTGTCAAGCATTGCACAACAGGCAAGTTTTGATATTGCAAATATTCATCTCCAGTCATTTCTAGCTAATGAAACAGAGCAAACTGTCGAGGAAAATGGGAACATTACAGTAAAAACAACAACAAATTAAACTCTAATGCAATTAGAGAGTAATTAGGGATCTATCCTCTGGGAGCATTTTGAAACTCTGGGTCTTTCTCAAAATCTGATCCCTCTGCAACTTTACTCCTTTCTAGTTAATAAGGAAGAAGTGAGTGGCACGGCTCCCCCTGGTTCTCTGCAAAAAGCCATCTTCTGCTCTGCAGGAGCAGGAGGTGGTGGCAGGTAAAGCATTCACACCTCTGGGCCAAGGAAAATGCAGGTGTCAGCAGAACAGGGGGGCAAAGGGAGAACAGAAACCAGTGCCTGTGTCTGCTGCAAGGTGACCAGAAACACAAATGCTCTTGTGTACGAGCCAGGCTGAGCAGGCACAAGCTGACAGCAGAGCATAAGCCACCCTGGAAAACCCTTTGTTTTCCTGCACATAGCTCTGATACAAGCCACAGCCCAGAATAATATGTATTTAGTACCTCTTGACTTTTTAAATGTACTCATAAATATACTCCTATATATACCTTAACTAAACCTCTCAAGCTTGCTGCAGGACGGAGCAGGGCAGCGTTTGGGCATCACTCCCTGCCCTGGGCAGGGCACAGGGAGCCCTCAGCATCCACAGGTGCCCTACAACCTGCACACAGCCTGGACTGCCTCCCTGATACCCTGGAGGGCAGGGGACACGGAGTGTGGTACCAACAAAGCATCCAGGAAAGCAGAGGAGAACTGAAATGAAGAGGCAAAGATGCACTGTCCCGTTCAGCCATTTCTCCATCCAGGCTCATCCACACGGTGCCTGAGGGTTACAGTGAAGCCTGGCACTGTTAAACCTTCCTCTGGGGGATGCAGACACAGTGAACACTCTCTTCAGAGGGTGACAGGGTAGGGCATGAAGAAAAGCTTTCTCTCCATTCCCTGAGGCTGCTGCTATTTCTGGGGGCAGCCCCATCTGCATTTCACAGCTCCAGTACTTCTCAGCAAGGGGTGTTTTTCATGCTTTGAAAGGAGTAATAAAGCTGTGTCCTGCCATATGTCCTGCTACCTGCCCAGCAGATGTCAGGGAGATAACCCTCTCTGCGTTCAGCACAGGAAGGCACCTGTGCAAGGAAGGGAGGTGGGAACCTTGACCTTCTACTGTTTCTGTACCCAAATCTGCCCTTGGGACACTCAGAGCCCCGTTCTGGCCTAGAAATTGGCCCAGTTCTGATCTCTCAAACCAGTTCTGGATCTCAAGTCACACCTTTTTCCTTGGGAGATTAACCCAGATAAAGTGAGACCCCCAGATACAAAAGTGCCCAGGGCACCAGTGCAAGGACCAGCCCCAGGACCCCACAGCCATTTCCAAGAGGATTTGAACATCCTGCCTAATCATGAAAGAACACTTTGCAATGGAAAAGGGTATGATTAGAGTCTCATGGGCCTCAAAAAGATGTCAACTTTTGGTCAAAAGTTGCTTCTTACAAAGGAATAATTCCCAGCAAACTCCCAATGTTGTTATCTGCCCTTAACCACTGGCATGAGGGCTGTCTGTTGGGGGGCTTGGGGATCTTTCCTCCCTCCCTGCAGGGAGGGATTACAAATTCACCACCGGACCAGACCAGGCATCAGCATTCCCAGGTAAATCCCCAGCAAAGGGGGAGAGGTGGTGCAGGAGCCATAAATCCCCAGAGAGAGGAAGCCAGCTGCTCGTTGCGAGCAAGGTGCTCAGTCAGCAAGGACCAACTGGCTGCACCAATTCCTCTGCAAAGTGGAAGCAGCAAATGAAACAAATCCAGACAAATATCAGCAAAACAACTCCTTACACAGACACTTTTCAAGTGGGGGCAGTCAGCAATGCTGTGAATAGCTGGGGAGGCCTCTCAGAGGGCAGGGCACCTGGAAAAGTGAAGGGCAGCAGCACTGCACCTCCTCTGTGCTGTCCACAGCAGGAGAAGGCAGAAAAGCCTGAGGGAGCAAGGCTGGATGCAGAAGAAAAGTTAAGACTGAGCAACTCAGAGGCAAGGGAAATGACTTCTGAAACACCCCAGGCAGGCAGGCACACGCAGAACCATGGTGCAATGCATGGACAAGGATCAATTATTTGGAGTGACTCAGAAGTGACTAAGAATGGTCAGCTAAAATTAATTGTGAGGACTGGAAATCACCCCAAATTTTGAAACTGTCCCGCCCCAGGATGTGGCCCAAAGGCAGGATCCTCCCCAGGGACAGGTTTGCAGGAGGTGCTGGTACAGAGACACGTGCATCAGGAGGTCTATAGCCTTCAGGTCTACACTATTCTGGGAGTAATTAAAGGATTCCTGATCTCCTGATGCTGAGAAAATCAGGGGAAAACACCCATTTGTACACTAGAAAGCTCCTGTGCTGCCTCTCCTTCCTGTCTAGAACCTTTAGGAAAACACATCTAAATGTTTATCAGGACCTGCTGCACCTTGCCCCACAGCACCATGCAGTAAGTGTCAGGCAATGCTCCAGGTCACTATCCCCTTCCTGTGGAATGACGAGGGCCCCAAAGCTGAAGCCCCTCTGCCCAGGGTCCCCCTTTCTGAGCTGCTCCTCCCCAAGAGCATCCCCCTGCTCACCTCTCACCTTCCAGGGCCGGTGGTTGTGTTTTGCAGAGGGACCGCACGTGCTCCTGCAAGAGCAAACAGCACAGCCTCACGCGGAAAATGCAAACTGATGATTTTTAACTCAACACTCTGCAAATCTTATTCTTCACCAAATACCACACATTCATGTCACTTCAGCATCACGGGAGCTTAAAAGGAGTGTGTGGCTGCACCAAGGACAGCCACCCAAGCACGATTAGCACCAGCAACTAGGGGGGCACTGCCCAAGTCCGGCCTCGCTAACCGAGGTATACAAACCGCTAGCAATCCAGACAGCTCCGGGGTCAGCTGCCAGAGACCCTCCACACAGCCCAAACCAGGTGTAACTTCGCTCACCCTGTGTCAGGGACAGCTCTGGCTGGGCTCTGACCTGCGGACAGTCCCAGTGCAACACGTGGGGCCAGGCAGCCCCACGGCGCTCACGGAGCCATCCCCTCGGCCAGCCCGACAGCCGCTGCAGTCACTCCGGGCTGTCCCCTGGGACACAGCCCGCAGCTCGGCGGCCTCCCTGCCGCCCTGCTTTTGGTCCCCAAGCCCCGGTGGTTTAGCAAGTTCTCCAAACTTCCCAAACAACACAGAGAACAGGCTTATTTTCCTGCACCTACAGACGACGACGCTCGCACCCCAAGAGCCCCGGCAGCTCCCGCTCCCACGCCGAGCCGCGGGGCCGCCGCGCAGAGCTCATTCCGGCACGGCACCCCGAGCTGCAGCACCCATCGGCACCGGGGCTGCTTCCCCGGAGCCCTGCACCCAGAGGCCT
>VXBQ01011802.1:19493-42541 GCA_013400175.1 Phainopepla nitens | reverse complement strand
TAATATACTTCATATATATAAAGTACAATACTTTTATTCTTTATAGAAACACTTTATTTATAATATTTCATAACACTTTCATACTTTTTATAAACATACATACACATATTTACGTACAGCTAATAAATGAGTGCGTTATAAATGACGGAAATAATGAGGTTTGCCAAAGCCAGGGAGCTGAGGTGAGCCGGAGCCGGGAGGGAGCGGCGCTCCGCCCGCCCCGCGCTGCCGTTCCCGGGACGAACGCGCCACCGCGCGGCTTTGGGGACACATCCCGGCGTTTCCCGGGGACAGAGGCCCCTGCCCCGCCGCGGAGAACGGTGCCGCAGCCCGGCAGCAGGAGGCACCACAACCCAAGGAAGGTGGAAAGCTGGAAAATCGCCGCCCCTCCTCGGAGCCGCCGCCTCCGGAGTGGGGAACAGAGCCCCACTGACCCCACGCTCTCCCCAGGAGCAGCTTCGGGAAGAGAAAAAGCCTCCAGCGCTGGGGCTTCGTGAGTCCGCGGGACGGCGTGCCCTACGGCCATGGAATCACCGAAACAGCGCTGCAGCCTCACAGAATCAGAGAAGCATTTCGGCTGGAAAGGACCCTGAAGACCAGCAAGTCCAAGCGTTACCCCAGCCCTGCTGGGCTCACACTGAACCCTGTCCACAGGCAAGGCAAGTGACAAACCGAGTTTCCAGACTCTGTGATCCATCTCCACAAAGCTCCCAAGGATTTAAGAGCCCGGGTGCTGGGCAGGCTGGTGAGCGCCGATGTCCCAGCCCTAAAGAGGTCCAGTTCAAAAGCTGAGGTGCAATCACAGGCAAACCACATCTGACAGCTTCCCTGCTGTCAGACAATTCCTCCTCCTCCACATTTTCCCTTAAACAGGAAAAAATGTATTTTGGAGGGTCGAGTGTAAACCAGCTTGGGGCATTCTGCTTTGGGGCAGTACCAGCTGCGTGCTGCCCCTTCCCCAGGCTGCTCGCCCACAGCCCAGCACCCACTCCCGGCCACCCAGCGCTCCACCAGGCTGGGAGAGCTTCTCTGAGCCCCGGGATCGCTCCTGCTCCCAGTGTGCAGCCCCAGCAGCATTCACAGCTGGTTTTTCCCAGCACAGGCACAGCGGGAGGAGCTCCTCTTATTCATAAAGTAAGGTGATCTGCAGGGAATTAGCTTTGGGCTCCATCCCAAAGCTGAAAGAAAGAGCAGATCAAATTCTGTGCCACTCTGGAAGACACAACAGTGCTTTTCTGAGAGTGAACCGAAGAAACTTCAGGATCTGCAGGCAAACAATGAACCTCTTTCATATTGTACAGGATTCTGTCTGTCTTCCTTTTAATTCAGTCATCTAATTGCAGACAATCTGGTTTCTATGCTGTAATCTGATATTTGCACAAAAGTGATACAAGTATCTTGCCACTGAATCCTTTTTACTCGGAGGAAACCGTTCAGGTATTGGGAGATGCTTATCAAAGAGCACGAGCTCTACGTTCCCAGCTGGAGCTAAGGTATCCTGCTTCGAGGAGAAGGACCTTGTGGGGAAAAGCATGTGCAGCCGCCTGGATAAGCTGAGGATGCCCTTCTCCTTCCCAGAAGTATCACACAGATGCCAAGTGACCAGTACAAGGGCACTTAGAAGAAGCCCCAGGTAAGACAGGATGGCTAAAGGGAACAGAGAAGGTGTAATCACAGAAAACGAGGAGCTTCAAGGATTGGACGTGCCTTGTGAAACATTGTTTAGGGATTTTGGAAATGGCTCGAGTTCTCGGCTGGACCAATCTGTTTGCTCCTGCTAGATAACTGTATCACTTCCATCTCCAAGGGAGCAGAAGGGCCACTGAAGAAAAACAGGGTGGAAAAATGAAACTCAGTTTCAGTTCTCCCACTGTACAGACTTCTCCATCTCGAAGATTTTCTAAGGCAGAAAGCTCTAGTTTCACAAGAAAGGAGAAGTGTTTGGGCCACAAAGGCCAGCAGAAACAATGCAAAACGTTAGAGCCATAAACAGAGCAAGAGAGTCCCTGGCCCCACTGTGCTGGGACTCTCTCAGCCGCTCTGCCAAGAGAGAAACAATGGTTTGCACCTTGCCAGCACTGCACAAATTCCATCTGGGAATTCCAGCCTGCGTTCCCTGTGCTGCCAGCTGCCAGCCAGCAGCCAGGCTGATCCGCTGGGAGCACAGGATCCCTGCAGGAGAAGGAGCCTCATGCCCGGGTCCTGGCTGCAGGGGGAGGAGGATCTGTGCCTCTGGGTCGTTATTCGGTCATCTCCAGTCACGGGTTCCTGCAGCTGTGCCAGGACAAACTGGGAATTCCTCCTCAGCTAAAGCAAGGAGGGAGTTTTGCATCGGGGTAGCGCGTGGGGCACGGATCTCTGCCAGCCTCGGCCCAGCTGCTCCCCACATCCCTGCACGGATCTCTGCCAGGCACGNTAGCGCGTGGGGCACGGATCTCTGCCAGCCTCGGCCCAGCTGCTCCCCACATCCCTGCACTGATCTCTGCCAGCCTCGGCCCAGCTGCTCCCCACATCCCTGCACGGATCTCTGCCAGCCTTGGCCCAGCTGCTCCCCACATCCCTGCACTGATCTCTGCCAGCCTCGGCCCAGCTGCTCCCCACATCCCTGCACTGATCTCTGCCAGCCTTGGCCCAGCTGCTCCCCACATCCCTGCACTGGTGCCAGCCAAGCACAGCCCTGGGGGAGCGAGCAGTACCGTACCCTGTCCCTGCACTGTGTCCCCACACTCTGTCCCTGTATCCTGTCCCCACACCATGTCCCCACATCATGTCCCTGGTCCATGTCCCCACACCATGTCCCCACACCGTGTCCCCACACCATGTCCCTCGTCTGTGTCCCCATACCCTGTCCCCACACCGTGTCCCCACACCCTGTCCCCACACCCTGTCCCCACACTGTGTCCCCACACCATGTCCCCACACCATGTCCCTGGTCCGTGTCCCCACACCGTGTCCCTGGTCCGTGTCCTCACACCCTGTCCCCACACTGTGTCCCCACACCCTGTCCCCACACTGTGTCCCCACACCGTATCCCTGGTCCATGTCCCCACACCGTGTCCGTGTCCCCACACCGTGTCCGTGTCCCCACACCGTGTCCCCACAGCACCTGCAGCAGGCCTAAGCCCCCAGTGCCTTTGTGAAGAGGCACTGCAGGGAGCATTTGGTTATTCCAGCACTGCCTGCTGCACAGCGAGCAAAAGGGAGCCAGGAAAACGTTTTCCTGTGAGCGAATGACTGTGAGAAGTGTGGTACACACTGCACCCAGAGTCCAAGAAACAGAGCCGAATATTACCTGTCACAATTGCCAGCACTGGCAGCCTCAGCCCCTTTGCCAGGAGCTGGCTGGGGCAGCAGGCACCTGGCTGCTGCTCTTTGGGCAACACCACCACACGAATGCTCCAGAGGAGAAGAGAAACCACAGCCCTCTGCTGTTTGGAAAAAAAAAACACGCAGACAAATCACAGAGCTTGTCTTAATGCTGCCATGATATACAAATAAGAGGCTTAAATATAATTATAGGTTGTTTAATCAGTGAGAATAAAGAAATATGTAGTAATTGATGCCATATTTTATAAATATCCTAACTGTTTAAGAAACGGAAAATGTTTTCAAAAGAAATACTTTAGCATAATGATTATAAAGCCCTTTAATGTGAGTGAGCTGCTTTCTGAAGCCAGTTTTAGATTCAGGCTCATGAACATAAATAGAGTTAATTGCCCTTCTGTGTGAGCTGGATGTTAGCACATTCCAGCAGAGCGTGCATTTTCCAAAGTGCCAATTCCAACACATTCCACCCTGTGCAATTTTTGCCTTTCTGCACAGCACAGAGAACAGGCACATCTGAGCAAGGGTAAAGTTAAGTGCTTGTAGCAGTGAGCCTTGGGGATGGATTGAGATATCAACTCCTGGCCCAGATGTTAGCTGGGTATTCAAGTGCAAATGTGGTTTTTTCTGAATTCACCCCATAAGGGAGAGCACATTGATGTGCAAATGGCAGTGAGGGAGAAGGGATGCTGGTGGCTCCTTCCCTCTTCCTTCCCAAAAACTGCAGTTGTGCCACCTGGCCGTGCAAGGGGATGATGCTTCTGGTGAAAAGGGGAAATCCTTCCTCAGAGGCAGCTTCGCAGCTGGCAGCCCACAGGTGCAGGATGCTGACACTCTCAGGAGAGGATGCTCGTGGAAAAGTGCCAGTGCATGCTCTGCTCTTGCCTGGAGTGTCCCTCCTGCCCTGAGTGGGCAGCAGGACAGGTGCCATTGCATCAGCCACCCCTCAGTCTCCCCCTCCCTCCCAGCTGTTCACTGAGCTCTCAGTCGTGCTGTGATCCCATTGAGGCCACAGGAACAGTGGTGAGGGATGTTCCTCCCCCGGGCCATGCACACTCTCAAACACAAAACTCTATATCGAGTTATATATGAGAAATGCAAACAAAACCACAACACAACTCTACCCAAAGATCTTACAGAAACAAAGCATCTACATCTCCAAGAGTAAACACCACCTTGGATTTGGTCCTGTGGGATGAAAACAGGGAACACTTTGTGTGTAATGCTAAAAACAACAAAAACATCCCCATTTGGACACGGCTCCGGGGCGAGGAGCCCTGTGCATTCCCAACTTCCAAATCCCAGGGAGCAGCCCACGCCAATGACCCGTGTCAGGGGCTGCCTCAGAGCACCACATTCCCTGGGGTTTTGGGTTTCTGCCTTTAATGAGCTGGTAATGAGTGACCCCTGCTCAGCCCTTCTTCACTCTTGGGCCTTCTGGGAGTCAGGAAGAACCATTTTAAATCGAATTTCCTCTTAGGGATTTTCTGCGGCTGGGGGTAAAGCACATTGTTGAGACAGCACAAGTCCTAACTCCCTACTGCAGCCTTGCCACGTATTCCAAGTGTCTGTCACCACATCAGATGGCCATGCACTAGCATGAGTGGCACTTCTGCTGCCATTCCAAATTCCAGTGCCACCACCAACCCAGGATCCAGCAAAGGTCACGTTTTCCAAGCACACACAGGGCACCTTGTGACACGGAGCTGCTACCAAGAGCTCACCATCACTAACGCAGCCTTTTTGGGGGAGGGAGCCTGCTGAGGGTAGCAGCCTCTAGAGAGCCATGGTGCCATAGCTGGGCAGCTAAAACCTGCTTCATGTGGGCCAGCCCCAGGACTGCAGTGTAAATGCACATCCCGGGGCTGTGCTGTGGAAGGACACTGCAGCAGAGCTGAAATGCTGGGAAGCAGCAGGAGCTCCAGCTGGGTTAACTCTCTGCTCAGAGCCAGGCTCTTCTGGACCCTTCCAAGGGTCTGTGCTCTTGGTCATCAGCAGACCTACAGTTTGGGAAGGACAGCAGTGCATTTGGCTCCACGCCTGAGCTAAACACTGCCCCATCCATCAGCAGTTTGGCTTCTCATTCATATGATGGGCTTGATCTTGAAACCATCTGTTTTCCCTCAGCTTGCATCCAGCTTTCACTTGGACAGCAGAGCCCTTTTCAGCTACGGCCCCGGGGCATGGGGGTGGGAAGGCTGCTTCACTGGCTGCTCTCTGTGGCCAGAAAAAAAATAATTTGGTTGGAGACACACACCAATGACCCTGTTCTTGCAGGTAGAGGTAAGACTGGCAGGACTTGCTGGTGAGGACAGCCAGAACAGTAGCCCTGGGACAGAGCTCAGAGGGTGACATTGGGGCTGCTCGTGCAAGAGCCATGCAGCAGGGTAGACCCCATGCTGTTTGGAAATACTCAGCTGATCAGACCCTGCAGCACACTGACAAAGTCCTTTTTCCAGTGTAAGACTCCAAGAGAGAAGAGTGCTCTCAGCAGTGTAAAGAAACCCTCAGTAGTCTGAGAGTCTGTGATGAGTAGTTTTATTCTGGTAGTATTTTTTTTAATCTCTTAGTAGGTTTTCTCCTCCAAAAGAAGTGTGATCTGGAGTCTATCACCAAGAGCCTCTGAGTGCACTGGTTGTGCCTTGGAGCTTTGTTCCTTTTCCAGGGAGTAGAACCAACCTGTTCACTGAATGGGTTCTTCCCTTCTTTCCTTGGGATGCTTTTGCTTTATCTCAAAAGGCTGTTATTAACTGGCAGGTTGGTGTAAACACACATTTTGAAGAGTGCAAACAGACAGCAGTGCCTGTGTCCTGCACAGTGATCTCCACAGTGATCACAGCTGTGATTCCTCACATGTCCCCACCAACAGCTCCAGCATCCAGGTGGGGGAAAAAGGGAAAAAGCAGAGCTCTGGGCTGCACATCCCATATGGGCTCACCTGGGAAACAAGTGGCCTCTGGGCTTGCAAAAGGTGCCCAGCCAGTTTTCCTCCTGCCTGCTGCCGTGCAGAAGCTGAGCTGAGGGAAGGAGCTGTGTGTGTCCCTCAGGCCTCTCCCTGCTTCTTCTGCATGAAGCAGAGCCCTGCCCAGCTGACCAGCACAAGCAGCTCCAAAATCCCCAAGAGTGAACTGCGGAACCCTGTGCACTTCTAGTGCTGCAGGAGGGAAGGAGAGCATTTCCTGCAAGTGTTTCTCCTCCCCTGGGCCAAACCTTGACCTGGCACGACTTGAAGCAATGCCCAGAGGAGCTGATGAGCGACACCCTGAGCAGTGACTCCTGTCCAGCCCAGTGGGGACACCATGTGATACTCCAGCAGTCTCTCAGTAGCTCGTGGTGCCAAGTCTGCAGGAGCAGGTGAGGTACCACATAGCGAAGGTAATTAAAACCAACTGCCAAGGAAATGTCTGGAGACAGCAGCAAGCTGTCAGTCTCAGGATAAGTGCTGTCTCCTGCAGCATGGATAGCTGTATCTCTGGGAGGGCCCTGCAGAGGTCATTTCCAAGGAATGGATATGGAGGAGATTTTTGTATTAACCCTCTGCTTGCCTTGACACTGCAGTTAAAATCCCAGCTGTTGCTGTTGCTGCACCATTTAGAAGCTCAGCTGCTGAACAATGCTGTCAGCCAAGCTCTCCCCTCACTCGAAGATCCCTGAGGATTCCATCCACAGACATCCCTCGGTGTGCTGCAGGGCACATCTCCACCCTCGAGGGACAATCGTGGACGCCCCATCATCGGAAGTGTTCCAGGCCAGGCCAGATGAGATTCCGAGCAACCTGGTCTAGTGGCAGGTGTCCCTGGCCGTGGCAGGTTGCTGGGATTGGGTGATCTTTAGGGTCCCTTTGAACCCCATCTCTTCTGGGATTCTGTGACCATTTGCTTCTGTTGAGAAGCGGCGGGGAGCTGCGGCGGGGAGGGAGAACCGGAGGCAGCAGCGGAGGCGGAGCAGGGCAGCTCCTCGGGGCCCGGGGGGAGCGCGGGGCTGCCGCGGGAGCTCTCGGGGTCCCCTCCGGTCCGTCACCGTGAGGTGGCACCCGCCGCCCGCCGCTGCTCGGAGCATCGCCCCCCGCTCCCCGCGCCGCCCGAACCGCCGCTCCGCAGCCCGCCGGTGCTGCGGGAGCCGAACCTTCCCCGGCAGCCCCCCAGGAGCTCCGAGCCCGACTCGCTGTCCCTCGCCGAGCCCCCCCCAGTGCCTTTGTTCATTGTTCCTCTGGTTACAGCCAGTGGGGAGCGGCGTGTTCTGGCTCCTGGATGTGCTCTTCAGGAGAGGAACCGCATCAAACTCTGCTCAGAGCTCCTCTCTGCTCTGCTGGCGTCTCCACTGACACCCCAGCCCTTCAACTGAATCTCTCTCTACCTCTTTGTCCTAACACAGAAGTGCCGTGTACGCAGGGCCAGCAGCCCATCCTCCCAAAAGGAAGACCTGCCACCTGGCTGATCGTGCAGGGAGCATCCCAGCACAGGCAGGGACACTCTGGGGTGTGAGAGCCATCAGAGGACACCATGAGATAAGGACTGGCCCTGACAGGAACTATCCCCTCCTCATTCATTGCATCTAATAAGAACAACCCTTGGTCAGCACAAATTCTTTCATGTCCGGTTACAACATCTATTTATAATACCAACAAAACCACAGGACATAACAGCCCCAGTAAGCTCAAGAGCTTCCAAGAGCTGGAGACAGAAGAGGGTTTCCATCAGCAGCAATTCCCCAGCAAAGGCAAGAGAGCTTTGTGGTCCAGACTGCGGATGCAGGCGCAGCAGACCTGGCTCAGCCCTGCCACCGTGGTGGCCCCAGCTGTGCTGTGCCGTGAGGAGTGCACAGGACATGGCCCTGGCACGGGGCTGCAGCCCTGGTGTCTGTGCTCAGTGGCCGTGCTGGCCAGGAGGGAGCCAGGGCACTGCCCAGGTGAAACACAGCCCAGCCCAGTCCCCACCAGGGCTCGGCCTCCTTGGTCTGTTTCTGCTGGATGCTGCGCCAACAGCTACTCCCTGGCTCCCTCCCCCATCACTTTTCTTCTTTACAAATCAAGTGGAAATAATTTAAAAATATCTCTGTCTCCCTGAAGCCAGAGGTCCCTGACTGATTTCTGGGTTTGAAGCAGCTCCTCTAAATGCCAGACCCTGTGGAGCACCCAAGTCTCCTCAGGAGTCCTACCAAAACCAAGACACATAAAAGCCAATTTAGTCACAGAAATGAATGTTTCCTTGGGATCTCTGAGCCCAGAAACAACCAAGTTCCTTGAGGGCTTTAGGCCTGGCAGGACTCCTTCCTGCAGTTCACATTTTTGAATAATCATATCCCATTGTTTTGAAACATCCATAGATTTTCAGTGCCTGCTGGAGCCATGACTGTTCACTGCCATTTCTCCTATGGCTTTGCAGCATTCACTGACTTTCCAAGCCCAGCACTGAATCCCCATCACAGCTGGGCTTTGTCTTGTCCAGCAGATGACAAAGCAAGCACAGCCCTCCTTGCTGCAGGATCGAGGGAGCCTGACCCCAGGGTTGCTCCAGTGGCCCGTGCTCTGGAGCTGCCAGAAGCCCAACCCTTCTCCTTGTGGCCCAAGTTGTGGCAGCTGTCCTTGTCCCCGGGTACATCTCAGTCTGTACTGCAGGGCAGCAGCGCTGAGTTTGCCCAGAAGCACACTTCTGAGCCCCCAAATGCATTTGGGATCATCCAGGGGCTGCTGCTGGCAGAGAGCTGGGTGGTTTGGCAGACATAGCTCTAAAGAAAAAGAGGGGGAAAGCTGGAGGAAAAATGTCCCCTCTAGCCCTCTTGTTGAATTAAACCACATGTATATTTTTAAAATACAGCGGAAAGGAACAACTCTCCAGCACATGTTCAAGAGCAGAGTCTTATTTCAGAGATTTCAAAAAATTAGTGGCTGAAAGCTGAAACAATATCGCCCTTAGATGGGGACATTTGGAAGTGATTAACGAGCCTGAACTCATGTGTTCAAAATAAAAAGTTAGTACCTCACGCTGGTAACAACTGTCAGCTACTAAAAAACTGGGGAGAGGGGAAGAAATCAAACTCAATCCTGCGTAGTCTAGTGCTCCAAGTCAGCAGGAGATGACTAGCAGGCCCACCAGCCTGCACCTTCCCTGGGTGCATCACCTGCAGACCTCAGGTGGAGCCTGCCAGCCCAGGGTACAGAGAGTCCAGAGCACCCTGGGGGGCTCTGGAAGGTTCTCCTGTGACCAGCAGCATCCCTAGAACTGCAACAAGATGCAAAGTCCAGAGCTCTTGGGACGTTTTCCCAAGATGTATGACCAAGACGTGTGAATTCCCACCAGAGCAGTGCTGCAGGTGACAAGGGACGATCAGGGACACACCAGTGGCATCCCACAGGGCTTCTCCTCCCACTCCTGGTGCTGCTGGATGGACAGAGATGATGGGGAGACCCTGCAGTCTCAGAACACCTCCAGATACATCCAGACCCTGCTTGCAAGGCGAGCTCCAAGCTGCAGCCCCACGCTGGCAGCCTGCTCCCCGTGGGGGTATCTGGGGAGCTGCACACCAGGGGAGCACTGGGGGCATGGCTGTCTGGCTGTCTGTCTGTCTGTCTGTCTGTCTGTCTGTCTCTTCTCCACTGAGGGACTCCAGAGGCAAGAGCCAGCCCACCCATCAGAATGTGCTACCCAAGTGGAGGTGGCTGTGGGCATCATGAGATGCTCATCCCACACTGGGGGCACCTGGATGTGGAGACCCTGCAGATGCACCAGGGCACGTGGTCTGCCCTCAGTGGGATGCCACAGCACATCCCACCAGGCCAGGGCTTAGCTGGGAGCTGTAGAGAAACAAACCTCCCCCTGTCTCATGTCTGAGAACTTAAAGATGAATAGTTCGAATTTACTTCAGTGAAAAGAAATGCTGGTAACACGACAAACATCTGGGAGTTTAAAATTAAACCAGACTGCCTCTCCTCTGCAAGGAACAAGCACATCCTCAGGCTGGGTAGCCAGCAGCCCCTGGCACACACAGCTGGGCCCAGGGCTGCACAGACAACAGGAGCCCCAACAGAACGGCTCCTGTCCTGTTGTGGGTCACAGCCTCGGATGCCGCATCCCTGGCTGTGTTTTCTCCTTGCCTTAACAAAGATTTGGCCATTCAAGCTGCCCCCAGAAATTCATGGCATTTTAGAAATTAGCCCAGAATTTTCTCCACCCTTCTTGTTTCTTTGTTTTGTTCTCAAGTCTGTCTGAATCCCATGGTGCTGTTCCCTGGACTGGGGAATGATCAGGGGTTGGCAGCAGCATGTGCATGCTTCACACATGTGTATGGGCATTCCATTAGCCCAGAAGCCCAGGATGCATTTCCCATCCCCAGAGCAGACCAGATGTGGTGGCAGAACAATGCCAAACCTTAGTGATCTTGTGACAAGGGAGAGCATCTCCATATCAGCAAGGAGATCAGCTGCCAGAAACTGGAGCTCACGGCCTCTCTGGACAATGGGCATCTGCATCTGTCTCCCATTCACTAGGGAAATGTCTGTCTCTGCAGCCTGACACACTTCTCAACCTCTCCCCAGAGGTGAAGCTCCACATCCAAGCACAGAAGTGTACAGCAGGGGACAGGAATTGGTGCCGATGGATGAAAGAGCACAGAAAGTTCCCAGAGCCAGGGATGCTGTCCCCAAAATCTGCCAAAGCTGAAGCAAAAGGAGCTTTCTTAGCTGAAAGGCACTGAATGCAATTCCAGCTACTCTTGGGAGCATTCCTGAGCACAGATCATTATTGTTATTATTTTCTTGTTTCTTTAATGATATTGAACATGCTCTAAGACCCTTAATCACAGAGGAAATTACAGCAGACTCTCAGTGGGGGCTGACAAAGGGGGCTGAGCACAGCCAAGAACAGCCACACCGACAGCGTGTCCTGCCAGGAGCAGCTTCAAGGGCAAGTGGAGGGACTGGGGCAGGGAGCAGCCCCCTCTCCACGCTCCAGGCAGGAGGCTCCCACCCAGCTGGAATGAGCAGGGTGCAGGGGAACCTCCTCCAGCCCACTGGGCAGCCCTTCCTGTGACCACAAACCCGTCCCAGGCCCCCAGGCTGCACTCCCTGGCACACACAGGCAGGGGGAGAGAACCTCCATCGCTGTGTGTCTCTGATCCAGGCAGGCAGCCAGCACTGCCAACAGCCCCGGGGTGGGAGAAAGTGAGAACAGAGGGGTCTGGGCCCGAGGCTATTCCTGCAGCCCCTGGGAATGTGCTGGAATGTGCTGTTTCTGCAGCCACAGGGGCTCCCCAGCAGCTCAGGATGTGCCAGTGCTCCTCTGGAGCCACTTGCCCCATCCAAGAGATTCCTATGCTTTGGCACTGGAATCTCTGGGGACACTGAATCACTGGGGACAATTTTCATGCTGCAAAGCCAACAGCAAATCACTTCCAAAATGATTTGCCTCTGTGGGCATGTCACAGAGGGCAGTGAAGGACCAGCAGCAGAGCCCACTCAAAAAACCCAGGACTCACTCTATACAGAGAACACATGGATTCTTCCCTTGATATCAATCTCATGTTTTATCCCATGATTTTGTAAAATAAAAGATAAAAATTTAAAATGAAACCTATTCCTTTCTTTGACATCAGGAATTATGAATTGATAAAGATTTCCTATTACCTTATAAAATCTACCAGGCCAATCCTTCAGCAAGGCCGTGCCCATAATTGCAAGCAGATGTCTTTCTCTGCTGACACGTTAAATGGAAGCAGAAAGACCCGCTGCTATCTCCCATCAACAATTTGCACTTAAGCAGGGAACAGATTTTCACAGAGCAGGGCTGCTGGAGGAGGAGGGGGATTAGGTTCCTGTGGCCCAGGCGTCTCAGCATTACAGCAAAACAAGGCAGCTCGGGAAAACAATGAACTCTAAACAGTCCCTAATCCCAAAGCAACCAAAAGCTTTTGTGCAGGAAAATGAATTTGTGAAACTAATACTGCCGGGGCCCATGGAGAGCACAGGGGCTGAGGTAATGTGAAGGGGAGATGATCCAGCTGACAAGCACCCACCTGAGCTCCCACAGACCCTGCCTGGGCAGCACTGGCTTTGGAGATCTGTGTTAGCACAGAGCTGTCCTGTCCCACAGAGCAAAGGGGCTGGAATTATCAGTGCAAGCAGAAGTGACAGGGTGTTTAGCAAACACTAAACCCAGGAAGCTTAAAAGGTCTTCCAGGATTATTAAATAAACATTTAGGACGAAGGAAAGGCTAAGAAATGGTGAGGAAATTGCAAACACTGTGGAGCAGGCAGTTGGGGCTGCACAGATTCAGCTGTGCAGGACAGTGTTTAATTATTTACGTAGTGTCACGCATAGTCATGCCTCAACTCTTGGCAAGTATTAATCCAGGAGCGGGACTTTGATAAAAATTTAGCCTGATATGAACATTTTATTAAAGACAGATCTGAACATACCAGCCAGCACCATCAGTTTGGCCAGGCCATCACTATTCCACAAGCCCTGCAAGAAGACACATGGCCTCACACATGTTAAATTACCTCAGAGCTTCCACAAATCCATATTTTCCCTTGCTGTACAGTAACTGGGGAGGCTGTCTGGGCTGGGTGAGCACTTGAGGATGACCAATCTAAAGATGTCACATTTGTGTGAAGGGGCTGCATTTTGTTATTGTCAGGGGTCAATGAAGTTCTGAACACCACACAGGAGAGGCTGCACACATGCTCATCAGCCTGCCCAAGGCAAGTGCCCTGATCTCCTCATTTCTTTCCAAGTAACGGCAGAGATACTTGCACTCCACCATCCTTCTGGGGCCATAATTTATTTACATATAATACCACACCTCCCAATAAATTAGCCTCTCTGCCACATCAGTAACTCCAGAGTTTGGAGAAAGTCAGATTGAGGCAGTGAAGTGCCAACAGCACAACAGGCCCCAGCCTGAGCTAAAGAAAAGGAACAGTTTTTGTAGCAGCAGCCCCACGGAGCTGTTGCCACACCTCAGAACGAGAGCAGAGAGCTGGAGCCCAAAGAATGCTGCACTGACTGCATCAGGTATGGCTCCTTCCAGCCATGTCCCGGCTTCCCTCCTCCTCTCCACAGAATGCCTTGGCAAACATCCCCTGGTTGTCTCTAAAGGAAAAAATGTTTCAGACAGCAGTGAATTCTCCATCCTAGCACACTCCTTCAGAAAAGAGGGACTGTTTGCCGACTGCTCGTGGCTCCTGGGATCTTGGCAGGCTGTGAGAGGAGCCCGCTGTGCTGCAGCGTGCCCGTGCCCTCCCTGGCAAGTGGAGGCAGATTCATCACTCTGATGTGCCGGGGGCAGACAGAGCCAGGGCTCCCCCGGGCACTGGCAGACTCTCTGCCGATGGCAGACCCTGCTCCCGCCATGCAGGCAGCATTCTCGTGGCAGCCTGCCGCCCCAGAGGAGGCTGCAGCCTCTGGTGGGAAGTTCTTGAAACAAAGCCCTCGTTTGTTTCAGGGCTGTGAGGCCACCGTGGCGCAGCCGGCCACCCTGACAGGTTGACCCACGCTCCCTCCCTCAAGGCTCTCCAGGACGGGGTTTGCTTTGGGAAGCCATGTGCTGCAGAGCTCCTAGACCCTGCCTGTGGGTCTGGCTGAGGCGAGAAGCTCCCAAGAGCAGAGGAGCCGCCAGCTCGCCCCACTCCCCTTCCAAGGAAGATATTCAAGAGCGGCTTGGACATCTCCACGCTGCCCAAAGGGAGAGGCTTATCCAACAGGCTGCATGCTCAGAGGCTCAGATGGGATTACTGGGGAAGAAATAGTGATAAAAAAAAAATGTCTGTTTCTTTGCAAAACANGAAAAAAAAGAGCCTCTGCGCCAGGGAACAGTGGTTTCCAAGCACAGCTCTGGCCTTGGGGTGGAGGGTGGCTTTAATTACGTGTGTATGTGTGTCCTTTTTAAGGGTCATCCAGCACGGTGCAGTGAGAAAGCAGGAGCAGCCTCAGAAACACAGCGGGGCATTTTCCCCGCACGGTTTCTCGTGCTGGAGCAGGGAAAGGACGGTTTCACTGTGGCTTTAGAGAACGTTTCAGCTGAAACCTCGCACGTTCACCCAGCAACCCCTCCCTGCTGGGCCCCGCTGCAGCCACAGGGAGCTCAGGGGTCCCTCCACGCTTCCCCTGGCACTGCACAGAGCAGTGATCACACCCAGGCAGCTCCATCTGCCCGCAAAGGGAAGGAGCTGGTTATTTCCATTTTCACTCTGTTATTTTTCAGTTATTTGTGCTGCACACCTGGGTTGCCTGTTCATGGAACAGCTGATGAAAGCAGGACCCAGCTCCAGATGTTTGGCTGATGACCCCAGACCTGGTGCCTGCGAGGAGCCAGCTTCAGCCCGGCACAGGTGGGGTGCATCGCCCCCTCATCCTGCACAGCATTCACAGAGCTCCACCCCAGGCTGGTGCCCTCTCTTCTCCAGAACAAATCCTCCCCAGTGGCTCGGCTGTTCTTCCCAACCTTACATTTCCCCGCAGTGGTCAAAGCAGAACACAGACTGCCAGCAATATAAAAAATTAACTGAGGGATGGAAGACAAATTTTTTGTATAGCATGAAAGAAAACTGTATTTAGTTTGTAACTGAACTACAAACTGGAGGCTAGACAGGTGGAACTCAACAAAAGGAATGTTGGAGCAAAGAAGATAAACATTATTGGGAGGATAAACTGAGTCACAAAATGATGATATTTTATTTTAGGATTTAAGGTTCATACTTCAGACAAGCCCAGGCTGTAGCAAGCCTGAGTGTCCCAGAGGTGGCATATCAGTGTCCCACAGACACCCCACAGCCCTCAGCAGGGCAAAACTGAGGGTGTCTCTCAGCACAAGGTATGTCTTAGACTGAGCATTTATACACAGGCTTGTAACTTAAACCGGAACTCATTGTAACAATCAGCATCTGACATTTTAAAATGTAAAGTGGACCCGTGAACTGCACAAATACCCATCTCTCTGTTCTGGGAACACTTCCTCAGACACATGGTGCCTGATTTAAGGAGACTTTTGTGCTTTCTCATTTCAGTAAACATCTGTTTGCTCTGCATGGCTCCACACAAACACAGTCCAGGATCCAGGGTACTTTCTCCAAAGTTTACACTTAGCCCATTTCAGGTTTTAGTAGACTTTTCTTGTTGGAGAGCAGTATAGGAAATCTAAAGACAGCAAAGGCACCCACATGCAGCAGTTTGACTGCAAGTCTCACTTTTTACATGACCAAAGAATACTTCAGGAGTTGCCAGTTACAAGAAGCCAGTAAAGGAATTGATTCTGTAAATTTTCATCAAACACATTGCCTGGCTCCCTGCATCTCTTCAAACTGACCTGATACTCTCACGTTGTTGAGTGACCACAGATGAACCAGCAGTGAAATGCAGGGACACAGAAAGCAGAGCCAGATTCAGCCCAGGCCCTGAACTGCCCCAGGTCAGCTCTCAAACTGCCCCAGGCACCAGCTCTGAGCTGGGAAAAGGAGACCCCAAGCAGCAGCCCCACAGCACTGACCTTACCTGGTCCGGTGGTGACAACACTGCTGCAGCCAATGTCTCAGGCCAAATGCACTGCAGAAAGAACTTGTTGTTTACCCCAAGCTCTTAAACCTTCCCCTGCATTCAGGACCCAGCTGGGGCTGCAGCACATTCTCAGCAGCTCCTCACTCAGCAGGTGGGTAAAAAAAAATCACTTGAAAGCACCTACGAGCTGCAGCCAGAGCTGGCTGAAGCAGCAGGAGCTTCCCAGGAAGGGCACCTGCTCTCCCTGCAACCTGCTGGGCATGCAATCACAGAGTCATGGGATCAATAAGGTTGGAAAAGACCTCCAAGATCACTGAGTCCAACCCTTGGCTGAACACCACTGTGTCAACTAAACCAACATGCCACATCCAGTCACTTCTTGAAGCATTCCAGGGCTAGTGACTCCACCACTTCCCTGGACAGCCTCTAGGCCAGGCTTCCCCCAGCACACCCACAGCCCCAAAAGGGTTAGGAAACAGCATCTCTTGATAAAAAGGGGGGTTGGGGGAATTATATTTAATGGATTAATTTGTCAATTTTAGCAGCAGCATTCTGTCTGCCACAGCTGAGCCCCTGCTGTGCTGTGCTCAGGAAGGTGAGGCAGCGGGGACAGAGGGTCCCTGCCCCATCCCACGGGGGCTTTTAGGGCCACTGTGGGCTCTCACAGATAACCAGACTCTCAGCTCATCATGTCCTGACTTCATTTCCCACACAGCTGCATTTGTCAGCCCTCTCCATCATTCCACCTCATCAATCTGTGACGGTAAAGCCCATGGTTTATTTATTTCTTTACTTCACTAATAAAGCACATTATCTACAATGATTAATTTTGCAATAAAGAAACAACACTACTACAAATGGTGGTCTAAGAAAACCTTGGGGGACTCTACAAAGTTCACATCCTAAATCCATCTCTCTGTTAGCTGTGAAACATCATTCCTCAGAGTACTTGGCTTGTTAATGGAATTTTTCTACAACCAAGTCCGTGGCTCTGTCCCCATGTGGGGAATAAGCACCACTCCCAAGCTAAGGAATAATTAATTTACCAGTTTCGAGGGGTTTGGTTCAAACCTCAAAAATGATGATTTGTTATTTCACTTAATCGTGATACAACAGGATTATCTCAGACATCAGATATTCATTCTCTCAGAGTATTGGTGATGGATGGGAACACTAAATGGAAGGAGGAAGGATAAAGAATATGGAGTGGTATGGGTCTATGAAAAAGAGAACTAGTCCAATTAAGAGAATAACAAATTTCAGCTTGATTGATAAATGTAATCATTTGGGTAAGATATTCTTTGTCTTTCATAAACTATTTGAAATCATACAAACATGACATTCTGATTAGGGCAAAAAAGACATAATGATAGAGAGCCAAGTTGTCATAGATCAAACAGACAAAGCCCCAGGCTGATGGGTCCCACAGCAAAGAGGGAAAGACAGAGACAATCCATTCCCTGCGGCGCTCCACAGGGAAAAGTCCTTGGCCTTCTGCACTCTGGTACTCTGCCAGCAGCCTAAAGGAGCTATAAAAACATCACTGGTAAAGTGAGGGAGTGACACAAGCTGGCAGAGCTGGGCAGGCCAGCAGCTGAACCTTTGCACAGGCTTCAAATGGAATGACAGGGCTGGGCAGCAGCAGCTCAGGCCACCTGTGCATGGGAACTGCCACGCCAGTGAGGGTAGGGGACCTCAGCTGGACACTGCTGCGGACAGGGGCCTGCACAAGGCCAAAGGCACAGGTGGAGGCAGAGAGCCCCCTCTGCCCCTGGTCCCCATGCCCAGGGCACCAACACACTGGGCACAGTGCAGAGTCTCAAAGGCTGCCTGGGTGCAGCACAGCACTGGGCAAAAGGGGCTCAGCTGGCAGCAGACGCCAAGGCAGGCACCCAGGGAGACATTACAAGAGATGCTGGTGAGGGAGGGCTCCAGCCCATCAAGGCACCACAAGGAACCAGGGTTAAGGCTTAAACTAAGCAGGTTAAGACTATAATGGGGTATTTTTACAGTGAGGGCAATTAGCTATTAGGAATTCTTATCAGAGGTCGTAACGGGTTCTCCACTACTCATTTATTAACTTTGATCACGAAGACGGGATCTCTGTCTAATCAGCCAGCTCTGGTTCATACAGGAATTCAGGGCAATCCTGCAACCATGAAGTGACATGGTCACGAGGGTCCTCTCTGCAAGCATGCAAGCTCTTAACATCACCTCACACCCCTCTGCTTGCCCCCTTTACCTGACAGCTGCTATTTCAATGGCTGTACGTGTCTGTACAATAACAGGTCTTTAGACATAAACCGTGCGGCGCCTCGTTTGGCGCACACGCATCGCACGCCCAGGCCAAGGCCTGAGCGGGGATGTGGGAGGGCTGAGATCAGTGAGGGAGCTCTGAGATCAGTGAGGGAGCTCTGAGGAGCAGGATGGAGGAGCAGGAGGGCCTGGCTCCAGCAGCCCTGCTGCAGAGTAGCGAGAGCGAGCCCCGTACCCTGCTCTCCCGCCGCCCACCGCGTCACTTGAAAACGGACGGAAACGTCGGGCAGTCGGGTGATTTCATCTTCTTCATGAACTTCTTGAACTCTTTGTTCTTCTTGTCCCACTTGTAGATGGCTGTCAACAGGTACTGGGTCTTCACCTGGCGGCCCATGATGAGGAAGTAGTGGCTGAGGTTGTCCAGCTGATGGCAAGGACAGTCTGCCCCGTTTTTTAGGAACAGCACCAGCTTCTTCAGGTTCTTCTTCCGGATGGGCCCCAGCTTCAGTGCCTTCCTCTTCCGTGGAATGATCATCTTGTCTCCATTCTCCTTCTTCACTTCCTTTATGGTCATCTTAAGAGCTGCAAAACAAGATGGGAGAAGGGACAAACAGAACTCCTAAGCAGCCTTCACGGGCACAAAGCCTCCTCTGAGTGAGGCTGAGAGGGCAGCAGTGCTGTGGCCCCAGGACAGCAGCAATGCCCTGTCCCGTGCAGACACACAGTGCCCTGCTCCACTCCTGCCCTCCCCTTCTCCCTGCTCTGCTCCATGGCCTCCCTTTGGCCATCACTTGGCCCACTATGACACTCACACCCTTGCAGCTGAGGTGAAGCTGCCCCACGCCCAGGAGAGCACCAAGGTAAGACACTGACATCTTTGTTCCCCTTCCCCCAGCAAAGCACCCAGCACTTTCCATTTGAGAGGAGACTTGTTCAGCTGCCAAGCACAAATGTTAGTGAGTAAATTAGGTGACTTCCCTGCTCTAGAGGCAAGGAGAGACTCTTGAAAGGATCATTTAAAACGTCAATTTGGCTTCTCAAGCATTTGTTTGCAGTCACACCGGCCCTCAGGTGGCTGTGAAACAAGTTTCCAAGCACTGGATGTCTCTGCATCAGAGCTGTGGAGACCCTGGCATGCAGTCATCTGCCTCCACCTTCCCTGGGAGAAGGGAAGTTGGTCTGATACAACTTCCATGGAAAATACTCTCCCCTCTTTGGGTTCAGCATTTTCCTGAGTTAATCACAACACCCCTCACCCCCAAAAAAAGAAAAAAAATAGGTTTTTTACCATGACCATGAAGAGGAATTTTGCATACATGGGAAGAATGATGAAAATGTGTTGTACATTAAAACATTTCTGTGCCATTTGGCTCTGCCTCGTTTTTGGGGAAAAGCACATATGGCCAAAAATTGCTAACATATTTTCATCATTTGGGAGTTTACTTCAGAGCTGCAGATAACTAGTGCTCAGAGAGGTGATTTGTTGGCTGCTGTCCCTTCTCATTAGAGTCTCAGGACAGTTGCAGACAGTCCACCAGAACCTCCAGCTCTGGCAGGGAGACAGGTCCCCACAGCATCATTCCTTGAAGTCCTGCTCTGCTGGAACACGCAGCAGTGAGCACATGTTGTTTCCTGGATGGGAGCACTGCTCACCATTCCAGATGCAGATGGCAGCAGGACAGCATGATGACAATCCTGAGCAGGCAGCAGAATCTCAGTATCACACCCATGCTCTCAGCCACTACCCTGGCAACAGGAGCAATGGTGTTTTGTCTGCCCCTGGGCTAAAAACATCCCCCAGGTTTGCCAAGAGCCCTGTCATGTTACAGTGTTATTTTATAAGAAAGTAATCTAGGACTGGAAACCTAAGGGAAATTTTCATTCCATCTGTTTTCCAAATTCAGGAGCTAATGAGACTCCAGCTTTAAGGAGCTAAAGATGCTGAACCAAATCAGTTTGCAAGAAATCTGGGAAATGAAGCAAGTAGTTTTCAAGCAGCTCTAAACTCCATGACATCAACTGGGCAGCAGCAGCAGCAACACCCCCCAATGTCAGCCTCACTTCCTTTACTCATGCTGACTGGAGCCCTTGCACTAAGCACAGAGGTGGCCAGGGCAGGAGGGATGGTAAAACACCATTACAGCAGCACAACAAAAGACTTTTGCAAAACGGCTTGTTTGCAAACTGCCTAGCTGAGGTCACTGCAAAGTTTGATCCTTTTTGCTAGAGGAAGAAAAGGATCTGCCAGCTAGTGGAGGTGCTGATCTACTCCAAGTATCATACACCATGGAAGACAAAGAAGGCCTGGTAATCCTGTGCTGTGGGAGCTCGCAGCTGCTCCCTTCCCTGCAGTTTGTGAGCCAGCAATGCAGGTTCATGGGAGCTGCCCAGGGGAACCATAAATCCACATGTAAACCAAAACCTCGTCCAAACCTTGCTCGTGCAGAGCAGCACACGGAGCCAAATGGGACAAGGCCAAGGGGGATGAAGGAGGAGGCTGACCAGGGGGGCAAATAGTTTGTGTCAGGCACTGCTCCTCCCAGCAGCAATGTCCTCGTACCCAGCAAGAGCCTGCAGTGCTGCCCAGGTAAACACAGGCTGGCTCAGGGACCACCAAGCTTCATCTGCCTTTGGTGCTGCAGGCTCAGCAGTCACACAAGCACGATGATCTCTGCTCAGCCCTCATTCCTCTGCAGTGACCTGGCTCCCCAAATTCCCCTTGTTCACTTAATTGGGTCACATTCCCTAAGTTCCAACCCACATTCCAGGTGAGATTGCAAGGTGTGAAAGCTGTGTTTCACAGTGGCAGGCCAGACCTGGCCTGTCCCACGCTCACCAGACAGCAGTGTCTGAGGGTACACTCATTCTGGTAGCATCCCACCCTAAGAGCTCACCACCATGCAGTGGCAGGCAGCCTCCAGCTTCTGGCTTTCCTAGAACATGGCATTTGGCAGGGGGGACCACGGTGCTGCAGCAGCTCGCCTGGCATCTCCCCAGCCCTGGGAATGCCACTGCAGCAGGCAAAAAGCTGGAGCAGGATGCTTTGAGTCTTGGCTCCAGGACCTAGCTGAGCTGCCAAAGCAAACAGCTTCCTCACTGGGAACCTTGGCCTTTCCACTCCCCCCATGCTGCACCAAATCTGTCTCAGCACCAAGTGGGAGAAGGGCCAGAATTGCCTCTGAGATGCCAGGGCACGCTTGCTCAGCCAGACTAAATCTTCAGCTGTGGCTGCCAGGCAGGAGCTGGCCCCAGGAGAGCAGAAGCTTCTCTCCACAGTGGAAGCATGTGCCACCTTTGCAGTCCAGCAGCTGCACTGTGACCACGGGCTGCTTCAGCATCAGCTGTGGCACTGGTGGCAGCAGCAGCCCCTGCCACTCTGCGTGCCCAGTGGCCCCAGAGGGCTGCAGGATCAACCTGCCACCCACAAGCCCTTGTTACCATTTACTTTCATGGGACACACACACATTGCAGCACAACCTTCTCCAAGGACAGCACTGTACTGGGGTGGTCACCAGCTGAGAGCAGGAGCCCCCATGCTCTGTTCACAGCCCACTACCATGCACCATTCCTGTTCCCACCAGCACCTCCACCCCTCTTTTTCAGCACAGGACAGCCTGGGACTAGGATGCTGTCTCTGCTGTTCTCCTGCTTGCACAGGCAGGGGCCCCACTCCAGCACCTCATGTGCAGGAAAGGGAATGTGAGAGAAGGGAAAGCTCCACTGTTCCTTCAGCCTCATTTTTCCTTCCTACAGAAATCACTGAGAAGGAAGAAACCTGCCAGAAGACACATTAGGGCTGTAACAGGAGAAGGCTGCAGGCAAGGACCTGTCAGTCACAGAGAAAAAATAAACAGCGTGTATTGATTGTTCTGCAGTCCCCAGTGCTACAGAGCCTGTTCAGCAGGATCCCCTCAGACCCCAGAGAAAGGGCAGAAACAATAAATAAAATCACTAAGAGAAACAGAGCGTGGAATGAACTCCTGGAGTAAGAAACAAGCGCTGGCTGCAGCCCAGGGCAGCTGGGGGAGGAGGCTGTGGGGGCACTGGAGGCCGATCTCACGCTTCCTCCTGCGTCCATTGCTGCCTCAGTGCACCAGCACTGCACTAAAATCCACACCCCAGTTACCCCCACGTACCTGATCCAGCCCCCTGTGCTGCTCTGTGCTCAGGCCAGGGTTCTGGCACCCCTCACTGACATCCACCCAAAGCTGTCTTGGTCTCAGAGCCCACGTTCACCTTTGCTCAAACAAAGGCAAAGCCAACGTGCTGCTGGACCATGAGGCTGGCAGTCTCCTGGCACCCCTGTGACCCCCAACATCTTGTCCAAGATCCTCTCCTGCCTTGTCTTCACCGTTTGTGTTCACAGCTCACTGCAGCTCTCCTCCTGCACTGTACTCTAGACTGACACCAGGGCTGCTACACAGCCACTTCCTACACTGGCACAGCCACACATCTGTGGTGGGCAGAGTGGTCCTCACCTCTTTTTTGTAACAAGCTGCTGGGATGTAAGAGAAACCTGCAGTAACGACAAAGCAGGAATCCCTGCAAGACCTACCAACAGCTGCCCCATGCAGTACATGTTAGTTTAAACATTTATTGTACATGTCTGGCTTTGATGAGGATCTGTAACCTGTCAGCTGCCAGTGTTTACCTTGGTGGACGTGCATGAGAAACCTCAGTCTGAAGGTTTGGGAGTTTGTAATAGTGCCAGATAAACAGCTTTCCTTGAGAAATCACCCCATGACAGTAACCCCCCAAGACTAAACAAAGCTCCGAGGGCCTTGCACTGTGCTTTGGGAAAACTTCCTCAAGCTGATGCCACTCTCTCTGCTGAGACATCCTTCTCACCCCTACACTGCCTTCCCTAATAGGGCACAGGTAGGACCTGCATTGCATCCTATCCCCTGCTCCTGCTCCCCAGCTGGCTACAGACAGGCCACATCTGCCAAGAAATAATTCCACCCTTTGGACACTGTCACC
>VXBQ01011800.1:1778-58091 GCA_013400175.1 Phainopepla nitens | reverse complement strand
GCCCCGGCTGGCGGAGCTCGCCCCGCGGCCTTGCGGCCCGCCTGCCGCCGGGGCGCCGGAGCTTGTCGGGCGAGCCCCGGGGCAGGTTGTTGCGGAGGGGTGTCTGTGCTTCCCGCTTGTCCTGTTTTTGAGCTGCCCTTAATGCCATTATGGATGTCGTTGTGGCCTTCTAGTGTTAGGTTTCCAAAGAGAAAAGTGTGGATCCTTGATAAGCTGTACTTCCAAAGTGTCATTTAAACAGCTGAAACTCTCAGCCTTTATCGTTAGTGTTCCCTTGCTCCTCTCCAGCTTTAGGTGAAAGGCTTGATCCAAAGTGTTTTGCCAAATATTTTTGAGATGCCGAAAAAACTGTTTGGCTTACAGACTTTTGCTGAAGTCAAACTGTCGAGCTTTCCATTGAAAGCCGTTAAAAATTGTATTTTTTTTGTCTCATTTAGGCTATTGAAGAGGAAGGAGGTGATCCAGATAATATTGAAATAAGTGTTTCAGCTGACACACCCACCAAGAAACCAACTAAAGGCAAAGGTTAGGATCTGTTAATATACTTTATATTCTTACACAGTTTTTTTGGGGTTTTTTTTGTGTGTGTGTGTGTATCACCTGAAAGAAGGACTGTGGTCTATAGTTTGAGGGCAGGGGTGATTTTACTGTTTATAACATCTCTCATATAAGACACGGTTGGCCTTGTGTGTCTGTTTTCAGTCACTGTGTGTAGACAATACATACAGTGGGGGTGCTGGAGCAGTGTGTATATAGAGAGACATGGCTCGATGGCAGATGAGCGGGTTAAGAGCTGTGTGTAACGAGGCAGTGGCTGCGCTGCCCGCAGCCCCCGGAGCCGCAGCAGGTGACGTGTGCCGAGATCCTGAACCGCGGTGATCCAGGTGCGGGGTGGAGCAGGAGCTGCTGTGGGGCTCTCTGGTGTGTCGGTAGTGTCCAGAAGGATCTGTGTAACCGCAGAGGTTCTTCAGCCGTGAGCTGGGCTCTGCTGGTGCTGAGGGCACAGCAATATGTGGCAGGGGGTCACTCTCTGAAGAGGACTGTGTAGTGTGGGTGTATTAGCGTGCTCTCTGCTGAAGACAGGATTTANGAGGGGGGCGGGACCTGTCCCCGCCGTGGCGCCGGTGTCCGGGCGAGGGTCTGCCCCAGCGAGCCCCCGGCGCTGTGTGGCCCCTCTGGCCCGGGCTGGGTGCGGTGTCCCGGCTGGCGGAGCTCCCNTATACTTTATATTCTTACACAGTTTTTTTGGGGTTTTTTTTGTGTGTGTGTGTGTATCACCTGAAAGAAGGACTGTGGTCTATAGTTTGAGGGCAGGGGTGATTTTACTGTTTATAACATCTCTCATATAAGACACGGTTGGCCTTGTGTGTCTGTTTTCAGTCACTGTGTGTAGACAATACATACAGTGGGGGTGCTGGAGCAGTGTGTATATAGAGAGACATGGCTCGATGGCAGATGAGCGGGTTAAGAGCTGTGTGTAACGAGGCAGTGGCTGCGCTGCCCGCAGCCCCCGGAGCCGCAGCAGGTGACGTGTGCCGAGATCCTGAACCGCGGTGATCCAGGTGCGGGGTGGAGCAGGAGCTGCTGTGGGGCTCTCTGGTGTGTCGGTAGTGTCCAGAAGGATCTGTGTAACCGCAGAGGTTCTTCAGCCGTGAGCTGGGCTCTGCTGGTGCTGAGGGCACAGCAATATGTGGCAGGGGGTCACTCTCTGAAGAGGACTGTGTAGTGTGGGTGTATTAGCGTGCTCTCTGCTGAAGACAGGATTTACAAGCATTTTCTGAATAGGTGTTTAAGCTTCACAGTGGAATGTCTAATTAAGAGATTTTAGTGTTTCTCTTGTGAGAAATCATTATTTAGATTTTGTGCTGATCTGTTTGGCAGTGTTTTTTTCAGATTTTTCAGCTCTGTTTTCTTTTGCTTGAGAATTTAAATACTGTTTTGTGAGTTTGGAGTCTGGGGGATTTTAGCTTGGGTTTGTGATTTCAGTTGTTCTGGGAGCATCTGTGATTTGTTAGTACTGGGAAAAGGACCTGTCTGCTTTATGCACAGCATTCTTCATTGAACAGACACACTCAGAACGTTCACACCTGTGCTACAAGGGCCTGTTTTGGACATGAACAGTCTTATACCACTGTCTGGTCGTGGGCTGAGTTTTGTGGTGAAAGTGAGTATTCAGTCAGTCTGATGCTGTGAATGGTGAAATTAGTAAGAAAATCTCTCTGCTTAGAAAGTTTGAATAACTTCTTTGCACTTCTCACACATTAGAGAAGTGAAAGGAAATAAACTTTCAAATGTGGTTTCATTTTTTTCTATGACATTACTTAATTCCTTGCTTTAGAAAGGTAACTGCCGATTAATATAACTACATGGAAGCTAAATAAGGAAACTCTTCCACAATTTTTCATATAGACATCTAAATGGCTCCATGTTCTGCTGTGACAAACACTTCTCTTATCTGCTGCTTTTTATCCTCCTAGTCTCCACACTAATACCATGATATGCATAGTGTTCTTGGGTAGTTAGACTGTTTTGCTTCTGCAGAGGTAGCTTGCCAAGCAGTGCTGCTGCTGCCTGGGGCAGGGCTTCAGTAGCTCTTCCTGCCACCTCTCCTGTGAACCAGATCTTAATGCATACGTATGGCATGTGCGTTCTTGGTAAACCTCAAAGGAAAACACAGCGTTTGGGAAGTTCTTATCGGTTCACTTAGCAAGCTCAGGAGCTTTTCCTCATTACTTTTTAGCTTACAAAAGTCTTACGAAGAAAGATTGTGCCAAAAGTATGGGAATTTCGTGGTGGAACGTGAAAGATTCACTGTTTAGTCTAGGGAAAATATTTTTTATCATATTGGTTTATTTCTAACTGTATAAAATAATATATTGTTTGATTTTTTTAACTACTCCCTGTGAGGTGTTTTTCCTCCTTATAGATTTTGCTGACAGATTGATCCAGGCGTTTGTGCTAATGCTTGTTCCTGTCCCCCCCAGCTTCAGACTGATATTGATGGGTCTTTAATTATTTTAGTGCTGGACAGCAGTGAAATTAATGACATTCCTAGTTCCATTGTATTTTTCCCTGTGCTATTACTGCTCTGCAAGGGAGGGTAGGAGTATTAGATACTCATTTACAAAGAAAATACATCTTCAGGAAAGGCCAGGGAGTGGAAGTGATGATTGAACCCCCTCATAGCAGCCAGAGGGGGAGGCCAGTGGGAGGGAAGGAAGGAAGTTGTCCTTCCAAAAAGTCACCAAGTGTGTCAGGTGGCTATAGGGCTCAGATCTGGAAGTCTTCTGTAACCGGTTTTACTGGAGCTCTTAAGGTCTGTGGAAAAAGTGTGTTGTCTGATTCCCTAGCACTGTCTGTTACAAAAACAGATCTGGAATATTGTTACAGGCCAGATGGGAGTTTGAGTGGGGTGTGTGTGGGCGGAGGGAATGATGCGTTTGTCTTTCCTTGCTTTTTTTGGTGTATGTTTACAAAAAGGAGAAGAATACTCAAAAGACTAAGAGTGGGACTTCATTTCATACAGCTTAAAAAATGCTTGCAGAAGGGTTCTGTGATCCAGCAAGAATCCTGGATCAGTTCTCATGTAAAGTTAGTAGAAATTTAACACTTTTTCCAGATGCTACTTAAATTAAATAATTAAAGAACTGCAGAGCAGCTAATCAGAAGATTACAAAGGTATATGGTTTTGCCAATTGAAATTTGAAGGGAACAAATGCCAACTGCTCCTTTTTAAAGTGCCTCAACTGTGCCTCTCCAGCCTAGCATTTAGTAGCTATGGAGGAATTTCTCTTTTTGTAAAAAGATGACAGTTTTTGGAAAAGACTTATCTTTTCAAGCCTGACGATGCTGCTGCCTAGTCTGGTGTCTAGAGGAAGTTACCTTATTACTGGTATAAAATATTTTTCAAATGTTTCGGATATGAATGCTCATTTGAAGGATCTGCAGTCAAAAATGTTGTTGAATATTGAAATATTAAAATGGATAATTGAAAGATACTTTCCTGATGCATTCTGGAATTAGCGTGGATGAAGAAAAGACTTTAGGCTGATCATTTTTAACTTTGGAGAATTAATGTGAGCAAAGATGTTTATTTGCTGCTCTACAAGTTTCTGAGGCCAGTTAGATACCTGTTAGTTTGTGTCTTAAGTACCACTCTAGTTTGCAACTGAATTTCCAGTTTGACAATACTGTTTCTCAGATCAAAGGCTGACAACTGACAGTGGCTGGCTTGTACTGTTGCCCAAATAATTGTGACTTCTTTATTAAAACTGTTTAGATACTTAAATAGAAGAACAAAACAAAGTAAGCTAAGTTGTACACTTGATTTTCACAGACCTTTCTTTCTAAAAACAATGAATGACTAAGAACTGTATATTTTAGACACAGAAGAAGACTTAAATATTCCTGTACCTCATGATACCATTTCAGAATTAGAAAAGGATCGTTTACTTTTGTTAATATTGTGGCAAATTATACTTTTCAAATTGCACTAGACCTCTTAATGCTATAGAGAGTTTATTCCATTGTAAGAATTTTTCTCCCCTTCACCTCTTGTCCCATGTTTTTGATGAATCTTTAGCATTAGGTATGACAGAACCCTGTTGGGAGTTTCAGCAGGAATACCAGAAGAAATACAAACACTAATACTTCCAAAATTTTCTAATGAGTGTGTCACTCTGCTTCTGCCTGAGATGCAAATATCTAGTTCAAGAATTGTCCAGAATACACTCTTCTATAATTCTGTAAACACTCAGGTAGCCTGAATTTTTCACATGCAGGACTATGAATAGGTAAAATAATCTTGTGCTTCTTTAAGGCTTGCAAATGAAATGAAGGCTAAACCTGCATAATGGAAAACCTACATTTTAAAGATATTCTAATTCTTCTACTTAATTATAAGGAGAATATTTGTTCTGTGTAATAGTCTGTTGCAATTCTATGGTGTGTAGCAACTGCCGGTGCCAGAAAAGGGATTGAGCACGGCTTGTAAAGGAGTGCAGTCACTCCAAGGTAAATAAGTGTTTGTGTTGTTAAGCACCCAGATCTCTGGTGAATGCTGCGTACACACTGACATTTTCAGCAGCCACTGCTTGGACTTCTGTGCAGAAATTTAGGTGTTGACAGCTTGTGTGACTTGAGACCAGCTATGCCTGTTGTCTGCAGAAGGTTCAGCTGTTCTGGCTCTGTTTGTTAACTTATCCTTCAGTCAGGTCAACGCTGGTCTTGAATAAGTTCAGAGAAACAGTCGTTTTCTGTAAGGTGTTTGTTGCAATCTGGTTTCAGTTATGTCAATTTAAGAGCCCACTGTAAATGAGTGTCAGTCAGACAACTGTTGAATTTTTGTGGATGCCAGCTTTTTGGCTGTACAGTAGAGTTACTGTACAAACATCTGAAAACTCTGTATCAGAACCTTGAAATGCCACTTTTGAGCAATGTAACTCTAACCAGAGCAAAGTAACCTGAAGCACAGAACTTGAGAGGGAGATCAAACTTATAGCACTTTCTGGCTTGAAGTTGAAAAGTGAAGGTCATTGTTTAGGTCTGGTTATGCCTTGGAATACCTCTGGTACTCACAGTAAATGGGACTTGCTACAAAGACAACAGACATAGTATAGAAAGGCGAATGAAATAATTACTTAATCTAGTAACAAATAAAAGATAAAACAGCTTCAGTACTGAATGCTGTAACTTGCTGTTGATGAGGACCAATCAGTAAAATACAATTATTTACCTGCTACTGCATGATGGTGGGGCTAACTTGAGGTAGCTTTGCCATTGGTTTGGTTTCCTTTCTGTTCCCTATAAAGTCTCAGTTCTAGTCCACCGGCCATATCTCCTCAGGCAAAATAAATGATTTAAATAGCTTTCATGATAGTCTGTGCTGGAGAGTTGCTGAATGTGTTGTGCATCTGCCCTGTGTGCTTGCCTGTCTCTGTGTATGCTTAGCTGGAGGTGGAATGCAGGAAAAACTTAGTTTTTCAGGTTTAACAAATGAACTGAAATGTGAGAGGGTAAAAGAGAAAGCAGTGGAATGTGTATAGAAATCCTTGTTGTTTCTCATAGCTTTTTATTTATGTTGATGATACCTGAGATCTGTAGATTATATCACAAAATGCTATAAAGCTAGCACAAAATTTGAGTTAGTCTTTGTTTCAGGCATCAGCTGTGATGCACATCAGAAACTGTCCTTTCCAGTGTAAGTTCTCTTCCTGAGAAGAGCTGGCTTCCCTTAGCATACCTGGCTAAGGTGGGCAGGTGGCTTTTTGCACCAAAATCTCACAAATCTATTGCATTACAAGTATAAAACAAGACTTTTTGTGGGTTTTGGAGGTTTGTTTGTTTGTTTGTTTTAACTGAAGTAAAGCCAGTGACACTGACTTTAGATTTGAAAACTTAAATCTCATGTTTTGCAGTCACAAAAATAGCTTCTGCCATGTGCCTTTTCCTGGAGATCAGTGTGTGCCTGTACTGGAAACAGCAATGTGCTTTTTCTAGGAGTATGGTCAGAGTGCTGCCTTTCAGGGAAATGAGTAAAAGCAACTGGAATACAGGCAAATCCAAAACAGTAGTGTCTCTTCTTGCCCCGTAGTTGAGTACTTTCCAGCTTTGAAGTGCATTTAAGAACTGCATATGAAAGACCACGGAAATTAATGGCTGAAAAAATTGAGTATTTCAGCTAGCAGAGATGTCCATACTGTGTTAAACTTTGGCTTATTGTTTTCTTCTATATTCCTTTGGAATAACTATAAAATTGGTTTAGCCTTTCATTAGAGGTTGAAGGAAGGAGGGAAGATGCAATGCCAAAAAATGAAGCATTAAGTGCTAATTATGACTGCCATCTCATTTGCATTTGAATTGACACTGAGTTTCAGTAGAAGATACAGTAAAGCCACTTCCTAACAGAACTGCTTTTGTACCTTGTGCTACTGAAAACTGTTGCATAGGCTAATCTTTGATAGACTGAATCCAAGAGATGGAATGTTCTTCAAAGGATGTGTTTGTATGGAGATGTTTCTATCTAGTCTTCTAAGGTCTTGTTTTTGCACTTCCTCACTCTTGAAGAGTGAGGAAGTGCAGTGGGTTCCAAAGGGAACTGTGTCTAGTCATCATCCCTACAGAGACATCTCTAATACAGAAAATTGTGCCTGTGCTGGAAGAACAGAATTCCTCAATGGAACAGGCCCTTAATACAGTGAAGCATATGTAGAAAGCAGAAGTGCTTCACCCACTCAGTTCTTCTGCCTCCTTCATCCTCAAGTGAAAAGCACTGACAAAGGTGGCTTGGAGAGGCTTGTAATTGCCATGCTTGTGGCTATTCAAAGATGCAGCTAAATAAAGCCCTGGGACATTCCATTGTCCTTGGAATTTCACTGTAATTTTTAGCAGAAGATTGGGTGGACTAGATGACCTTTAGAGGTTCATTCTAACCTAATTTCTCAGTGATGTTAGTTATCCTCTAAAGCAAGGCCTTTCTAAAGTCATAATGTCTAGTTAACCTCAGTAATTCTAGAAACATTTAGTTTCTAGTTCAATGTTCTCCTGAAATCCATTATTGCTCAAAATAGAAGGATAGGTATTAAGATCACTAACTTGGATGTAACCACTTGTTTATTGAACAACATTGATTGTTCATTCTCACTCAGCTGACATTTTATCTCCTTATCTTAAAAATTACTCAGCTTTTGGAGGGTTATGTTATAGTCAACAGTCCGACTAAACTAGAACAAGTAGAGAATAATAAAGTAAGGCCACACACATAATCAGTATTAAAAACGTGCTCTACATAGCAGGTCTAGTCATGGCATATCCCATCATTTCAGGTAAAAAGCAGGAAGCTGATGAATTGACTGGTGATGCATCAGTAGAAGAGGACTCCTTTGTCAAGGTAATAAAAGTATGTAAAAACTTTTCCCATTTTGTATTTAAGGTCAGTGTTTGACTTCAGTTAGTGAAAAAGCTTCCATTTTCTTTGTGGTAATTTATGTGGAAATTTGGAGCTTTGTTTTTACTGTATTCACAGTGTGATGCCTAAGGATGTGAAGCTGAGGCGTTTTTAAAACATGATATAAATTTTATTATGCTTGTGAGACATTGATCCAGCAGTGAAACACTGATTCGAACAGTGATTTTTTTCAGAATAAAGCTAATACTTTTAGTTATACCAAGTATTTGTGTTCATACCAAAAGGAAAGTGAATTGGAGACTCAAGATGCAAGTGATCAAGATGGAAATGATGAATTGAAAGACTTAAAAGAATCTGTTGAAGATGAGAACTTGAATTCTAAAGAACTACCATCTGTAGAAAAGAAAAGATACCATGTCCTGGAGCCAGTGGAGACAACAGAAGATGTGGAGAAGGATTCTGAAAATCAGGTACTTGGCTATATTTTACAAGAATTTTTATCAGCAAAATGTATGTTTCTTTGTAGTGTTACTAGGAAGTCAGAACTAGTTTTTCAGTTTGTCTTGCTTATCTCTAAAATATAGGGTTTTTTCCTTTTACTCTACTTTTTTCTTTCTATTTGCCTTGATTTGTATTTGAATAGTCCTGAAACAAATGTGGCACTGATTGATAAAATTCTACCAGAGTCCATACAGAGTTAGTTTCTAAGTGGTCCTTTTCCCTTATACTAGCAGTGACTTGTGCCTTTCAGTTCAGTGTTCAGATTCTTTACATCAGGAGAATTGCTTATTGATGTTCACATTGTTGAGTTGTGTATCCACTGAAATGTTTACTGATCTAATGGCATCTCTTGATCCTCTGAATGTTTGACGGTCTTATAAATAGTTTGCTTATCTAGTCCCTTTTCTGTTTCTACAGGAAAATGAAGGTCCAGACATAGAAGATTACACTTTTCCAACTGTCCATGTGAGTCCTAAATCCATTTTTTTAAGCTGATTTTCATGTCTGTTTAGTTGGAAAAGATCACTTTAGACTGGTTTTTCTGTTCCAGCGTGCATGTTAGACTCAGCTGATGTAAGACTATAAAGGTAAACAATATGGGAAGCTTTCATTCAAATATTTAATAATGCTGATAATTGTGATATCAAGTAAGTTGACCTATTTAAAGACATAATTCATGTCTACAATTTGGGAGTGTTATGGCATAGACTTGACAGATAATGTTTCACTCCCTTCAAAACATATCAGAGGGCTATACCAGATGCTGTTGTAGTATATACAGCCTGTACAGGAGTTTAGAACTTCTGTTTAATGTAGAAGTTTGCCCTTAGAGAATGTGGGGAGTGCAGAACCGGGCGTGGTTGTTCAGGGATGCTTTTTGGTGTTAACACTAATATCTCATATCTCTAAGTTCAGAAATTCATTCTGAGTTACATTGAACTGAATCTGAAAAGTGACATCTCATACATCATCTCTTTCTCAGTAAAACTAATGAGAAATAAGTAAATACATAATAAAATCAGAGTTTCATTTTTAAGTGCTTACTGGAGGGAGGCTACCTAGTTTCTGACTTGTCTCTTGAGCTTTTAAAGCTAATGATGGACTGCTTGCATTTCTCCGAAAGCAGTAATCAGCAGCTTGCCATCCGTTCTGAAGGCTTTGATAAGACATGGAATAGTTTAGAAATGTCCCATTGAGTTAAGGGGGTAAGACAATATCTGCATGTTTCAACCAGCTGCAAACTGCAAGTGTTGCAGATAAATGCCAAGTTGTTTTATAAAGAAAATTCATAAAGTTTTTTTAGTGATTTGACAAGGGGGGTGCACAAATTAGGTTCCTGGTTAATCTTTGGAAACAGTTTTCATTTCAGTATTTGACTTCATATAATAGAAATTCTATGAAAAATACAAACTGTTCTGCTTAAAGTTTCAAAATAGGAGACATTTAGTGTTGACTTCATTTTCTTGCAGGACGGGGAAGATGAAGAAAATGAGAAAGGTATGTCTAAAGTTTAATAGAGTTCAGAGGTCTTACTCTGGTAGAGCAGGCAACTTTCTCTTGTAACATTCAATCTCTACTAATACTAGGCTTATCTCCAGCACTAAGTATCAGTTGTCTCCTCATTAAGCTCAGCACCTGGAATCACTGCAGTCAGTTTAATTCACTCCTAAGAGTTGTTACTTTACTCTTAAGAGTTGATTACAGTACTTATCAGCTACTGTGGTGGATGTATAATACAGTTGCAATACTATGATTCTTAATAAAAACCCATAGTATTCAAGGACTGATTTTAATACACGGTAAGTCTTGATGCCAAAGCCTCCAACTTGCACTGCAGTAACTGATGTTGAGTGAAATGCTGCACTCTCACACTGAAGTTGAGCACCCCACAAATGTATGGACCATCATATGCTTGGCTTACTGTCACTTAGGAATACCAGTTGTACATAGGATGATAAAACAAGTGTTTGAAAACCTGTGGAGTGGCTACCATTTTTTAAGCTGTGCTCATTAGTGCAACTATAGAAGGAAAGTAATGCATTTGGGCAAACAGACTTCCTGGACAGAACTCATAAGGATTCTACATTTTGTGGACTCGAAAGGACATGGACCACCACCGCTTTACACAAGATGGAATAAACACATTACTGAAGCTACAGGATAAAACTCCAGACTCCGTGCTTACGAGGGACCCCATGGCCGAAGTGTCACATCTGCGCAAAAAGAATACGGTTGGAGATGTCTGTGGGACTGAGATGGAAAACCTTTCCAATGGATGAAGATTGAGACCATTCGTCTATGAACTCTGGATTAAGGCTCACCCATCCATGTTCTGCAGCAGCCTTGTACAACTCACTTGACTGCCAAGCAACTGCTTGGAAAGGAGAAGAACAGAGAACAACAGCGTGGAAGACTGGCTGGAATTCTCCAAGACTGTAATTCTTTCGGATTTGGGAAGGTTAGAAGTTCTGAAACCAAGAAGATTCAAAGACAGATTAAATCAAACTGTGAACACCCAAAGCAACTATGTTCTGGAATGCTAAATCCTAAACTGGAAAATGGATACTTCTTATGAAGAACGGGTATCTCCAGGATGGAACCGTATTCTCCCTCCTAATGTTTTGGTATTTGTCTCTAGAAAATGTGTTTTGCCATGAAGAATAAGTGATCCTGGGTAAAGGATTTATATTTGTGTTAATACACCTTGTGTTTTTTTCTAACCTTCCATCAGTGCTAATAACTGGCTTTGTATTTTCTAGGTCCTATTCTAGCTTATGCATATGAAATTGTTTAAACTTCTTGTTTTGCCATATTTATTCCTGTTAAATCCTCTTAGATAAAGCAGGTTCTGGTGATGGTACACAAGAAGTATCTAAACCTCTTCCTTCAGAAGAAAGCCTAGCTGAGGCTGATCACACGGCTCATGAAGAGATGGAAGCTAACACCTCTGTGAAAGAAGCTGAGGATGATAACATATCGGTTACAATCCAGGCCGAAGATGCCATCACTCTGGATTTTGATGGTGATGACCTCCTAGAAACAGGTAAAAATGTGAAAATTACAGATTCTGAAGCAAGTAAGCCAAAGGATGTGCAGGATACCATTTCACAGAGCCTGGAGAAGGAAAGCAAGGACTATGAGATGACTGAGAACCATAAAGATGGTAAGAAGGAAGACTGCGTGAAGGGTGATCCCGTCAAGAAGGAAGCCAGAGAAGGTTCAAAGAAAGCAGAATCTGGAGACAAAGAAAAGGATACTTTGAAGAAAGGTCCCTCGTCTACTGGGGCCTCTGGTCAAGCAAAGAGGTTTGTTTTTCTATGTCAGTTCTTTACGATACTGAGTACCAGCATTCAATAAGATCACTCTACATTAAGGGGGTAGCAGCAAGAATCTTATAATTAGTATCCTATGCTCCTGCCTGTAGGTTTTTTGACCGCCATAAGTTACTTTTTAAAATTCAAGATCTTCGTATAGACACTATGTCCTACTGATTGCATTGTCGAATTGTCAGCATTTATTTATTTTTTTCAAATTGACGATTTTTTTAAATGTCCTTGTGATGATGGTAATGAACAGCTATCAGTTCTAAGAACACAAAATGAAGTCAAGTCCCCGTCCTGAAATCTGGAGAAGATTGCCATATATCCACTGAATAGAGTTGTCAGAAAATCTAGATCTTCAGGCATCTTGGGGAAAATCAGTGCAAGAATCCATAAGGGAATCATTTGTTCAAATATACAGTCTGGCCCTTTTTCATTTTTATTTTTTTGAAATGTTAACTTGTCTGTTAGTGTTAGTAGTGTAAAATGCAACACCAAATTCTGTAGTTTCAACTTTCTTCTGATTTTTTTTTAATTTGCTTCTCTAGCTCTACTAAGGAATCGAAAGAAAGCAAGACAACATCAAAGGATGATAAAGGTAACTATTACGAATTAGGGTAGTATTGTCTTGAACTAAATGCTTTCCTCATTGAGAAAGTGCTTGTCACTTAATAAAATGGCATGTGTGATTGAACCGAGCCATCTATTGTGAATTATGCTAGAGCTACAGTAATTATTTGCTATGTGTATGTGTCCATATATTTTGTTTCTCTTTATGTCAGGTTTGTCATAAGATCAAAAATACTTATTCTAAAGACTTGATGAAAATATATTCTTCTGTTTCAAAATACTTGTGGGAGGATATTCCATTTAAGGTTTCCCAAGTCTTTGTTTTGATGAGAAGCTATAATTCTCAGACAAGCCTGCTGTAACTTCCAGCAAAACCAGCAAAAAATACTTGCAAATACTTCAATGTAATGCCAGTGAAATTTTTTGTCTTGTTTGTAATTCTAGCTAATTTTTAAATAAACTGAACTATCAACCATGTACTATAGCTGAGTAGCCAGCTTGCAAAATTGCACTTGTGGCTGTTTAATGTATTAAATTTGAAGCTACTTTTTTGCCTTGGAGTTTCCATCTGTTTCCATAAAACCCTGTATCATGATTACAAATTGGAAGAGGGGAGCTCAAGAGCACCTTAATGTCACCAGTTATACTGATGCTTCATGGTTGAACAAATGTGTTTGTGTGATCTCACGTGTCTCCTTGTTTTACCTACCTACTCCCTTTCTGCCAAAAATCTTTGTCACAGAATCTTTGGCATAACGCTAAGGGACGAATGTATCTTTACCTGATAAATTAATTTGTGGCAGACATAATTTGGTCTCCCGTAGATGTGTCTTTTCATGGCAGATACATGCTTACAGTGAAACTGAAAGCAATTTTATGTAGCATATGTGATAACTGTAATAGTAACCGTTGTAAGGCTTTCCTGATATACACAGCCAAAGCCAGGATCGTGGCTGTCTAATGGTATTTGTTGATGTTCTAAGTGTGTCACAAAACCACAGAGTGTTATGGGTTGGAAGGGATCTTAAACATCATCTCGTTCCAATGCCCTGCCATGGGCAGGGACACCTTCCACTATCCCAGGTTGCTCCAAGCCTTGTCCAACCTGGCCTTGGACACTTCCAGGGATGGGGCAGCCACAGCTTCTCTGGGCAGCCTGTGCCAGGGCCCACAGGGAAGAATTTCTTCCTTATATATCTAAACTAATATCAAGATAACTTTAGTATGACGATAACTGAGATATGTTGCCTTTTGGCCTTAGTTAATCTCCATGCATTCAAGAAACAAAACTATCCTTTTTTTCTCAAGATGGTTAAATTGCCTTTTAAAACTCTGCACATCACCAGATTTTCCAGCTGTCAAGATGGAGTTCTAGCCCTGGTCTTGCCTGTACGACTCGCTGCATTTTAATATACTCCAAAGTAGTTCATACATTTAGCAGTGAACAACAACAAGCTGAACTACATAACTGAAGACTAAAAGATACTGGGAATGAGATTACATGAATCTCATGAGTTCCTATTGCTGTGTTGTTGCAAAAATACCTAATATATGGGGCAGGGGGAGTATTAAGGTGCATAATGTTTTTCCAGCTTTTATTTAGTATTTTCTTTAGTATGTGGGAAATAATTTTGGTGGTTTGTATCCAGTTCTACATCCAGTAGTATTTTTAAAACACTGGTCTGGATGAAGCTGATACTTCAAGAAGTGGAAATTGACCACATGATTCTGGAGGCTGGGATTATCCAAGTCTTCCAGTATTTGCCTTTCTGCTGTCTCTGGTAACTTGAGCAGTGTACAGATACCATGATGGAGAACAAATACTGTGTGCAAAAAAACCCCCATTTTTATGGATGGTAGCTAATGATAAGAGCCAGATGGTGAAGCTAAATGTACATACCCAGATGAGGAGTAAGGCATGCCTTTAACAAAGATTTGTACTATTTTTCTGTCTCTGTCCCTTGGGTACAACCTAGCCAAGCTGTTGGTCTATAGAAGTCTTTTCAAGAAAGGTAACCAGATAAACAGTTACTTAGAGGTAACAGGCTAAGTTTCTCTTTTCAGCAACACTTTAGTTAAATATTCATGGTACCTTTGTCTCCTTAATTTTTTGACTGTTTTGTAAAACTTGTTTCAGGAAGCGCGAGCAGTGTTAGTGGTAGCAGTGGAAGTTCAACTAGAAACCTGTGGGTTAGCGGACTGTCTTCCAACACAAAAGCTGCTGACTTGAAAAATCTCTTTGGCAAATATGGAAAGGTATTTAATGGAGTGATACCATGTGTGTGGTGTGTGTCTATTCACCCTCCTCTATTCAGTTACAAAAATTGAGTAATACCTGATTTAATAAAGGTTTGAGAGGAAATGTCTGACCAGTGCAATCTAAAACCCCATACTGCAGCACTAAGAGCATATGCTTACAGGAAGAACCATATGTTCATTGTATAAGAAACTTTTCTTCCTGTGGAGGTAAGATAAATACAACAGAAATTTCACAAATACTTGAATATTGTGATCAGGACTGGCTTTTAAAATAATGATGGCTATATTCCTTTGTAGCAACTGTATTTAACCATGAGTGCAATAAAATTGTAATACAAATAGTGTTTATAGAACATCCTGCTTTGGGAGACTGTTTTTAAAATGTGTTCTGAAGGCTTATGAGTGGGAAGAATTGGTAAAAAGATGTGACGTTTAATGTATGATCCTTTAGGGATTCTTTCAATGACTTAATGATTTTTTTTTTACAGTCTGATTAAATGAAGTCTGGTTTCCCAGTTTTGCTTAATTGAAACATACAAGTTCCATAGAACAATGTGAAAATCTTGAAAGCTAAGCAGTCTTCTAAACCCAGGGTTCTCATTTTCCCAAAGGAGTTGCTGATAACTGTGTGAATTTGTAGTGTTTGTATAAGCCTGTGCAAGTGTGGCATTACTGTATCTTGGGAACGAGTTAGAACCTGAACACTATGAATATCAAGTATGTGTATTGATTATGGCATATCTAATGGCGTATATAATTTATTATATTAATGAATTTAGTTGGTGATTTTATTTGAAGCATCCACAAGTGTGGACACCTGAGAGTGTATGTTGTTGAAACTTCCAGTTACTTGCCTGTTTTCACCAGAAAGCTGGTTGGTACTTATATTTACGTAGCTTCCCAGTTTTAAAATTGATTGGGAAATATTTCATGACTATACCATGACAGTCTAGGCAGCTAAAACACAAAATAGATCACAGCTAGAAAGATACAACTGCAGCCTTTAGAGGATGACTATGGCAAAAAGACTGGCTCCAGTGGCCATAGAAATTCTAGCAAGGAGGAGGAGCACAAAGCTTAATACCTTCTCAAGAAGCAGATATCAGAGCTGAATGCTAAAGGGGCTTAACTGACACACTTGCTAGATGACTTTGAAGAATTGGCTCCCTTATTAAGTTACTGCATAATACTGCTAATAATTCCTGCCATTAATTGGCAGCTGCTGACATTTTTTGTGGGGGTTCATCTGTCAGTGATGAACCATCAAATTCAGGTCAATGTGTTTCTGTGAATGAATTTGACAATAACTCAAGAGAAGCGTTTAGATAATGGGCATGAGGACTGGTGAAAACAGGATGCAAGCATTAATATGCCTTGATGTGGAAGCTGGGATAAAGTTCTCAAAGCTTTTGAGAACTTGGGAGTGTCAGTCACGCTTCCTAGTGGTGTGGGAGTTATGTTGCTTTTGGGGTGAATTTGTTTTTCTTTCTTACATAGAGAAGGATAGAAATGTTATTGGAATACCATTGCTTCCTTAGTAGAAATGTTTCTCTCAGAACCTGAATTCTTCCTGTTTGCATAGGTACTTGGTGCAAAGGTGGTCACAAATGCACGAAGCCCGGGGGCAAAATGCTACGGCATAGTAACCATGTCCTCTAGTACAGAAGTGGCCAGGTGCATCGCGCACCTGCACCGCACAGAGCTGCACGGACAGCAGATCTCTGTGGAGAAAGTAGGTTTCACGAAGACTTTCCCAAAATAGACCATCTTTTACAAGAATCTGTATTAACCTATTTGCTTTTGAAAAAAAAAAAAAATAGGTAAAAGGTGATCCCTCCAAAAAAGAAATGAAGAAGGAAAGCGATGAGAAATCTAGTTCGAGTAGGAGCCTAGGAGATAAGAAGACTGCATCAAGTGACAAAGCCAGCAAGTAAGAAATTTCACATCTTCTGAAATTGTGAAAATCCTCTAAGCTGAATTTCCCTCATTGGATTTTTGTTTTCTTTTTCCTAATAAGAACTCCATCAACCAAAAAAGAAGAAAAGAAATCAGAGAAATCTGAAAAAAAAGAAAGTAAAGAAGCCAAGAAAACAGAAGGTAAAGATGAGAAGAGTGATAATGGAACAAGTGGCCCTAATCAAGAATCCACTAAAAAAACTGAAGAAAAGAAAAGAATAAGTATGCCTATTTCCTCCTGTTGAGTCTGTGTGTCTGACTTGTCTTGGGGGCATGTTCTTGCTCTTACTAGAAACCAGACAATTAAACACCATTGTTCTTTTTTAAAATCCATTTATTACTTCCATGCTTTATACTAATATTTAATTACAGGCATGTGCTGGTATGCTTCTCGTACCAGTTCACTTCAGAGATTTAGAAATTTCACTAAGGAGAATTTATAATAGGCAAATAGAGATAGTTGTGTGTGTGTTTTTAAATCTTTTTTTTATTTTTTTTTGTTTCCCCCCTTCACTAGGTGGTAAAAGCCCAGGTCAAGTTGTAGTTTTAGACCAAACAAAAGGAGACCAAGGCCACACTAGGACAGTTAGAAGGGGAAGGTTTGATAAAGTAAGTATCTATAGATTTGATGCAATCCTTTCCTGATTTGATCCTACCTTGCAGTTGATATTTGCACTGAAGAATCAATAAACGATCATTAACTGTTAAGCGTAGATAGAAGCTTTGTATGCTTTGGAATCGATTGCTAAGTCATTAATGATACTTGAACGTAGCATCCAGAAATCTCCCTAAATGAATGAGACTTCTGAAATAACCATTGTAATCTCTATCTATAGCCACAGATATTGAGGAACAAAGAGCGTATTATTCAAGATAAAGTGAAATTCAGGGAATACAGGGGTAGAAAGGATATCTTGCCTTTTGAAAAGATGAAGGAACAGAGATTGCGAGAACACATGGTTCGATTGGAAAGAATACGACGAGCTGTTGAACTGCGAAGGTAGTAATTCAACTTTTTGCTAAAGGCTATTTTACACATTAATTGATCAGATACTATATTTAAAAATCTAATCAGAATGCATTCTGTCAAGCCTTCTAACCAGATGTTAAAGTCTGGGACTCTACCTAACAGTATCTTTATGTGAATTAACAAACTCCAAAAATTTTTTGTAATCTTCTAATAGCTCTATATATATACACACACAGCTTGGAGTTTGTTACAGTGGGGGGGTGTATCTCAGGAGTGTTACTGCATGCCAGTTTTCTTTTTGGAAAGGTGAGAAGTAGACTAGGAGACAGGGCCAAAAGTAGTGTTTGGGATTTGCTTGTTTATTTGTTTGTTTGTTTTTAAACAGAGAATGCTGTATCTCTAAAAGACAAATCAAGCATAATACAATCTTTAAATAGAAAGATCAAATGGCTACACTGTTCTGTTCTGCTGTTTTCATATGGCCAAAAGCTTGCAAAGAGCAGTTAAATGAGCTATGTTATTAGCTTGGTTTCCTTAAACAAAGGGAAACAGTTCCTAAACAAAGGAGTTCCCAGCAAGCATTAAGCTTAAAGGAGAAAATGCCTTTTGTGCTTCCTCTAGGCTGTATTATGGGAGGTAAAAAGAAGAAAGCAAAGTGAAGCTGTTCATGAGTCTGCTAACCTGTGCAACTCAGAGTGGTCATGATTGGCTGGCTGTCTTACATTTTGGCCAGAAAACCCTAAGTAAATCTTTTGTCAGCTTGAAGAGGACGAGACCTAAAATAGCATTTATTTTTTAAATCCAGTCGTATTCTTGGCTACTGAACACAGTTGTTACTGTGTGCCACGTGACAAATGAGAAATCCAGATTAAGAATAAAGTACATCAAGAAATGGTTATTGAAATAACTTTTCCTATCAGGTGTCTGCTAATTGTTCTGTAGATAAGCTAAAACCACTTTGGCTACTTGGGGCTAAAAGGAGTAGACTTCTGGTGGAAGGACTTCTGTGACAAGCTTACTCTGAAGTAGTTTTTGAATGTCTTTGCCTAAGGTGATGTTAGTTTAGATGATAAAATTTTTCAGATGAATTTCTGCTACTTTTTATTTTTTCTTCAGGCGAAGAGAAATTGCGGAGCGAGAGCGCCGTGAGCGAGAGCGAATACGGATAATGCACGAGCGAGAAGAGTGCCTGCAGAGGGAGAGGGAGCGACTGGAAATTGAGAGGCAAAAGCTGGAGAGGGAGAGGATGGAACGGGAGCGTTTGGAGAGAGAGCGTGTTCGGATTGAACAGGTGGGCAGAGTTGTGCTCCGGACTGTGCAGGAGCTTTTTGGAGGATGGCCCAGTTTGCCCGTGTGGGGAATTTTGCTCCTTTTTCTTTCATAAAACCCAGCCAAATATTACGTAATTCACAATGTACAACAGCGGAGTCTCCATCTTGTTTGCTTGGGAGTAATTTGATGTAAAATGCTCACTACTGCAGCAGCTATACAAGTCAGTCTCTGAACGTGAAGTACAATAGATCACTTTGTCTATACCACTCTTCCATAATTTGACTTGAAAAATAGATTTTTTCCTATAGAATACCACAGCAAACTTCAAGAAGTGTTTCTGGGCAATAAATACAGTAGTAATACAAGAAATTACCTGGAGACATTTCTATGTAACAGCCAGTAGCATCTCCAGATCTGTTTTGTACTTTTTAGCGAAATATTCCCTGTGCTCTTTACTCTTAGATGCTACCCAAGGACAAATTTTATCAGATAATCTCTAGCAGAAAACTGAAAAAGGGGTAGGTCTGTATCCTTGCAAACTGTTCTCTGGGTATCCTTAGTAAAGACCTGCTCTGTTTGTGCTTCCTTTCATGGCAGGAACGTCGAAAAGAAGCGGAGCGCATTGCGCGGGAGAGGGAGGAGCTTCGGCGGCAGCAGCAGCAGCTCCGCTACGAACAGGAAAAGAGGAACTCTTTGAAACGTCCACGGGATGTAGATCACAGGTAATTCTCAAACTGGTTTTTTTGCATAATAAAAAGAAACAGCTACAAGCCTTGTATCAGACATGAAAATGCATTTGTACCTGAAGCAGGTCTTCACAGAACTGGATTTCTGGTATTGGTTTGGTTCGACAGTAGTTTATGACAAACATGAAACTCTCCTTATTTTTAGGAGGGAGCTTTGAAATTAGAGAAGCATCCCATGAATTAATTCTTACTGTGTGAAAAAACCACAGTCCAGAGCGTTTGCTGAGAAAAGCTGTTCTGCCTTAATGGTTGAAGCTTCTAGCTTCTTACTTTAAGAATTCATATTTCTGCTAAATGGATGGTTAGCTTTGGTTGTTTTCTTAAATGATTTTGTCCACTACTCATTTAAAGAGTCTACCTTTGTCAGTGGTTTTCCAAAGGTCAAATGAGCTTCTCCTAAAATAGACAACTGATTCTCAACAATTTTCTGTGTATTAGGCTTTGATTTGGCTACATGTGACTGATGAGGGTTCCTTTGTTTTGGCTAAAGGAGGGATGATCCTTACTGGAATGAGAGTAAGAAGATGGCTCTTGATACAGATGCACGTTTTAGCCATGGCTCAGATTACAGCCGCCAGCAGAACAGGTTCAATGATTTTGATCACAGAGAACGGGGCCGATATCCAGAAGGTTCTTCTGTTCCATCCTCTTCTTTTGATAGGTAAGTTTAGATAATGGAGCAGGTATTTGTCTGCCAGCATCTATGTGGATTTCACTCTTAACTGTTCAAAACTGAATGTGGTGCTAAAAGCTTTACACAGTTCTGATATAATAGAATTGTAGTACTGTCCTGACATTTCTTGTGTCTTCAGGAGTGGCTGCTTTAATCATGGAATCTAATCTGCTTTTCTCTGAGCACTTTAAATTAGCTACCTGGTGGCCTTTTTTGTGAGACATTTCAAAAGGACTTTTGCAATTATTCCTTCCTGTTTGACATCCAGTCACAAGTTCCAGTGGATTACCTGTGTAATTTACTGTGCAGTAAATGCTGGTTCCAGATGCCATGTCGTGGTTCCAGTAACCACTTGTAAAGCTAAGACCCCATAATTGTAGCTTCTGGAATTCTTCTTTTAGGTTGCAGTGAACTAGAATTGTAAATACAATTCTGACTTGAGAAATCTAGCATTCCCCCTGTTCCATACTGGGCAAAAAGGTGGCCCCATAGTTGCTTAAATTACACTGACTAAAAGAGGAGCAAATAAATGCATAAAGAAATGCTTAACCGGCTGTTTGTTAGAACTCAAGCTCAAAATTACAGTTGTAGAAATAAATACAGTTTGGGGTGGGAAAGATCTTTGATTTCTATTCCACATCTATAGTAACAAACAACTAACACATAGATGAATGGTATTTTATATCCTCATGCATGTGCTTACGCGTGCAGAGAAAGGTGAAAATGGGAAACAAGCAAATGACTCTTTCCTACTTTAACAACTTAGGCGAGATCGTTTTGTAAATCAAGGTGAGGCAAAAAAGACTCGCCCAACAGCACGAAGAGAAGAGCCGGGGTTTGAGAGGTATCCCAAGAGCTTCAGCGAGTCCAGGAGAAATGAACCACCACAGCCAAGAAGCGAACTGCGGGACACGGACAGGCGCGAGGTGCGAGGAGACAGAGATGAAAGGAGAACGGTGATCATTCACGACAGACCGGAAATTCCGCACGGCCGACATCCCAGAGAAACCGGCTCCAACCCACCCAGGCAAACAAATTGGAAGAGTGAGGGAAGCATGAGCACAGACAAACGGGATGGCAGGTAAATGTGCTGACTAACCAGTGAAAGTACTGATTCTTGTAGAATATATCCACGGTATCGTCAAACATTAGTGTGTAAAGAGAGAATAGACCCTCCCCTCCTAAAGAAAAAGCATTGGAAGAAATATGTAGGCTATCAAATGCTGAATCTCATGTAGGAACTGGTTGCTGACTCCCAGCAGTCTGTTCTTAATCGTGAGCAGAAACACAGAGTTAAAGAGACTTCTGTGTAGAATGCAGATGTAAACAAGTAGTATGTGAGCTTGAATTATTTAAAAAACCACATAGATCTAAAGGAATGTTTCCAAGAAGTCAGCTGCAGGTTGCTAGGAACCACAGGAATCTCTGCTGTCTACATGTGCTGTGATTTGGTACCAGTTCAACTATACTGAAACCAAAATTTTGATGAAAGCAATTTTTACAGAGGCGAGCGGCCGGACCGGTCGGGAAGGGAAGTGTCCGGCCACGTGCGGGGAGCCCCTCCCGGGAGCCGCAGCAGCGCCTCTGGCTATGGAGGCAGGGAAGGAGAACGGGGCGTGATGGGAGAGAGAGGTGGAGGACAAGTGAGTCACCTTCTTGTGTTCCTGTGCATGAAGGAGAGGCTGGAAAATGCAGACTCATGCTGGGAAAATGACCATATAACATGATCAAAATGATTCACAAGCATTCTGCCTATTTTCAGCTTAGTTTTCTTTATGTTAAAGGTTCTTCTTTAATAACCCAAGAACTTGCAGAAAAATTACCCTATTCTCCTTGTCTGGCATCTTTATAATCAGACCAGTACCTTAGAGAGTAGATGATTAAGCTTTTGAGAATTTGTTGTCACCTTTTCAGGGCTTTAACCATACACTGGCTGCTACTTTCAGTGCATTTGTAATTGTAATTTGTAATGTGATACTGAGTGAAAATCCTTCTTCAAGACTAGTCTTTAAAAGACTGCAGATTTAACTCACTCCTGCTGGTAAATCCTGAAGCATTTAAAAAGTATTAATGTTGTTCTTCCTGAGTTTTGTGCCAGTGATAAGGAGATCAGGGCAGAATTGGGAGTAAAGTATGACTTTGTAGATCCTCACTCCCTGCATACATTCACACTTGTCATTGCATCTAAGTTTCTGTTACCTAGAATTAACAGGAATATTGTAAAGGTGTGTGAGCAGCCTATGAACTGAAATCTTAAAAGGGGCTGGACTTTGATCTATTCTGTCAGCTGTAAGCTTACTTTCTTTGACAAGCCTGTTTTCTGTAGATAAACCAGCCCCCTTGTTGTGAGAATGACTGCCATTTTCTCCCTAGCACTACAACGAGGACAGACACGTCGTAGAACGCCACAGTCGTGAAACTGGACCAAGGAAAGAATGGCATGGACCTGGTTCTCAAGGAAGTGGCTATCATGACACAAGGAGAATGGGAGATGGCCGTGGAGGAGGGGGCATGATGGCTCCACATACAAGGTACAGAAACCACTCCTTCCTGTCCATTCCCTCCTGAGCCCCTGCAAGCTCTGGTGTCCTTAGGAGGTGAGCAGTGTGGGTAGCAGCAGGGTGGCTCCCTGGGGCTGCTGCACAGCACACAGCCCCACCTGCCCAGCCAGCAAAGGGCTCTCCAGGGGTGCTGCTGCTGGCAGCCTGCCCCAGCAGCACAGGAGTCAGGGCCTTCTTGCAAAGTCTGCTTTGAGACTTACAGTTTCCCAGTGGAGTGATAGGAGATGTAAGACTGTTATTACCATATGTGCACCACGAGTTTAGGTATGTATCGTAACATTTTTTTTAAAACTTCTGTTTCCAGTAACTCTTCACCCATTAATAGAGTTGTACAGATCACAGGCAATTCCATGCAGAGGGGAAGTGGCTCAGGATTTAAGCCATTTAAAGGTGGACCTCCACGAAGATTCTAAGATCTACAGCTGTTTTGGTTTCAAGATAACTTATTGAAATCTCTTGTAAACTTTCTCTGATTAAGAACAGGAAATCTTGTCTGGAAATCTGGTTAAATTTTTTTAATTTAACATGATTATTTTCCTCTCAATTTCGGAGGCATTTTAATAGTTTCGTTGTAATTTTGGATAGTTTTTGTGTATCTTTGATAAGCATTTTCCCTGAGGCACTAGAGCTGTGTAAAAAGAAATTGGAACCAAAATATTTGTTAATTCTGTATAAAAGAATAGTTTGCAGCTGTGTGCTAGTAGTTTGATTTGCCAACATTAGTTCTGTGGTGTCATGCTTTAAAGTTAGCTACTTCTCACAACATCCACAATAACCTCCATTTTGAAGGTTGTCTGGGCTATTATCTCTGCTTTCTAATTTGTAGAGAAATAAGATTTGTTCTTTCATTACTGGGTATTATGTAACCTATTTTTGCAGAAGGTACTGTTACATTGAGTGCATTTATGTGTATTCTTGCAAATGTATTCTTTTGAAATAAACCTTCATATTCTGTATAGCTTCTAGTAAGTCTTTAAAGCAGTCTTTGGGGAAGGAAGGTGGAAATAAACAGCCATATTGGTATAGCAAATGACAGCATGGGTGCCATTAGGTTCTAACTAAAACTTTCTTGTCTCCATCACTGTTACTGAATTGAAAACTTAGAAGCACGTTTGATCACAGAAGAAAGATTAGAACCAAAAAATAGCAAAACACTCAAGCAAGGCCCAAAGAAATTTTAGTTTGCTCTTTGTGTTTAGCAAAGCTCTGTGTAAGTTTGAAACATCTGGGGTTTTACACCAGCCTACCACAAACTCTGCTTACAGGGCTTGGGGACTACTGCAGCTGCTCACTGATGGGGCAAAAGGCTGCATCTTGTTAAGCCTTTTGGTTTGGGTCAGCATGGAAGGGTCTGTGTTAAACCTTCCTGTAGCAGGCCCAAGTGGAAATGCCAGGCAGCCAGGCCAGGACTCATTCATCAGCCAGCCAGGTTAAGGGTATAGTTAGAACTGTGCTGTTCAGCAAGGAGAAAAGCAAATGAATCCCATTTGGAAAAGCTGGGTATGGATGGTTACCCAAGTGAATAGGGGACTCCTAGCAGAACAGAAGAGCTGAGGAAATAGTCCTTGAATAACAGCTGTAAGTGTTCACTGATCCAGACTGCCTGTGAAAGAAGGATTTCAGTTACATTTTTTAAGGCAGGAGGCAGTAAGGAGACGCTGATTCCTGCTTGCTGTGTAGAAGGACTGCTAAGCACCTGCAGTGTTCCAGGGGAATTGAGAGCAGAGAATGAGTTAACTAGACTGGTTTTGAGTAAGTAGCCTTTCAATAAAGATGGAGGAGAGAGAAACCTGCTGTGTAACAGCATTGTCTCTAATTAATCCTATATGGATATTCACATCTGACAAATATTTAAGTTTAAACAAAAGAAATGCACTGTCTCAGCAAGTGTGTCACTTACCTTGATCTATTCAAGACGTCTTGTTCAATTCTTAAAAATCTAATAAGTTCAATTTACTGAGTTTTGCTGCAGGAGTTTCCAAGAGAAAGTACAAGTTCCCAGTGCATTTTCAAAAGTACTTGTGGATTTGGCTGCAGTCTGTGCTTTACCAGATGTGACAACACACACAAAACAGGTATCTGCTCCAAGATGAATTTATAGTGGGCTAATGGATCAAATGGACAATTTGGAGGTTTATATCCTTAAAAAGACAAAGCTATAGAGAGGTACAAAAATAAAACTTCACATGTGCTTGGTTCCCTGTAAAAGTCTAGATGTGCATTCCAACAGTAAAAGCTTAATTAAATTAAAAATGTTATTGTGCAGGTGTAGCCGTTTAACTTAAAATACTAAAACAATCTCTGACAATGGGAAAAAAAAAACTGATTGAAAACAAATTGCCAAAACCTTTGAATTTCTCAGAAGCTTAATAAGCACACCAGCAGTCTATCCTTTTCCAGAGTGACTTTCTGTTGGATTATTATTTGTTGGGGTTTTTGAGTATATCATCCAACCTTTTATTATTAGGAAAGAACTTATATATCTAAATGAAATATTTATTTAAGTTTGCTCACTTAAATTTATTTACATACAATGAGTTTCAGAAGACTGTTAACCAAAATAAATCTCAGTTGGGTAACGACCTTGAACTATAGAGAAGCTGATACCTGGACACACTGTTTAAAAGGTACAGAATTTAACAGCTTTGTGATTCACAAACAAAAAGGGGTATTAAGATACAGAACTGGATATCTCTGAAAACTATTTGTGTTCAAAATTATTTTAACAGTTTACAAGGAAATGTTATTTCCTTATAGTCTTTAAAAACACATTAATACAATATAAACAATTAAGGCTTTTAAAATGCAAAACATTCAGTAGTTGAACTTGTAGATGCCATTACAGTGTTGGATAATGGTGTAACACGATGAAAAGTATTTCATTCACATACATTGGTACAAATGATACTGCATGACTAGACTTAATTGTGTCATGCACCTCTAAAATACAAGTTAAAAAAATTTAACTTCTCCCCTCTCGGTAAATCGGGAGTCACTTGCATCAGCTTTATTTTGCATTTCCTTTCAAGATTAGATTTAGAGATCAGGTAAGCATAGTGTGACTAGAAGACTCACAGCTAAACTGCTGATTTAACACAGGAATTGCACAATTCTGGTGGCATCTTGAAGACATTACTAATCTGGAAGTATTTTGGAACTTTTCTAAAATACGTCAGGGTTTTGTTTCTGGGGCTTTTTTAAAAAAAAAAAAAATTCATTGTAATAAGACCCAGTCAAGGCAGTTAAGACAACAAATATTTTACTTAGCACTGGAGAACTTAGGTGACTTCTGTAGAATTCATTTTTGTATGTTCCATCAGTCCTTTCTGCACTAAGCTTACATGTATGTGTAAAAGGTGATTATCACACGTTGTACAAATATGCAGCTGGTGACCAGATAAAAGGATAATTGAAAATTATTTAAAAAAAAGCTGTGATAAGAACTTGTTTTGCTGAAAGCTGTAATATAAACCAAAACTCTGTCATTTAGCATTAAAGCTCTATCAGGTTATTGTGGGGAAACTGCTGACACTATTTCTCACTCCCTTATAAAGAAATTGCTGTAAGGAATTAACATAATACTGAGCAAGATGTAACAGATCTAGAATAGATTTCTGTGGCACAGGACAAGTACTTTGTACTTCTACAGTTCTAAGAACTGCTATGAAAGTTGTGAGGCTCAAACTGTAAACAGTGACTACATACTGCAAAAACACAGGGAAAAAACATCCCCAAGGTGCTGTGACCTGTCCAGTAAAATCTGATAGCAACCTGCATTAATTGGGGGTGTTTTTGCAAGTACAAAGTGTATCCAAACCAGAACCCTGCTTACTTCATCAATGTCTGTACTGTAACTCCCCCAGTCACACCTTTCAGCATAATGTTACAGCACTAGTGATCCCAAGAGTTAAATACAGGTGAAAAAAACCCTTGCTACAATAGGTTTGTCTCTTGAAATCATTATACCTGTGGTCACTTTTTAAAAGGGTTCTCTAAAGTTATTTTTGCTTGTCAATACCTAAGAGAACTAAGAAATCCAGAAATACAAGCATACCTGCTGTAACCTGAGTATATGGAATGCAAACATGTAATTATTGCAACTATTCATGATACAATATGCAAAAGCTGGATTACAAATAGTTTAAAGTCCACAAGCAGGTTCCTTGTTTCACTGTATTTATCTGCAGTGTCTTGAAGACACCCTCTACTACTATGCTTTTCCAAGCAAAAGAAGGATTTTATTTCTACAGCATACTTTTTTCTGTAGTTAATAGAATCAGTGGTAGTATCTGCCCATGCAATTGGCCAAAATTCCCACACTGTTACCTCACAGAGAACGTGGTTTCAAACTTTGAATGTGAAGGGCTTCACTAAAAGTCAGTTGTTAACAAAACAGTAAGTAAGATAAACCAGTTTCTGGCACTGGTTAATCTCCAATAATAAAAGCCTTAAAATTAACAGACCTATTACTGGCCTGATACCAAAATACTAGAAAGAAAATTGTCTGTTTTCATAGATATTTTGGAGTTCTCCAAAATAAAAGATGAGCAAACCCAAGGTTGTTCCCATTACTCAGCTGCTTTAAGTTTTTAAAATTATTTAAGACACGCTGGTGTTTCTTATAATTGCAGTTTTGACCTTTTCCTTGGCATGTGCCAGTAAGCAGGAACAAAAGCCATCAAAAGGTTTCTAACAAAAATACATGTTATCCCAGCTTTTTTGGAAACACATTCAGAAGAAATCTAAAAATGTTAACTAAGGTGAAATTTTCAAAACTGCTTAGCATAAATTTAACTTTTCAAAGTTACAGCTTAAATTTTAACTCAGAAAGCCCATCCAAATTTTCCCAAGGGTTTCAAGAAGAAAAGAGAACATGAACTTCAAGACAGACCAAGTATCCCATTATTTCATCCAGCCCTGTAAAGGAGAACCTCAGTTTGTCTCAGCTGAAGGCTTTGGCTCATGAGACACTATGAGATCAATCCCCATATGTTTCACAGTAGGTGTCACTTATGGTGAATGGGACCTAAACTGAAACTGAGTCAGCACTAAAGGAAGTTCAAGAGAGTAATTTAAAAAAAATAATAAAACTCAGCTGAGTTTGTGTCCCTGTCCTCCCACAAGGTCTCAGTACAGTTGGCTGAGTGTCTGACTCTTGAACAGCCCCCACTTCAATCTCTGCTGGGAGGGCAGCACAGGCAGTGCCTCAGCTCTGTCTGCACTGCTCAGAGCAGCAGCTGTCTTTGATTCCAGCAGTGTTTTCAGTTACTCTGAGTGCTAAAACTTCATGTGAATCATTCCCTAGATTTCCCAAAAATAACACTATTTTGTTGCACATTTTTCTATGCTGTAGAGGCAAACATGGGATCTTGACTTTCTAATAATAATTAACTAAGTATTTAAAGGTTTTAACTTTGAAAAACAAGGAATTGCCCATTTCAGCACATAAAGCTTCTCCATGAACACAAGTGATCCTACCAACCAGAAAAGGAATGAGGAAGGCAGATTTCAGCAAGTTCTCTAGAGAGAACTCTCCAGCAAAGAGAGCTCAGAGTGATAGGAGCTGACATTGACCAAAACTGAACAGGAGGCAAGTGACATTTAGTAAGAGTATCTGGAGCTATCAGAGGATCAGCACAGCTAGTCCTGGCTTTAAAGCACAGTGAGAGTGAAAAGCAGCGTATCCAGGGCCAGACACTGCCAAGCTGCCAGGAAATGAACCTGCTGGGCATTACCTAGGTGAGAAAACACGGCCACTGCCTGCTGTGCCACAGCTATTTGTGTCCAAAACAACAGCAAAATTACGGACAAAGCCTTAAACAATCTCAAGAGGTAGCATAGGGATTTTTTATGATCCAGCTTCTCTTTCCTCCTTAGCATTCCCATGTGGCACTTCTTCCCCATCAGAGCAGATCACAGCCAAGCTTAAATCCAGTGCTTTTCTCCTGGCCAAGCTGTGAACAGGAGGGAGCTGTACAGGACACTGAGCATCTGCAGACTGTGTAAATGATGAGGTTTGAGAAGGTGGCACTCACCTCTTCCCGTTTTCCCACTCAACACTAACAGTCTCTGCCTAGTTATGCTTAATAAAAAAGGATGTGCACTTGTTAAGGTGAAATGCCATCTTCAGGCCTTGCACGTGAAATTTGCTATCCCTGGACTGAATGAACATTATTTTTAGAGTTGGATTTTTCTTGCTACCGAGGTGTTCATCATAGCACAGATGGAAAATACAGGAGCATTCTACTGCAACCAAGCTACAGCTTGTTATATTTGCTTTTCTGAAATATGCTTTCTAATGAGGATTCTGGATCAATTAATGTGCATTTCCTGAGTCACCTGTTTAATGCTGCAACCTTTAAAAATCTACTTTTATATAAAATAAGCTCTTAATTCAGTATGTTGTATTGAAGGATGTAGTTTGTACAGATTCTGTAATAAGCATCCTACTGCAAAGAGCCGATCCAAGCAATGAGCTGACTTTGTTACAGAACCAGTGGAGCAGGAATGAAGACTGGTTCAGTTAAAAATACATCAGCTTTACCTTTCACTTGAGTATTTCCTGCTGAATGCACAAGAAAATCCCATTTCAAGAACTCAACACTGCCTTTTATTACATACTGGAAAAATTTTTCAAGACCTTTTGTATACAAGTTTGAAGAAACAGGACAATAATGTGAAATACCAAGTAAGAGCCTGCCTGGCACTCTGAGGTTCCCTTGGAGCTCGTGTGCCTGTGAGGCACGAGAGCAGCTCTGCAGACACTGAACACGTGATTTCTCACATGAACAACGTGGACAGCTAACAGAATGTAGCTTTCGCATTGTGTGTAAGTGAATCTTCAGGAATGCTAATTTCATTCCCTGGTGTTACAACCCTCTGTCGGATCTGCTTTGTTGCCCTGCAGATTCCACGAGAGTCACAAGAAAAATGGTGAATTTGAGCATTTACAAAGTGCCTTACAGAAAAACATTTATCTCTACGGCAATGCTCAGTTTTTTGCTAATCTTAAGAATACATGTATGTAGCTTTTTTATGTCACAACTATAATGCAAAAACAAAACTTCTGTGATTCTGTTTTCTGTGCTAGCATTTATCTAGTGGAAAACAAGTTCTACTCTACTTTTCTGGACACTTTCATATATATTACGTAGGTATGTGGAGCATGTGCATGCTAAACTGTATAAATAGATTTAAAGTATAAATCTATATCCTTTTGCCAGAACATGAGCTGAAGAAAAAAAAAGAAAAAAAAGGCAAATGAAGTAAACAGAAGTAGATATTGTCTTCCTGATACTCCAAGACTATACTGTGCAATATTGTTTTCCAAGCTCACTTCATATAGATAAAAGCCATTCTGATCAGGCTTTTTGATCCTCAAATACTGTCAGAGATACCAGCTGTGACAGGTGCTTTTGGAATGGTTACTCCCAGAAGGGCACAAATTAAGCTTCCAGATGAATTTCATTCTGGGTATTAGGAAGCTCAAATGCTTATAACTTTTGCCACTAACAAGTTCAATATATGCAGCCCTAGACTTCAGAAATTCTTTACCTTTTTTCCAAAGCTTCAAGACCTGTAAAGAAAAAAGGATATTAACAGAGGACTGTTTTCATAGCATGCCTTCCATCTCAAATACCCTGAAACCCTTTACTCCTCAGCTGAAAGAAACTGAATTATCTGAGAGCTGCAACTTCATGATGAGCATTGCATTTAACTCTTTTTCCTCTGTGACCAAATGACCACAGTTCCTCTAACTACAGTATATTAAGTTTCAGGCACATCTGTCTGAAACTTGAAATGTCACATGAATTCTTCTAATGTGAGCAAGTATCCTAGGCAAAGAGATAAACTTCACAGCCACAACAGCTAGATTCCTTCCAAAAGGAGTTAAAGTGGCAGTGCTGTCACTGAAAATAATAACAAACACTTAGCTTGACATATTTATTTTTAAAGGTCAATAAATAAATGTAAATACACAAATTTGGAAAAATCTTAGTAACAGAATGTTTTTAAACAACATTCTGGCTTAAAGTCTCTGTTATTGACACTATTGGAATAGTTTCTCATCTACTTAAAGTAGCTAAATCATTATGTTGGTGATCCTCCATCACATTAATTTGTTTGAAGAAGTTAGGCTGCTGCAAAGGAAAAAAAAGACATCAACCTTTGCTTTGACATAGAAAATCATCTGAACTGCATACATTAAGTATTAAAATTACTTCTCTGGGCATGACTTTTCTAGAGAAGATATTTTTAAATTTACAGTTTACATATTAGAGACCTCCTACTGTTCATTACGTCATCATTATAAAAGGGAATCGTAACAAAAGTGGAAAAAAAACAAAAGAGGAAAAGGCATGGAAGAAAAGTGATACAAATTGGCCCTTTAGTTGGTAAGACATTCTTTATCTCATTCTAGGTTGGTAACAGATGTGTTTGATGACTGGTCACCACCAATGCAGCAAGTCTGCTTGAAATAATTGTGAAGTAGCTTTTTACCAGTGGACTTGTGTTAGACACCCACTTTTACAGACATTCTCCAAACACCTGGAAGCAGGAATGTCATATTCCACCTTAGCTTGCCCAGCTTATTCTGTGTGAACACTAAGGCTTAGAGCACAGATACAGAACTTGTCCAGGAGAAGCAGCCTTTTTCAAAAGTATCTATAAATTGCTAAATAGAAATTTTTATCAAAAGGTTCAGCAAGAAGGTAATTGTTATTGATTTCATGGAAGTGGAGGAAGATTTGTGGTTCCCTCAAAATTCATCAACTGTTCTGTTTCTGCATTCTATAAATACTACAAGATGCAACATGTTTATTTGGTTCCCATAAATTAGAAAAATCTGGTTTCCAAAAATTCTAAATCAGTGATTTAAAAACCAAAATATTACACCTGACCACCTTTCAAACCATCTCAGAGAGCAGCTTCACTCCTCTCTCACCCCTTCAGAAGTGTGCTTTTTTAAGAATACGTGATTTATAAAACAAACAAAAAAGTGTGTTTTAACTAGAGTACACTTGCTTAAATATACAAGAGGACACGTTAACGTCATGTTGAAGTTCAAGGTACTTCTGGATAAAAGGCAGATAGTTAGTTATTTTAACTCTGCAATTCTTATATAGAATAATGATTATTATAGACTTTAGTTTCCTCTCATCATTCATCTATCATATGGAGAGGTCAATAAATAAAAGCTTATCTGGTCCAGTTTAGCTACAAGAGAAAAAAATAATAAAAGAAAAAGAAGTTACCTATAAAATTAATTGTTTAACCCTGATAACATCTGAGTTGCCATACCCAGTCTGTAGTTGCAAGAAAAGCAAACAATATTTATCTTGCTTTTTAATAAATGCCCCGTTTTTTCCATGACAATTTTTGTATGCTGCCTATCAGGTCACATATTCTTGGGGCAAGAAAGCTGGCCAGGAGATGCAGTGATAGCACTAACAAGTTTAAATCTGGGTTCAAAAAAAGAACATACCAGATCCAGAAGCAAAGAAATCTGGACACACTGAAGAGGCAGTGCCCAGCTGTTATTTGGGCTCTTGTGTCGTGGAGACTATACCCAGCCTAAGATATAGTTTCATACTAAGGAAGTAACACAGAACTCTGTTGTGCTCGTGTACAGACTTCAGGAAAAAGCCTTACACAAAATGAATTACCTTTGTTTAGAGTAGAAGATAAAATAGCTTACTAACTGATTTAATGGGTAATGGATGTCACTATGACACAGGACTTGCCATGAGTTGTGTGTTCAGCTACAAGGTGCAGTATTTCTTATGACTAACTCAAAGCACAGCCGCATCCAACTGTGATTTGGAATTCCCTCTTGAGCAGCACGCACTATGACTTTGAAGGAAGTCTGATTGTTACAAAGTCATCCATCCTCTCTTGGAACATGAACAAAATCCATGGGGTAGTCAGGCACAGGCGGCATGTAACAGGTTTGTCTTCCTTTGTACTCCTTGTTTTTGCTTCTGAGGACATGCACTTGGCTCCAGGCAGAATCCATGTTCTGTTACAAGAGAACACAGCTGTTCTTCTCCTTCTCCCTCTCCTTCTCTCGAGGCTCTTTCCGTTTGCGTTCGTTACTCCCGGATTGTCTTGTGCTGGCTGGAGAGGCAGCAGCTTGTACCTGCTGTGTGGGGAAAAGAACATGGGGAATAAACCCAGCACACCTTGTACCTGCTGTGTGGGGAAAAGAACATGGGGAATAAACCCAGCTCACCTTGTACCTGCTGTGTGGGGAAAAGAACATGGGGAATAAACCCAGCATGCTGCGTGGTCAAGTTCACAAACAGAAAGTTTAAGTATTATGCAAACCAGCAGAATTCAGGCAGGGTTTTTTTGGTATACCTACTCTAGGTTCTCCACAAAACTGCATATTTCTTGAAAATTAGAACAGCTGAAAATATATTTCAAGTTTCATGTGTCCCTTCTGTTGCGTCCACATATTCAGATCAGTTTCAATAAAATACGGTTTCAAGCATTTTCTGACACTTATGTGTTATTGTGCTGGAATTTTTTCTTAGTTTCTCCTTTAAGTACATAATCCACATTTCACTATTTGCAGAGTCAAAGTGCTGGTGAGGACAGTGAGATAATGGTAAGGCAGCAGCTTTCTGTGACTAGAAACTTTAATAACTTGGCAAGGGGGTTAGTATACAAAGGCAGCATAAGTTTTGTTAATTCATCATCTACTCCCTCTGTTGCCCATTCATAGCTGCAAATGAGCAGGCTCTTAGTCCTGTTCAGCAGGTTCTTTACTTCCTTCTACCTTTGGCAGCCAGCAGTAATGAATCTGTGTCTTAGACACAGACACGTACTTCTGGTTCTGGTAAAGCAACAAACAGTGCAAATAACACAACTTTTACCTGTCAAAATTCTTGTTTCATGCTTAACAAACTTATCAGTTAATGGTTCTGAATTACTTCAGGCCAAAGATGTGGGCTTTATATAGATTATATCTTACATATTTATTAATAAAAGCAGTTCTGAAAGTCCTCAGTGGTTAAGAGCTCTCTAAATCACCAACTTAAATATTTATCTCTTAAATATTTAAATATATCTTCTTACACAGAAGATTCAGTTAAATGGCATTTTTGGATAGACATGTGCATGAATCACATTTTCAAAATTTTGAAATCAGCTACTTATGGATATGGGATGGAAAGGGTTACTGGGACAAACTGTGAATTGCCTGATTTGGAACAACAGAATAGATCCACATGAGATCACAGTCTGAATCACCTAAAAATGTACAGCAACAAACTTCTGCAAGACAAATTAAAGACAAAGCTTCAACTATTATAAAAAAGTTTAGTTGAATACTCTTCTGCAAGTAATGTAAAAATACTAGCTAATACCTTCTTTGTGACCTGACATATTAATTCATATCATCATTCCAAACCAAGTACAAATGAAACTCTAATTTAGAAGGTTAAGCCTGCTTTAAAGCATTTAAATGTTTGCAATTGCTGTATCTACATGCATACTCCAACAACTGTAGCATATTCCTAAAGATTCCTATATCCACCTCAGGCTGAAATATGTACAAGCACAAATGTATTTATGCAATTATTAATACTTCTTAAAATTGATAATCATATTCTGTAGTACTTTTTTCTTACCTGGACCTGAGCAGCTGCTTGTTCTTGTTCCTGATAGTATTGAGAAGCTCTCCTGTCCTCCTCTTCCTGGAGCTTCTTTGCTAGCTCTAGATCGCTGATTCCTTCTGGGATCTGTTCCCAGTTAATCTCTTGATTCTGCTGCTCTTGTTGTAGAGACAGTGCCATTAGATAATCCTAAACAGGAAACTTGTTAATTAATGCTCTTTTACAGAGAGAAGAGTCAAGTCATATCAAGTGAACTTTTCAACATGTGCAGCTACACAGTACCATCACTTTTCTCCCAGCCTTCTCTTCAAATGGAGATTAGGAATTTGTTTCAGAACCTGTCCATGACCTCAACTGCAGAAAGGCTGAGAACAGCTACTTTACATGTTTGCTGTCACAATACCTAAGCTACAGCACAGAAAACACACAAACTAATTAAAAAATTTCGCTTTCAGGTTTAAATTCTATTACCTAGACAACAGCAAATTATCTGTCAGATTTTTACTCTGAGAGAGAGAGGCAGTGCTTCAAAATATTAAGAAGCATCTTAGTAATTTTCTCCCAGTATTTAAAAACCGTTAATGGTGATAATTATAAACTTGTTCAGAATGTAAGATTTCCAGGAAACTTCGTCTTGCTCTGGACTTATGTGTTAACTGGTACAACTCAGCCCCACCTCAGACGTGACTTCTGCAAACTCTGTGTGTCAGTGAGAATAACAAACACCCACCACGACACACAGTCTGCTGTGGGGCTTGTCCTGCATTCAGCCAAGTGGGCAACAGAAGGCAAAGCTCAGCTATGACAACCTTAATGAGCTGAAGGGAGTTTGTTATGTAGGAAGAAATTCCAGTCTGCTTCTGTTTCCATAGACAAAGCAGAAGTGACATTTCACCTGAGTGGGGACTTAGCAGAAGTGGATTCTGAGAGATTAAAATCCCATTTTCCAAACTACTCAGCTGGTCATACTTCTCCTCCCTCAAAGCCACAGTAATACTTTCACGTGGCACTTTTGGGAACTCCAGTCTAATTACCTAAAGGAGTTTTATAGTCCCACATATGCATGAGTATACACATATACACATCTGCGGAATTACACATAAATGTGACTAAAAATCAGTACTAACTTACAATGGGAAGGCAGAAACCCAGTACCTGATCTATTTGATCCTGTTGCCCTCTGTAGACAGTTTCAGGGTCTGATGGAGGCCGCAGGTGGAATTCAGAGTCACAGAAATTCCCGTCACCATCCACGTTGTGTAAGCTTTCCCACACAACCTTCTCTTCTGTAAGAAAGCCCTGGTCTGTCACCAGCAGGTAAAGCTGACCCTGTAGAGAACAAGAAGGAAAACTTGTAAAACTAAAAAAAAAAAAAATTCCTTTTACAATCTAAGTAGCAGAAATGATACAAATGTTGCATTCCAATAAAACATTCTGTTTACAGTTTTTAGCACGTTTAATAATTAAATAAATCAGCATACAGCATTAAACCACCTGATACTAGTATTCACTGCTAAATTATCAGCCACACAATTTCTGTATTCCATCTTGCAACTCTTCATCAATGGAAGTTCATATTGACTAGAAATTAATATAAAACAATATATAGATGAATGAACATATTAATATATATCAAGCTATATATCCTGACAGCTCTTTAGAAACACACCTAAGAAGTAGACTTAAAAACTGGCAATAAAAACTTTAAATCCTAGGAGTGACCACATTAAATTCCAAAGGCAAGATATGGAGACAAAGGTGATCTTTCCAAACAATCCAAGAGGCATTACCTCAAAATGGTCACATCTCAGAGTTCATGTTTCATAATGAGTTTTGATAGAATTTGAGGTCTGTGTCAATTGAAAGCTCTAAATTTAAGATTCTTCCCAGCACTTGTCATCAATAATTGCTTTTGTTGACATTTTAGTAATTTTACAGTTCCATAAGGCCAGATTTCTTGATTTCATAGTCTGAAATTATAAAATGGGCTGCTCTGGAGTGAAGGAGACAATGCTAACAAGTGCAGATACCAAGGCACTAGGAGGATGAAATGTAAGCTTAGGCTGAAGGAGTGGGAGAGGAGCTGAAATCAAAGGCAAATAACTGAATTAGGCCCCAAGTAAAAGGTGCTGCATGTCTGAGGGACAGCAAAGCAGCACAAAAGACCTGTTTAAATTTCCATTTAAATAAATCCATTTATTTAATCCCACCTTTTTTATCATGTTTTTCGGTTTATACTCCAAATAAAGAATGTTGTTACTGACTATACAGCATATTAAGACTGAAGCTCCCATTAGTATTACTGAATGTACCAGACCAAGACACTCAATACAAAACTTGTAGCAGTGGCTTAGCTGTCAAAATCAAGGTAGTTTATTGTATGTAAGTTTATATAATAAGACATCCACACAAATTCGGTATTTGTATTCCAGCAGCACACAAAGATCGCTGAGCTGAAGTTGTACCAAAGCAAGAGGCAGATCCTGCTCTAATGTTTTCTAAGGCTAAACAGGCAAGAAATGGAAACTCTGTCCATACTCAGCACATACAGAAGGAGCTCCCTGACTTCTCTGAAGTCATTAAATAACTCTTTAAGGGAGGTGTTGAAATTCCAATCACATCTCGTCAATCCCACTCTGTGTACAGCCATCCCTCCTGGGGCTGGGACATCACTTGATGTAACAAAAATATTATTTGAAGACTCACATGCAGCAATTATTCCAATATTACCTAATACCATAACATGCACTTATACACAAGGCCAAATAGGGTGGATAAAAACCAAAACCAAACATACTACTGTATGTTCAAGTTTTGGAATGGGAGTTAACCAGCACAGGAGGGCTTCACAGACATAAATACAAGTGTCAGCAACAAGTATGATCACATAACATGATCTAAGAAATCATCTGTCCCCTGGAAACCTGCCTAAGAACAGAATGATACTCCTGACACTCAAAATTACCTGAAGAAAATAAAAGGAAGTAATTTCGCAGCATTTCCAGTTTGCACAGAATACCTATTTCACAACATTTTGTATATAAAAAGTCTTCAAAGAGATGCAAAAAAAATCCCAGAATTTTCAAGATAAAACGTATTTGAACTTTCAAGTTTTATTTTGAACAGTACATTGGCTCAAACAAAACCTGAAAAAGGGGGTGGTGTGTGTGTCTCTCAGATTTTCCTCTATTATGCCATACATTTTTAATTACAGCCCATAAACTGTGTAGCTTAGTAATACTGAAATTGTAAAAATAGTAGTTTTCTTATCTCCAAATTATTATAAGCTTAATTTTTCCACACACAAATATTAAAGTTTATACTCATTGTCTTCATGGAATTAGAATCTAGTATTTAAGGATGGATAAAAGCTAATACTGGTTTGAAATAGAGACCTGTTTCAAATCTTAAAAACAATTCATATTCTTACTTTGTAGAATTTCTCAGTGGAATACTGATTGTAAAAATGTCACGTTAGAGTAAATAATAAAAAATAAATGTAACACAGCTCCCTAGTGAAAGGCAGTAAGACTGCATTACATATCACCACATTACCTGAACAGCACCACTGCAATTCCAATACCAACTGCATTCCTTAAAACATTCTGCTTCCCTTGAGCAAAGCTTAGCCAACCAACAGACACAAGCTCCCTAGTACCTGATAAGAGACAGAGTTCCTGTTCACATTATTAAAATGAAAGAAAAATGGGAAATCACAGATCAGAGATTCAAAGTCATCCTTCCCTTATTTTTAACCAACTTCTCTAATCTCTACATCATAATAGTATAATTAAATTGAATTCCACAAAAAAGCCCAACCAGGACCCTCACAATATTGTTAATATTCATGGGGCCTTTGGCAATAATTTCCTCTCTAAAATACGGGAGCTGGCTCTTTTGCTATGAGCTGTAACGTAGCCTCTCATCATGGGTTGGTTCCTTCTGCTTGCAAGGCGATAGAGGCCCTATCAACAGACTGGCTGTGCAGGCACAGTTTTAATGCCAGGCACGTTCTCTTCCCAGTGCTAAAGGCACAGGCCACATTCAGTGGCACACCCAGACCCAGCCAGGAGAGCCCGTGATCCGAAAAAAGCCTTTTATCCTCTGACCTTCGCGCTGCCGCCGAGCCGGAGCTGCGCCGAGCAAGGCCGTGCCTGGGGCCAGGAAGCAGCCGCCCTTCCCAGGCACTTCCCAAGTCCCGGGCCGGGGCTGGCTGTGAGGGACAGGGACCCGGCCCCGAGGGACAGGGACAGCCTCGAGGGACAGGGACACGGCCCCGAGGGACCCGGCCCCGGCCCCTGCAGCGGCCGAGCAGCACACCGAGCTCAGGTAACCAATGCACGCAGCAGCGGCTTCCAAATGCCCCTCACCGAGAACAGCTGCCGCGCTCGACAAAATGTTTCTACCTTCAGAGAAATCTACCTGGCCACTTCTAGAGCATTACCAGAGGATCCGTTAGATTTGTTTTTAAATGTGGGGTTTTTTTAACCCGTACCCAGTCTCAGGGGTTATCACTGTCCTCCAAAATACCTGCGCATAATAGACATCAAAAATATCTACTACTCACTATAGTCAGTAGGGAGTAAAACAGTGAAAGAAAAGACCCAAGAAAGTTCAAGACTATTGTAGACACAGTTTACTTTAACAATGTTATGACTAATTATTTATCCTAAGAATCAGTATTTAGATATTGTAGACCAATGGCCAGATTTTATAGTTTCACATATAAAAACCTTGAAATAAAGCTGAGGATAAAGCAAGATTATTTTCTTAACAGGGATCTCTCAGTCTTCTGGTTTGCACAAAAAAACCCCTCTCTGAAATGCACAAATATAGGCTAACAGGGATGTTACAAGACCTCCTTTCCTCAGATAATTTCATAATCAGATTAAATAATTAAGATTAATGTTTTTAAACTGCTTGTTCTAATGCAAATTACCAAGTTTCCCGGAATTCAGAAAAAATGAAAAAGAAAACCAAACACTTATCCAATGGCTTCCACAGTAAAGACAAACATTTTAAGCCTTATGTTTTGAATAGTATGCAAATATTCTCTTGGACATCTAGATCAGATCCCTTTGTTTTTATGAAGGTGTTTTAAATTGATGAATGAGTGTTGTTTTAATTTTCTCTTAACAGTTAAAACATTCAGATATACTAATATTACAATTATTTTTTAAAGAAAGGGTGTACTATTGAATTCAGAGAAACCCTCAGCATAAGAACTGTACACTTACTAAGAAATTGAAAAATAAACATGTTTTTAAGCAGTTATATTTGTTGCCTCTACTGTGCCAATCTTGAATGCCCAAGGAAGAAGTGCGATTATTGTCATTAAATACACTTTGTATTGGAATAAAAGTATCTGTTGAGTTCTGAAGCAGAAACACAACATCTATGAAGTAGAAAACACACATATTTAAAAAACTCAACAGGTAAGCGTCTTGATACTTTTCAGTAAAGAACATACGTCCTATTACAAACAAGTCTGTGGGAAAAATGTTCCAACTGAACTAAGATCTTCTTACCAAACTGATCCCCTCTTTACAGTCCTGTTTTTCCTTGATCTAGGGAATTATCATTTGATATGTTTATTATCTGCATAATGAAAAGCAAAGGCAAAAAAATAAAATCACATTTTTAACTGCTGAAAATTATTACTGTATAATCACATGAGCCAAGACTATTAGTATACAATTAAAGGGACAGAAAGTAGAAGAAATTATTACTTGGGCAGATGGACAAGGTATGGAAATCCAAGTCCTTTCACTAAAATACCAGCCTTAAAAAACCCACACTGCACTTTAAAAATATCCCCAGTGTACAAGTCCTTGTATCAGCTGTACATTAAAGCTGCCAAATAAAAGTTTAAGGATTAGCTTAATTAGAATAATAATTGCTAATTACTCAAGCTGTGTTTCTAAAAATACACCAATTTTATTACATGGACATAACTTACTAAACGTGTAATTCCCTTTTGATTAACTTTATGGCTGCTTTATTTATACGTTTCCATGTATTGGTTTGGAGGGGAAAGAGAGAAAGTCAGTATTAGAGAAAGAGAAAAACTAATTGTGTCATTCTTGCCCTAGAAGTTCTATACCTCCATTTTCCCTGGCATACGTTGTATCTCCAGTTTTCTCAGTGGATGGACTTTTCTCCATAGCCCAGCTACTGCTGACTACTGCTCAAACTGTGAGCAAACTCCATCTGCAGCGTGAGCATTAAACCCAGGAGATGGAAAGAGTGAAGCAGTTGAAAAAAAAATCTCAGCTCTGCAGCAACAATGCATTTGGCACTCACGAGTATCCTGGAGGGCCAAAAAATTCTGGATAGCTGATTTTGGCCAAAAGACCAAGTTAAGTCTATTTCTGACCTGATACAAAAGACCCCCTAGACATACAGCTACTGCATACAGCTGGGTAGGTTAGAAGCAGGCAAAAGAGTTACTGCTTGCCTTTAAATAACAACTTAAAAATTATTTCCTGTCTTTATTAAAAAGTTTCTTGATATCTCAAATTCTGTCATGTATCACTCAGCAGAAATCCAAATCAAAATGAACACTGTTTACAAGCAATAAGCTCAGGAACTAATACATGTAAATAACTAACTACAAGGTCATTCCCCACAATGACTGTGAAAGACAAGAACAATGGCCTCTATTTCAAAACTTAGCATTTCGGAATTCTAAGAATTCTCAAAAAGCACAAGATTAAAACCACTGTGACTTAGGAGTAGCAAACCTTAAATATACAAACAACACTCTTCCTCAAATATTTAACTTCATATTTCTTCGGACTTGTATTTAGTTGTTACAGGTAAAACTCAAGACACAGATTTTTACTCACTGCCTTAACCTGTTCTGTATTATTAATATTGGCAAAGGATATTTAACTCACTGAAGTGTTGCATTTTATTTCCATAAGAAAAAAAGGATCTCAACTGAGGAGTACATCTTTACAAGCATGAAGCTGATAAAGCACAGACACACACCAGGTTCTGGCCTTTAATCTAAATACTGGGCTGCAGAAGATTACAAAGAGCCTATGTTTTACAAAACTGATCTGTATTTATAATCCACAGGTCAAAGTGATACTCACTGACTGTATTTAATACAAATAATATTTTTTATTTTAAAGGCTTTAATAATAGCACAAAAATGCATTTTTTGCAGCAGGATTTATGTATTTTATCTGGAATAGCCTTTGAACAAAATAGAAGAGGTATTCTGCACCTCTAGGTACCATTTGTACCCAGAAACTACAGCTGTACTTTTACTACTTACTTTTTTAAAAGCAGACTGTTGAGCCTGGGGTTTATTCTTCCCTCCCCACTCATGAAAGCATTGAACAGTGCACAGGCTTACTTCACAAGCTACCACCAGCTAATCCAAGAACTAAATTTAGAAAAGCAGAGAGGGGAAAAACTATACTCAAAGTTGTGATTTAAATGAGCTGCATCAGGAAGTGTAATATTTGACCACACACAGATTTATTTCACAGCTTTTGGTTTCCATTTAAATGGAAGAAGGGAGAAGAAAGATCCTTTTATTTGCCCTACTGCTTTAAGACAGTGGCACTGTATACAGAGATTTAAAACAGATCTCAGATGTACTCTAATCAGAAACCCAAATGTATTACCTGCTTGTAGAGTTAATCGCTATTTATCAGGACTGTTCAGACCTTTAGCTCAGCTTATGAGCAGTTACTCAAAGTGCCAAAGATTAGCACTGACAGTCAAGATTACCAGAGGGAGGAAAAAAGGACTCGTAGTGACAAATGAAAGTGCTGTTCACATGAGGTATATGACATTATCATATAATGGCAAAACCAGTGGTTTCTTAACTTTTTTCCACGTTATACACCTCTTCTTTTTTTTTTTGCTTTCATTACCATTACTCAGAAGTACAAGTCTACATGAAATTACAGTCTTATTAAATAACAGATAACCGAAACATAATTTTAAGAGTTCTGTACAAGGGTAAAAAGTCATACACTATCATCCTAGCCACAGTAAAGTTGTTTTATCATGAAGATGCTCCATAAATGAATGTAAACTTGCCAAGCCAGATTCTCCCTTCCATGGAGGAAGGAGTCCCAGAAGCACTAACCAAGCTGACACTTGCTTCTTCTATCCTGGAATACCTCTTTCACAATTGCTGCATTTTGCTTCCCCAGATACAGATTAAAAATAATTTAAAAAAAATCTCTTCCCTAACAAAGGGAACCAATATTGTAGCTCATCTCAACTTCTCCAAACATTTGAGATTTTGCATATGGACCTATTAATCTACAGGCCCAAATGTAATGCAAACTTTTAGATCCTTAGAAACAAGAAATTAATTAAATTAACCTTATCACACCAACCACAAACTACAAGAAAATTTAAGCCATGTAAGAAGGGCACGTAACTACACATAACCACAAAGAGTTAACACAGAGAGTAAACTGAACATAAAGGGAAAGGCTACAAGAAGATTTAAAATAGTAATGGATCCCAGTGACAAAACCACTGTAATCAATAATTCCTGAGTAACATCTGCTACATTCACTGTAAGCAATATTTACATAGAACAACCTGGAATTTAATACTTCAAGACAGTGAAAAAACATGACTTGTTTTGAAACACAAAACACAACAATAAAGACAAAAAATGCTGGATGTACCTTGTATTTGGTCATGGTGCTAAAATGGTTGTTCCTGAAGAACACACAAAGCTCTCCCTCCTGGACAGCTGAAGTCAACTCACACAGTCCATGGTATGTCAATTGTGTAGCTGTGTTATTTAGGAACTGCTCAGCTACAAACCCTGAAAAAGCAACACATACTGTTAGGTTTGTCTATTACACACTTGCTAATGTAAGACCTATACTACTATAACAATAGAGTATTTTTCCTATCTCCCCCCTATGTCCCCATATTACCAGAAGCCTTAGGGAACACATTCAGAGAGGGGACAACAAGTTTCAAAGTTCTGAAACCACAGCATTGTAAACAAACCTTCTCATGTTCAGAAATGTTATATCCACTTCTAGTATTACTCATGTTTTTTTCCTTGTCATGGAGTATATAATTCATATTCTAATTACAGGAGATAATACATAGCTAAGCTGAATGCTGCCAGAGTAGGGGAAGTTCTTGCCAGCTTTTGAAAAAGTGTATTGAATAGATCAAGAGGATGCATCAGAGAATTTGAGAAGACAAGCACGGTGTTGTGTGCCTGCCCAGGGAAAGCAGCTCAGCACACAGAATGCAGCTCTTCCCACTTGTATCTCTACTCAGCATGACCCACATGGAAAATATGTATTTTAGACTTGGGAGGGCACATACTTTGACAAAATACAGAAAAAAAATTACCTACCTTCACTAACCAGTTCACTGTTTTCTGACTGTTTACAAGAAATGATCTTCTCCACCAGTTGATTGTAACTGCAGTTACCAACTGCTTTTACTATGTCAGTAACCTGCAGCAGAAAGGAACAACATGGAGAATTTACCTTTGAGAAGAATAGAACACAACTGCAAGCCAGTGGCAATTATTAATAAGACAATAAGAATTCAATAAGGAGAGAGTGTTATCCCCTTAAAAAATCTAAGCCAAAACATTTTAGCCCAGAGTGTTACACATTTTGCTATTTTAAATCCTTCAGTTAACCCTTAGCATCAAAAGCTAAGGCAGATGGAGAACATGGAATGAGTTGGATCAGCTGGGCCAGGGTAAGAGAACAGCAACTCTCACCAACAAGGCATGAAAAGAAAAACTCTTAGGCAGTATTATTTCACCCATTTCCCCCTAAGTAAACAATACCACTTTATTGTTTATTAAATAATACAATTAAAAACAAATTACATGTTTGCTACAGATGCAGCTCTCTCCAACCAGTTCCACCATCCTCATTTCTCAATAGCGGTGAATAATAAACCAGAATTAAAAAAGGAGGGAAGTAACTTTGTATTCCTTCCAAATGTTCTGTAATAAGCTTTCAAAAATTATGACTGAGACACCATATCTGGGGCAACTTGCTACTTCCCTCATAAAAACAATTCTCCTTTACAGAGTCATAGAAGGCTTTTACAGTAGTTTGACTATAGACCCAGGCTCTGCAAAGTTCCTGCACTAAAAAACACACAGTCTGTATTCATTCCTCAATTTTTCTGATTAGATTAAAAAAATTCATTACCGTATTCATTACTGACTTGTTAAAAATCAGAGATACCTCCCCTCCCACCAATAACATTCTCAATAACTTTTTTTTTAATAATTGAAGCAGAAAAAGTTACCTGAGGGTCCACTAACCATCCATGGTACAAGGGGATATCAAGAAGATCAAACACTATGCATTCAGGCGTGTATTCAAATACTCGAACACCTGTGAACTTCACATTGACATCCAGACCCGTCTGCAACTTATGCAGAATTGCCATTGCATCACTCATATTCTGACAACAGAAAGAAAAAAAAGAACAGATGACCCTATAGAGCTTTGTGGTTACTCTTGTAACCCTTCATCATTTAGTGCTCATCAACTCAACACTTCTAAAATAAAAAAAAAATTTACAAGGGTAAATTACCTAAACAAATGGTTCAATGCACGTTCATGTTGCACATTGTGCCAGAAGACATATGAAATATAAGAATCTCCCTCCAATCACCTCTATCTGATTGTTTCTACTCTTACACCCATAAACTACTTTTACGCAGCTCTGATTGCTTTTAGGTCTATTTCCCAAAGCCACAAGACAGATGTTTGCAAGAAAACTGAATTGTAAGAGAATCTTCCAGGGAATTTTCTTGAGGTTTCTTCTCCCCTTTTAAGCCTTCCCTTGCAAGTCAGGCTGAAGTACTTGTCACTACATAATGAATGAACAATAAGATCTACACAGACCCACTTGCCAACTCTAATTTCAGGGTTCAGCACTAAGAATCAGAGTCTTAATTGTTAACCACTTTTCTTTAATAAAAAAACATTTGCTATCTTTTTTTGGGCATACCTTCAAATGGCCTGTAGATTCTACTGTAGAAACAAGTCATGAAAGTAGCACTTATTATAGTAGTGATCCCAATGGAATCCTAAGGAGAATTACCAAGTTATGAAATTCCAATCACAGAAAGGAAAGATGAGCCAAAGAAAATGTGCTTTGTGAGACAGTTATCTTCAACCAACAGATGAAAAACTATTCCTGACATGCAGGAAAAAGAATTTTCCACTAAGTGAGAAAAGCCCACAAAAAGCACAGCCAGAAAGTCTGTGCAAAAGATTTGGGGAAACTGAGGCACTTTGTTGTTTGTTTGCCATAATCTTACTCTGCTAAATGAGTAAGAAGTCTATAGTAAGTCAGCACTAGCCATCCACAAATTCAGACCATACATCTACAGATAATAGCTGCATTTATTTTGTAATGTTTACTTTGCAAACAAAGCAGGATTACATCAAACAGACCAGAAAACTGCAGAAGTTTCTCACTACAAGTTCAACATTATCACTTCTACTTGTACCTTCAAAGCAACTTAGAAGATTTCTAAAACAGAAGGTTTCTTTGAAATTACATGATTAAAAACTTTAGGTATGTGACATTTATGCAGTAAATCCATATATTTGAGGATAAGAAAGCTATAGAGGTTATACCAGGCATAATAGTTTTCAGCACCCTCCTCTAAGTTGATTACAGCTATAACCTTCTACAGAATTGTGTGAAAAAAACCAGTCAATTTCTTATTACAAAACAAATTCCTATAATCTGATACAAATCAATCTCAAGTTACTCAATTTGGTTTCCAACACTGAATGAGAACAAGAAAAAATGACCTAAGAATAAACAGAACTACCTTGAAACCTTACACTTATTAAAAAAATGCAATTCACTTTTCCAGGAGTAACCAAAAAACTAGCTATGACTACAGACAGAGCTTGGAAAATGTATACTAAATCAATAATTTTTAAAACTAACAGCATTATCTTTAGTACAGAAAGACTTCTGTGATGATGTATAAATAGTGGCCATTGCAAATAATATTGCCTTTCATGAAGTGGCATCAACCTCTTCTTGTCCATCACAATAAAAAACACAGATCTCTCTAACTCAGTTTACATCCTTGGGGAAACTCTGGCAGGCACCACAGAACAGACCCAACTAAAGGACATGTAACAGAAGGCTTCAAAAAGTAACCACCCTGTTATATACTTTTATTCGTACCTTTGTGTTACAGTTCCTCAATAAAACCCATTTTACTTCATTATGCTCATAACAGGGGGAAAAAAGAAGGGTCTTGTGTTAACAGATACTGAGTTTTTCTTCACTAATAGCACATACATAAAATTATTACTCTGTGTCAAGCCCAGAAAAAAACAAATCACAAACAATGGTCTGTATTCCTCTGGTTTTTAACAAGGTGACAAATCCTAGGTAAGAAACATAGTTTTAGTTTCCTCGGACATAAGCAACTGTGTTGTAGGAGCAGCTCCTTACCTGCTCATAATTAAGTCGCTGAATTTCAGATATCTCTTTAGGTTTTGCATCAAGAATGTAGTCTCCTAAAATAAAGCAGAAATGAAATTAAATTTATTCTACAATCAAAGCTTCAGCATTTCTGGGGATATTTCTGACTGAAGATGACTGATAATAAATACCACAACTCAAGTTTCTTACCAAATTAATGAGATCGCATTGGTTTATAACCTGAATTATAATTATGGAGTAAAATATGAATATAAAAACTTAGTAAGACCATATTGAGAAATAAAATTCAAATGGCCAACACTGTTACTAAAGCAACATTTCATAACTTCTTGGGGTATCATACCAATCTCTTCATTATTCAAAATTGACCTCCCTCTGTGCCTCAGCTTAAAAATATAAAAAGGCCAAACTGTTCACAGTAACGTATGTAATTCTGTACACAATTTAAAAAGGCAACCACTTACCCTAACTGATTCTGTGAATGTTTTACCATGTTTTATACACCAGTAATTCTATAAAACTTGTTGTGCTGGTTTTGACTGGAGTGTAGTTAACTTTTTTCGCAGTGGCTGGTGTGGGGCTGTGCTTTGGGTCTGTGCTGAACACAGGGCTGATAACACAGAGATGTTTTTGTTATTGCTCAGCAGGGCTCACACAGAGCCAAGGCCCTTCCTGCTTTTCACAGGGCCACGCTGGTGAGGGTGCACAGGAGGCTGTGAGGAGACACAGCCAGGACAGGTGACCCTGCTGACCACAGGGATGTTCCAGACCACGGGACATCATGCCCAGGATATAAAGTGGGGGGAAGAAGGAAGAAGGGGGAACACTTGGAGTGATGGTGTTTGTCTTCCGAGGTCACCACATGTGACAGGGTGCTGCTCTCCTGGGGATGGCTGAACACTTGCCTGCCCATGGGAAGCAGTGAATTAGTTCCCTGTTTTGCTCTGCTTTGCCTATATTGAGTCTTTAATTCAACTCACAGGTTTTTTGGTTTTTACCCTCCCCATTCTCTACCTGATCTCACTGGTAGGGGAGTGAGCAAGAGGCTGTCTGGGCTTAAACCACAACACTTATATTCCACCTTTGTCTACAACACAAAGGTAATTAATTAGTTAATAGTTAATCAACACACTGAGGTTCAAGATTTATAATATCTTTAGAGACTAGTATCTACTTTCCAGATTTTATTCCAATGTTTTTGTACTTATTCCCTTGTTCCATTAGTAAACTCAGAAAAATATCATTATAGGTTTCCTGATTTATACTCTTTTAATTTCAAAGTGGTTGAAGGCTGTTTTTTTTGTTTTGCCTTTTTTTTTTCCAGCGGTAGAAGAACTGTAACTGCTAATCCTGTTGAGTTAATAGGAACCTAAATAATTCAAATTAAATTTTATTATTCAATTTAGTAAGACAATTCCAGAAGCTAAAATATGCCTTCAAGAAAGAATACACATCTAGGCAACTGGCATGATGTGTTGACTTCAGACAGTATTGTGTCATCAATGCAATTAAATGTTTAGACACAGGGAGCAAGATTTCTTATTTTATTGGGAAAATTATGTAGGTAACATTTGTCTTCAACCAGATGAGTCAGAAATTTGCTTCTGAAAAGAACAAGCTATGTTCTTTACAAGCAAAAAGAAAGAAAATATAGTAAGGGGTTTTTTTCTCCTGCTGAAGAAAAATCAAACCTAGTCTATTAAGTTCAAACATTTTATAATTGTCAGGCTACAAGGGAAGGGAAAGTGGTACATACAGCTTAAGTACTATCACAACTGCACTCTGAACACCTGGATCATCAGGGGTATTAAAGTTCCAGCCCTGTCAGTTACAAAGAGCTGCAGTTTTGCTGAACACTGAATATGATGCCAGAGTAGCGCCTACAAATGAGACCCCAACCACTGTGAGGACTACATTAATTTTTTTTGTTATTTTAATTATGTCATACTTCCAAGGATTAGAGTTACTATAGACAATTAAAGACAGAGTTGACTTACTACATTTTGTCAACTATAATAAAACAACACTGTAAGAGACATGAATAATTTTAAATCTGTCAATGTGTTGGTGGACTAAGCAAGACCAATGGCATCAACTAGACCAATCACTTTGGAAAACAGTGCAGAAAACTTCTAAAACCAGTTAAGGAAAAGCCTGAATAACTGAATACTGTAAGTAGTTTTCCTGAATCAAAGAAAAAAGCTGAATAAAATAGTAAATAAATAAAACAGTTCTATGTTACTATGCACTACAAAGTACAACACAGAAGCGAAAGGAATTTATTGCAATTACTAACCTAAGTATTCCATCAGCTGTTCAGCCGTTATGATTTCCATCATTGGTGGTAGTTTAATCTGTCAAAGTAAAAGTATATTCTCTTTAAAACACCAAAACACTAGAATTTAAAAAGCATGGTATTTCTAGACAGAGGACTTCTGATTACATTTCCCTCACCAGTTTATAAGGCCATTAGCATACTGGACATCTACTAATAGCAGCCACAAGAAGAGATTAAAAAGGCATTTTGGTTTTTAGAGAAACCACATGCACACAGCACTTTCTCCCACCTGCATGTCTCTGCACAGTGCTCCCTTCTCCCACCAAAACATTTCTCCAGCATCCCCCTCCACTTCACAGGAGCTCACACCACTCGCTGCAGTGGTTCAACTACAAGCACTCAGACAGATTGGGAACTGTTAAGAAGACTCTTTGACTTCCTACCTTCACTAAAATTCTTAACTGAGTATTAACTCAAAAATTTCCTGCATACAGACAAAGTCTCTAAAGGATCCAGTGTCAGTAGCTGCTGGGAGAGGGAAGTCTAAGACTTGTGCAGGTACAAGGAAATGACCTCCCAGCCTCTCATCCCATTCACATTCAGGTTCACGCTCACAGAAATGCAACAGCCAAAGCACAAACACATATAAGGACATGCTTCTGGCAATCTGAATAACTATCACAGGGCACTCAATTTTTCTCTGCATAACTGTGAATTTTATTTTTCTAGGGTTTGGGGTTGGTTTGTCTCAAGGGTTGATTTTTAAGCTCTCTTCAGTTTTTAATTTTATCCTATCACCTTCCAACATCTTGCCATTCAAAGTCTAGAAAAGGTATTTATTATATCAGGAATTTTTTAATCAAGTTCCTCAATACTGATCCCTGCTCTCCTTGACACATATAGAATAACATGTTGTGAGACTGCTAAATCATGTTTGAGATTTAATAGGGTCCACCTACTTTTATGGTTGTGGAGAAGAAGGAAGAAGTAGAAAACCAGGAGATGGAAGAGCAATATAAATAAAGCCTTTGTTGCAGCACTCCAAACTCAAATACACAGTATAGCAACACACTACTTTGTTCACATTGTGATGGAGAGGGTTTTCAGTATGAAAACAGTGAGCTATTTTAATAACTTTGCAGAGAAAATGAGGTGTGATTGGGCTACATCTGTCTTATAAATTTTAATTATATTTGACAAAAGGTAAATGTGTTAAATATATGAATTCACAAGAAGTTTCATTAAATTTGGAAGAACAAAAAGACCTAAGTTAATATGGCTTTTTTATTTATACTCTAAGAAATATGTCTCTACTTGGGTTAGAATTGACATATGTCACATGTTGATCAACCCAGACATAGTGGGCATATAAAGAAGCTGGTAGTACTGAGACCTGGGAAAGAAGAAAAATCAGGCATGCATATGTGCAAAAAATGCATGCATAGGCACGTGGTTTTTTGAAAATATTAAATGAATGGCAACTGATTGTAACTTAGAGAACTTAACTCTTCCCAAAACTAATGCTCAGTAGGCTACATGCTTTCATACTCTTTGATCCTGTTCACAATATTCATACTGAGTATTCACATAAATACAGAGTAGTGAGCCATGCAAACAATAGGACTACAAGTTCAAAAAGCTACTTCTTAAACTCCCAGTTGAGACTGGCAGCATTCCAGTCTTAGCAAACACTAGCTGTGCACAGCCCTGAGCCAGGGCTCATGGCAGCTCCTACGGCACGGAGCAGCATCACCTCCACCAGCCCTGCCTGAAGTGCTACAGAACAGATGTGCCACTACAATATGAAGGAAAATTAGCACTGCTCCCTCAGCTCTTCACTGGGCTCCTGTGATGACTCTTTCAGTATTAAAGTTAGCTTCTTTTATTATTTATTAAAACCTTTTGTATCAGCTCAGCCAGCATTGCTTGAGAGTTTCTGCTCTGCACCACATTTGGAACCTCTAGAAGCATGCTTACATGACAAACACCAACTCTACAGCACAATTACATGGCTTACCTATATTTGAGCTCTATGTACAAACAGCACAACATATTATTTATATCACTGGTTAACATATGGAACTTTCCCTCACAACTGTAAAGCTAACCATTTATTTTTTTACTGCAGAAAAAGCAAAGGGGTTTTACTTACATCTCCAGGATCTCTTGAAGGTGGTTTTTTGAGCAAGCTACATCTCAAAATTACCTGCTTGATTAAATGCTAAGCAAAGCTAACTGGTTACTTCATGGCATAATTTTAGGGCTGGCATGTGTAGTGGGACCTCGATCACATCTTTAAAGTGGGCTAATGGGGTTCCAACACAGTTCTAAGTACTTCTGAACAGAGCTGACTTAGAGATCTAGAGAGAACATGACATCTTCTCAGCTGTTCAGAGCTTCATTGCAAGCACTTAAGTGAAAGGAAATGTACAGTGAAGAGGAAATGGGAGAGAAAAACACCTTAGAACTTAAGGGAGAGCAAGACATCACAGAGAACTACAGTCATTATCCAGATAAATCAAGAGAAGAAAACAATGTAAGCAACAGTAGTAGAAGCTGCTGTTGTCCATATCAATCTGTTACTTTGAGGGGCACATTTTCTCAATAGGTTTCAATGTTTAGTTGCTAGATCTTACATCAATTCCACATTTTAGGAAAAATGCATTTCCTCAACTCCCACCCATTTCCTGTACCCCTCTACGGCAGTTTCCTGGTCTTTCGCCCTGATGGCTCTTTTGAAATCTAGCTACATTTTACTTCCTGCACTCAGGAGTGGGAAACTTAGTCCTTCTCACACAACTACAGCATGACATACAGTTGAGGCATATTTTAATCAAAAGACAAGAGTGGTAAACAAATTTTCATATAGAACAGATTGTCTAATAAAACTTACAGTTTCTATGAATTAGACTACAAACCCCAAAACTACATAATACTAATTTTCCACTGTATTCTTCACACTACTACAGAAGGGCTTCAAAAAAATAAAGTGATATAGTCATGCACAGAGGATAACACTTCTGAAAATACTATGAATATCAAAAGGGTCCAAGAAATTTTCTAATGGCTTATATAATAAGTCTTACATAAGACTTATAGTCTCAAAATGCTTATCTAAAAACATGCGACTCCTCTGAACACGGTGTTCCAGAGAAGTAAGGGTAGCTTCAAGCAGCTTTGACGAAAAACAATTAAAATGCTTTGCAAGTAAGTGCTCCTGGCCCAGCAGGGACAGCTCCATGAAGCTGTCCCACGAGAGCCCGTGCTGCCAGCCCCCGGGAGCGGGCTCGCTGCCGGGCCCGGCTCACCTCAGCGCGCAGTGCCCAAGGAAGGAGGCTCCCAGCCAGCCCATCCCGGCAATCTTTGCAAACCCCCGCCACACGGACGGACAGCTCAGCGGCAGGGACAGCACATCACGTGTGAAGGGCCAGTGCCAGCCCTCCAGCAGGCACCACCACTGCCCCATGTCACAAATGGAGTGAGTATCAGCAGGAGCTTACTGTGCTCAACTTCTCTGAAAAAGGCCATTTTAATGAAAACCTATAACTAAGAATTTCCCCCGCCACACGGTTACTCTACCTCTTCTCTGCACATCAGTTTGGACACATCTAAGCATGAAAATGGTTATATAACATTTACTTACATAATTGTTATGATACCTAAATAGGTAATTCATACAGTTCTAAAAGTTACCAAAATTTCAGTAGAACTAGTGTGTAAGGAACAGAGCTCCTTGCATTTGTTGAGAGGATTATGACACAAAAAACTTTCAAAGACATTTTCAAATATGCCACTGGCATTGTTCTGCTACATAAGGCCAAGATATTCCATATGCATGCACTTCTCAAGACAATATTATTTATACTCAAAATGTATAATGTTTTCCCTTTGCCTGTCTTATGTTTCAAAATCTTCCCTGGACATTTGAGATATGTAATTTCTGTGCAACATGTTAAAGTTCACAGAGTTCTTCAGCTACAAGACATCACATCCTACCTAAGGAGCACAGAGCAGAATCACATGGCACCCTCACTAAGCTTTTAGCCTCTGACGATTGCCACATTTCCCCCCGCCCCAAATTACATTTAATGAAATGCCAGAAGTTATCAGAAAGTGTTGCATCTACATCTAACAAAGATCACAAAAGGCACTTAGAAAAGCCAACTTTGCACTGCTAAGCTTAACCACATAGTGAGCCACAGGCCTGAGCAAAAACTGAGCAATCTCCAGATTTAAATAAGCTGAAAAACAGTGTGCTATGCTACTCTACATCAGAGGACTCAACTCATTCTTGTACATACATTTAAAAATGTTTGTTACAATCTCTACTTCTGCTTCATTTCCATGACACAAGTCTAAGTGGTTACGACACTGTTTTCACAACAGCTGTTTTGCACAACAGCTACTTTTCCAAATTGTTATCATAGTGCTTTTCTTTTTCTTCTTAGAACATCTTTTCTGTAACACTCCTGTAGCAGACCTCCTTGGCTCTCCTTCCTATCGGCTAAACTGCAAGTTACATTTAGACAGGCAGACTGCAAAAACACTTCAAAAGAAAAGTAATATAATATTTTTAATATTTAAAATGCAGCTTCCGCAATCTGCCACCTCAAAGTTTTATGTATTCTTTGAAAGTAGTGGGTAAAAGAGAGGTAGCAGTTTTATCACAAGCTTAGTTCCAAAACCTGGTATTTTCAGAATGGAATTTGAACAGTCACAAGGGGTGCTACTATTTCAGAACTTCCACAACCCTAACTGCCAAACCAGTACTGCACTTAAGTTGTCTGAGACCAGATCTACATACAGGATGACCAGAACTCTCAACCCTGTCAGAACAGTTCTGAGAAGGAAAGATGACAGCTGATACAGGGAATAGAACCAAAAGCATAACTGTTTAACTTCTTATTCCCTGTTGTGATTCTGTTTTCCCTCCTCATCTCCTTTTTATGCCCTTTTTCTCCATTCAGCTTCTTTTCACCTAATGTGTACTATAGTATTCTCACCCTACTTTTGCCTATTTTCATCTTTCGTTCTGCCACCTTGTTCCCAAATTGTAATTACTCGACCCAGTCTAGAATTCATCTTGGCTCAGGAGGAGTGAGAAGGGGGATGTCCATCCTCAGCCTTCATACGGAGCAAGCTGCTGTCAGCGATGTACAGAGGAGCTGCCACCCCAACCACTGCCAGTGTGGTTCTTGACTATGAACTGGGGAAAAGAAAGGCTAATTTGTAGAGGCGGTAATTACGAAAACCAATTACAAGCAACAACAATATATAACCAACTAACAGGAAAACCCTCAAGCCTATAAATAATAACTCGTGATGACAGTTTCACCAGTTTAACTGCCTGTCTGCAACTCATGTAAATTCTGCTGAGGTTTTAGGTAGACAGAACTATAGAAAACTTCCTGTAATCTGAGCAATGAGAAACAGTAAGGCATTCCCAAGGGGATTTTGGTTTTTGCCTATTTATAAAACTGAGTATTACCCTAATTCTCACTAATGTACTATTTGATTCCAGCAGAATGTCAGTTAAAATTCTGGCTGGAGAGCAGGAGCAGAGGGAAAAGGAAGAATATTAAGGAACAAAACCTCCAAAAACTTGAATTCAAACCACAGGACCAGTGCTGTCCCATTTACATCTTTCATTAAATCACAGATTAAAAAGGAAGATCCTGTAACTAGCAGTTTCTTTTAAAATGCCTCCCCACAGAATGATAAGGAATGCCAAGTTTTTCAAGCCACTCCTAGATGCTAAAGAGGGAGCACAGAAAGCAAGTGTTCAATACTGAAGCCTGTGACAACATTCACACCCTCCTGAGGATAGCACAACCTACATAAGGCAATACCACAACTTCCCTCTACTGCTTTTACTGATACCAGCAAACACTGTACCCAGATTTTTCCTTCTGATGTCTGAGCTATTCTGCTCAGAAAAATGTGTAGAAATTGTAACTCAACCAAGAGCACTAATCTTCTGCAGTTACCTGCATCTAAACAAATTTCTTCTCATATTTCCATTTTGACATTTTCCTAAGTCACCTGTCACACTACGAACAACCTCTTACTCTTCCAATACCAAATTTCTTCCCTTTGCTACTACAACATAAAAGCTATTCCTGTAAAGCTTTCCTATTTCAGGACTCCATTCTATCAGCTCTTCAGTTTTCTGGGGCTGAATTGCCAGCATTTCCTGAGATGTGCCCCTCATCCTTTTTTTACAATGCACACAACCTTACAGCTTTCCTCCAACAGATACTCCTTTCACATGGACATGTCAATAATTACATTATGTCTTAGATTTTAATTACTTAAAAGATTAGAAAAAAATTATCTTAAGACTTTGGGAAGTCCACATCCACAATGGCTATGGAGCACAAGAACTTCCAGGTCTCAAAGCTGCACTTGATCACTACTTGATTTATTCATTAATTTAAATACAATCTATACTGCATAACTATATGAATGCATCCCTATTACTCAGGCAGTTACTTGTACAAATCCGTATTTTGTACAATTCTGCATTTCTACAACTCTACATACACTTTATTACATGAAACTAACCTATTTTCCAAAAATATCACCTATGTGCTCAGTACTATAAATAGTAATCTTTACTTACTAGAAACCTGTACACATCTGCAAACTATTATTTAGTATTATATATTGTTCAGGTTAGTAAACATCATCTAGATATTTTATTTCTGTTTTAAGACAACAGTGAAGTAAGTCTTTATGTGACAGCAGCATCTAAGTAGTATATTGGCAACATACTGCACGGCAGTGTTTATTTTCCAAGTTCTATATGTGAGATATGTGCTAAACAGCAGAAATAAGCCCGTGTATTACTTGAAAGAATCACGGAGTGGCTTCGGTTGAAAGAGACCTGAAAGATCATCATGTTCCAACCCCTCTGCCATGAGTGGGGACACCTTTTACTAGACCACGTTGCCCAGAGACTCAACCAACCGGGCCTTGGACACTGGCAGGGACGGGGCATGCATGGGTTCCCTGGGCAAACTGTGCCAGTACCTCATCACCCTCATGGGGAAGAAATTTTCCCTTGTACCTAAACTCGCCCTGTGCTAGTTTAAAGCCATTCCCTCACGTCCCATCGCCACATGCCCTTGTCAGCAGTTCCTCTCCTGCGTTCTCAGTAATGTCCTTGTCCTAAACAGCACAAACTTGCCGCGGTGCCCTCACGCCGCGCTGGCTCCGGAG